>OX439485.1:116993442-117456442 GCA_949320155.1 Melangyna quadrimaculata
CCTGTTTCCAGCTGAGTCGACAGTTATTGTGGTTCGCACGACGACGGAAGGGCATTGGCCTATGCCAGTGCATGCGCTCGATATATGACCCATTATTTCATGATAATAACGGGTCAGCAGTATTCAATGGGAACCTTTGTGGTTCTGTCAATTGTGATGGGTCAGCAATAACACAGTTGGGCTGTGTATAGATTTAAGTAAATTGAATTAATTGTATTTCTACCGCCGAACTGATTGGTTCTAATAATTACCTCGAATATATTATAACGTTTTACTAATACCTTTGTTATTCTTTGATATTAGTAAGTCGAACCGTTGGGCCAGCCCCTCAGGGGTTGGCGTTCGCGTTTTTTTTGGAGTCCTCTTCCAGGACATCCTTAACTGGCGCCCGAGCAGGGACCGGCTCAAATTTCGGGTCCTTTTTCACCGTGCGAATTGTTGTGTCCTTTCATACAGGACAGGAGATTTATACGCTCTATATAGAGTGAGAGGTACAGCTGTAACCATGGGAACACAGTAACCCTATAAATCCTCCGGCAACAAATACTTTATACCCATGGGAACATGTAGTCATCGTCGGTGCAAGGACTCGAAAGTGAAGTTGTTCGTGCCATGAGTAGGTCGCTTGCAAGAATAAACGCTCGCGACTAAAAGGGATTAACACGAATCTTCCGGAGCTGGTTCCTACAAATAGATTAACTAATTCGGTTTTCTTTTCCTTCCTCTGTTTAGTTTTCTCCTGATTACTTTCCCCAATACACACCAGATGTCTATCCTACTGACGACGTAAGTGGTTAAAGTAAACTCGTGATAAAAAAAAAGGAACAAGTTCCATCAAAAAATTTTTTTTTTGTTTGTTTCACATCCAAAGAAAAAATCTATGAAATAAATTCCCTAAGTGGAATAGTCAAAAGAAGAGTTGAAATTGTTTAAAAAAATTTACCTGTGTAAAGTTTTTGGAAAAGAAAGTTCACTAGAGAACATACAAAATTTTTTTTGTTCTTTCAAACAAAAATATAAAAAAAAAGAAGTTCTAAATTAAATTTAGAAAAGAAATAGTGTAGAGATAATTCATTTTTCTCTCAAGCAAAAATATAAAAAAAAACTACAGATTAAATATAAAAATTGTGTAAAAATAAATTTTTGTTCCAAATAGGAATACATAAAAGTTCTAGTTTAAACAAAAAATAATTAATTGTGTAAAGATAAATTTTTGATTTAAATAAAAATATAAAAAGTTCTAATTTTGAAAAAAAAGTTCCAGATTAAATAAAAAATTGTGTTAAGATAAATTTTTGTTCCAAATAAGAATATATAAAAGTTATAGTTTAAATAATAAAAAAATAATTAATTGTGTAAAGATATTTTTTTTTGTAAATAAAAATTTAAAAAGTTCTTATTTCAAATAAAATTGTGTGAAGCCAAAATTTGTCTAAAAAAAAAAAAAATTAGAAAATCTAATAATTTTGTTTATATACATATATACAAAAAAGAAAGAAAAAGTGTGTCAAAAGTGAAAAAAACAGAGGTAAGGTGCATTGATTTTTGATTTTTTTTTTTTTTTATTAAGTGCATACATACACCCCGCTCTTTTATTAATTTTTACGTTGTATAACAATTTAGGAAGTTTGAAAGGGAAAACTGTCTTAAAAATTCAATAAAAAGAGGAAAATGGATGAGCTTACGAAGCAAATCAATGACCTCAACGGGGGTCTTAATTTAATCTTGGGTCAATTAAGGGAATTAGACTCTAGAATGAAAATAATTGAGGCAAAAAATCAACCTGAAACACAAATAAACTCAAATTCTCTTTGCGAGCCCAGGACGGAGGCGGACTTAAAAGATATAAGTCGCCTCCCGGATTGCGTTAAGGAGCTGCAAGCCTTTGATGGAAACCCGACACAGTATGTATCCTGGATACATAATGTGGAGAGTATCCTTAAGGATTTCAGCATCGTTAAAAGCAAGCCAATGTACCGGGCTATCCTAAGACATATAAGACAAAAAATACGGGGTGGCGCGGATTCAGCATTGATCTCATACAACATCTTTGATGATAATTGGGAAGAAATGAAGAGAATATTGTCATTGCATTACGCAGACAAACGTGATATCCGAACGCTAGAACATCAACTTAACCAGTTAACCCAGAAGGGAACAAGGTTGGACGAGTTCTATGCAACGGTAAATCACCAGTTTTCTCTAATCATCAACAAGATCAAAACTGAATCTTACTCACAAGAAACCGTCGGGGCGCTGATAGAATCGTATCGTAACCGCGCATTGGACGTCTTTATAAGAGGACTTAGTGGCGATTTGTCTCGGATGTTAATCGTCCAAAAACCGAAGACCCTGCCAGAAGCATATGCCTCATGCTTGGAGATGCAAAATCTCAATTTTAGAAATCATACCATACATATTCCGAATATTTCGAATACGGTTACGGCTCCCCTCAACCAATCCTTTAGAGTAGACAATCGACCACTTCCTATTCAGAGATACATTCCGAAACCATATTCTCCTAGTCCTAACCCAAACCACTATCAGTCAAATCCCCCACCAAGGCCGACTGGTCCTAAACCTCATCCAAGAATGGAGGTAGACCATTCTGTACAAACTAAACAGGTCAACTATATGAATAGACCTCAATCCAACCCTTTCAAGAGGAAAGCGCGATCGGAGAACTATTCACGCTCCCAAGGCGCGGGACAAAAACAACAGAGGTTGTATAATCTACAACCGGTGGAAGAGGTACCGCTTGAAACTTACGAGGAAGTTGCAAGCGAAAACTATGAAGACGAGGTGAATTTTATGATGGGCGCCTCTCCAGCGTACCATACATAAAGTACACTCTAAAAAACGGAAAGGTCTTGAGCTTCCTTGTTGACACTGGGGCGAATAAAAACTTCATTGCCCCACACGTGTCAAAAAATACGACCCGGCTAGCTCAATCCTTTGCCGTTAATTCGGCAGCCGGTAATGTAAAAATTACCGACAAAGTTACAGGCAAATTTTTTGCTGAAATTGGAATTGACACACTCCTTACATTTTATGTACTCCCCGGCCTCAAGAGTTTCGATGGTATCATTGGCGATGATACGCTGAAACAATTGCAAGCGATTATCGATCGAAGAAGAAACACTCTTACTTTGGCAAAGGGAATCATCATTCCTCTTACTGATAAATTTTCTTCAGAAGTCAACACCATTCTTGACAGTGAAATTCCTGAAGATGTCCGAGAAACACTCTCTCAGATCATAAGAAGGCACAACTCACTTTTTACACCCCTTGATGCGAATGAGTTAGTAAAAACTGCTGTGAGGGCGGAAATAAGGACTAGCACCGATGAGCCTATCTATACGAAAAGCTATCCTTACCCTCCCTGTATGAGAGAAGTTGTAGAGAACGAGATTAAGGAACTCTTATCGGAAGGCATAATACGCTCTTCTAGGAGCCCTTATAACTCCCCAATCTGGGTAGTTCCAAAAAAACCAAAACCTTCAGGCGAGAAGCAATATCGCATGGTAATAGACTTTAAACGTCTTAACCTTGTGACTATTGCTGATGCCTACCCCATTCCAGATATCAACTCCACACTCGCGAGTTTGGGAAAGGCTAAGTTCTTCACAACTTTGGATCTGACTTCTGGGTTCCACCAAATACCCATGTTGGAATCAGACATCCCAAAAACTGCTTTCTCCACGATGAATGGAAAATACGAGTGGCTGAGACTTCCTTTTGGTCTCAAAAACGCCCCCGCAATTTTCCAAAGGATGATCGATGACGTTCTTAAAGAATTCATCGGTAAAATATGTTACGTCTACATTGACGACATAGTCATCTTTGGAGGCAACACTGAGGAAATGTTGAACAACATTGAGATTATACTCTCCAGGTTGTGTGAGGTAAATCTCAAGGTTAACCTGGAAAAAACATCTTTTCTCAAAACCGAGGTCGAGTTTTTGGGGTATATAATAACACCCGATGGTATACGGGCTGATCCTAAAAAGATTGACTCGATCCAGAAAATAATTCCTCCAGAAAATCTTAAGGAGTTGAAAAGTTTCTTGGGCCTCACTTCATACTACCGGAAGTTTATTCGCGATTATGCGAAAATCGCGAAACCCCTCACGAACTTAACGAGAGGAAATAATGCACAGGTGAAGGCAAATCAATCGAAACGTGTCCCGATTGAATTAGACCAGGAAGCATTACGGGCATTTCAAGATCTTAAGGACCTTCTCACGTCATCCGAAGTTTTGGCTTTCCCAGACTTTGAAAAAACATTCAATTTAACCACAGACGCCTCAGATTATGCGATTGGGGCTGTACTGTCGCAAGAGCATTCGGGCCTCGATAAACCAATTGCATTCATCTCTAGGTCTTTAAACAAGACAGAAGAACATTTTGCAGCAAATGAGAAGGAAATGCTGGCTATCGTGTGGGCTCTTGATAACCTTCGCTCCTATGTTTATGGAGCAAAAAAGATACGAATTCATACTGACCATCAACCGCCGACATTTGCCTTGGGAAATCGTAATTTTAATGCGAAACTCAAGAGGTGGAAGTCACGAATAGAGGAATACAACTATGAACTGGTTTACAAACCAGGTAAATCTAACGTAGTTGCAGATGCTCTGTCACGACTTAAAACTGAGGTTAATCACTTGTCTGACTCAACGCACGTTGAGACAGCACATAGTTCTAACTTAGGTGAACAAAGTTCCGTGACGGATACCGCTAGCGAAGGTCATGAAGGAGAAGAAAACAAGTCCATGACGGAAACAGCAAGTGAAGAACGGTCATCTATAGGTACCATGCATAGTGCCGAACAAGACAGCAGCGATCTGATTCCTCATGTGGAGGCACCGTTGAATGTTTTTCGCAACCAAATAATAATAAAAATAGGGAAAGGACTAGAGGCTCATGAACAACCTCATCCTGGTTACTTTCGTCACTATGTGGCATTAGAGAATCCTACAAAACAAGATCTTGTCAGAATCCTTAAGGCGAAACTAAGACCTAATATTTTGAATGGAATAAAAATTCCTGAGTCACATTTAACTCTTCTTCAAGAAACCTACTTAGAGAATTTCGTATCTTATAAACTCCGGGTTACACAAAGAATCGTTGAGGATGTACAAAATCCAAATCGTGTCCTTACATTGATTATGGACGAGCACAAAAGGGCACACCGCAACGCGAGGGAAAATAAAATACAACTTTTAGAAAAGTATTACTTCCCAAGGATGTATAGCCTAATTAAAAAATATACCACCGCTTGCGAGGTGTGCAAGCTCAACAAATACGATCGACATCCTGTTAGCCCCGAATTTCAGGCAACACCTATACCTTCATATCCTTGCGAAATTTTACATTTGGATATCGTGGAAATCCAAAACGAGGAGTTTATAAGTTGTATAGATAAATTCTCTAAATTTGGTAAGCTATTCCACATAAAAAATCGATCAGTCCTTCACCTAAGAGACAAAATTACGAAAATTTTGCACTATTTCACGGTTCCCAAAATCTTGGTGACTGACAATGAAAGGAGCTTCTTGAGCCCAATAGTGCTCAATTTTATAAACATGCTAGGTACACAATTGTACCGTACTCCTGTTCAGCGTAGTGAGGTGAATGGACAAGTGGAAAGACTCCATTCCACAATATTAGAAATTTTCAGGTGTCTAAAGGTAGAGTACAAGGGTCTAAGGCTCAAAGAATATATAAATATAGCCGTAGACAGATATAATAACTCTATCCATTCAGTTACCGGAAAAAAACCGTTCGATATTTTTTTTAACAGACATCAAAGAATTAACTACCAGAATCTGGTTGACTTCCGCAGCAGAGTAAATAGAGAATTAAAGGGGGAGATTATGAGAAAGCAAAAAACTGCTAATACTAGAAGAAACGAAAAACGGTCCAAACCTAAAAAATATAAAAAAGGTGATATCGTTTACGTAAAAGTAAAGGGTATCCAGGCCAAAAATAAACCTATATTTAGGAGAGAAGTAGTGGAAAAAGACAATAGGGTGACAATCACCACATCAGGTGGACGAAAGATCCACAAAACTCATTTAAAAAATGTTTAGAAACAATTGGTGAAATGAGTTTAAAAAAGGGGGGGATGTATGCGTAGCACATTCGCAATGCACTTACCTTGATTCACTGTACGATTTACAAGAAACATATAAAAAATTATATACAAATATAAACTTGCATAAGATTAAAATTAATTATTATCTGAAAAATTAAAATTAATAATAGACTATGTTAAATTAAGTAAGTCGTATCATAAGAATTTTTAAATACTAATTAAAGTAAGATGAAAAATACCTTGCAACTTTGTTTTAAATGGTAATTAAAGTAAGATGGAAAATACCTTACTTCTTTATTCTAAATAGTGTTTAAAGTAAGACGAAAAATACCTTGCTTCTTTATAATAATTAATTAAAGTAAGATGAAAAATTCCTTGCCTCTTTATTTAAAATAGTGATCAAAGTAAGATGAAAAATTCCTTGCTTCTTTTTTCCAATTTTGCATCACCATATCTTAGTATGAGCTTACACTGAGGTCCCAGTTACCACAGGAAAAGCAAAACAAGAATATTTTTCTTATTTTTTTATTATATTCTTAGATTAACTCTCCTAGCTGCAGCCCAAGCACTCCAAATTTTTGACTACAAGACACCGATAGTCTCCATGAAAGAAGGAAAAGGATGGATTGTCGATGGTAGCTTCAAACTAGTACATACCATTGACCTAGCAGAATTCCAAAACCTTGTGGATGGTGTGAGCGACGCCATAAAAGATAATATTAAGGACGAAGACCGGAAACGAGTAATAGAGTTTCATTTGCGGCAAATAAAAGAACGCCTCAACCTACTTAAGGGTAAATCACCGAGAAAAACAAGATCCATCGACTGGATTGGAACAGCCTGGAAGTGGGTAGCCGGAAATCCTGACGCCACTGACTGGAGCAAAATCCTCCAAAGCCAGGAGGCGATCATTGAAAACAACAACCACCAATACAAGGTTAATGAGAAACTCTTTGGAATCACCAAAGACATCACCCGAAAGATCAACTTAGTGATTGAGAGATATGAACAAAATATCAAAGACACCATTGCTGGGAAATTCGAACAAGATGCTCTGGATGAAATCATTGCCGTCAAAGGCGAGGTAAATGAGATCGTTCGGGCTTGCCAAATGGCTAAAAGTGGCTTGATCAATACGAATCTTCTTGATACCGAGGAGATCAACTTAGTGATCAATGAACTAGAGACACTACCCTATGCTAACGAGATAGAAGCCATTGAGTATGGCACACCATCAATTTTTACCAATGGGACAATGCTACTCTATATCATCTCAATGCCAAAAGTGGGATATGAAGAATACAATCTGCTTATAACAAGACCATCGGTTGTTGAAGGAAAACAGATAGATCTGAAATTTAAGAAGATTCTGATCAACCACAAAGTAACGTATGGTATAGTAGCAAACTGCCTTTCGATTAATAACTCCACGATCGGTGAAGATAAGGCACTCGAGAAGGTTCCTGAAGATACCTGCGTAGCCCGACTACTGAAGGGAGGACACTCGGCCTGTACTTTCCGAACAAACATCGAAGAGGTCATCGAACTAATCAAGGAGGACACAATTTTTGTCACCAATTTCAACGGTGAAATAACCTCCAATAATATTTCAAGATCTCTTTCAGGCACTTACATAATCCAACTTGTGAACGAGACGATCCAATTGAAGGGCAGGACCTTTTCCAGTTCTATGGCTACATCTTTACAAGTGCTACCCCCAGTGCTAATGAACATCACCAATCGTGACCACCAGATCGACTTGGGATTCATACATGAGCTCAGCGTTAAAAACATAGAACGCCTAGGTAACTTAACCCGGGAATTTAAAATTTCTTTATTTACAGAAACTATCGTCCTTGTTTCGGTGGCATTTGTCGTTCTAACCATTTGGCGGAAGATCTACGTCAAACCCCATATCCCGACGATGTTATCTCCTAACCTACAAGTCATAGCATAACCATGACGTCACTCAAGATCTACGGGACGTAGATTTTCGAAGAGGGAGGAGTTATGACCATCCAATACACACCGCCTTAGACATGCGCAAACCTGTTTCCAGCTGAGTCGACAGTTATTGTGGTTCGCACGACGACGGAAGGGCATTGGCCTATGCCAGTGCATGCGCTCGATATATGACCCATTATTTCATGATAATAACGGGTCAGCAGTATTCAATGGGAACCTTTGTGGTTCTGTCAATTGTGATGGGTCAGCAATAACACAGTTGGGCTGTGTATAGATTTAAGTAAATTGAATTAATTGTATTTCTACCGCCGAACTGATTGGTTCTAATAATTACCTCGAATATATTATAACGTTTTACTAATACCTTTGTTATTCTTTGATAATAGTAAGTCGAACCGTTGGGCCAGCCCCTCAGGGGTTGGCGTTCGCGTTTTTTTTGGAGTCCTCTTCCAGGACATCCTTAACTATAATAATAATAATAATAATAATAATAATAATAATAATAATAATAATAATAATAATAATAATAATAATAATAATAATGATAATAATAATAATAATAATAATAATAATAATAATAATAATAATAATAATAATAATAATAATAATAATAATAATAATAATAATAATAATAATAATAATAATAATAATAATAATAATAATAATAATAATAATGATAATAATAATAATAATTAAATAATAACTAAAATTTTTGGGTGGGACTTGGAGACTTATTCACACTGATAAAGGGGATGGTATTTATTGCTATAACACGTTTCACTGAACCAAAAACGCCTTGCTTTAATTAATTTACCATCACTTATGAATAGAAGAACAGTTTTTAGAATTGTATTTATTTATGATGTTTTGATTGGAGAAATTTATTCCGAATATATGTATTTTATCACAACTCAACCTAAGTATATACTCACGATCCTTAAGATCAGGAGTCTTTGTAAGCCAAAGATTTAACAGAACAACTTATGGAATTCATGAGCCTTTGTTTGCTGCATGTGTAGATTTTTTTTTTAGTGTTACTGATTTCAATGTATCAAAATATTGTTTAAAAAAAGATTTATATAGAATTTTACAGTGTCAGAGCTAATAATTTGTTAAATGTGTAGCTAAATAAATAAATAAATAAATATTGATAATTTTGTTCATCACATTGAAGAAATAAGTTGTTATTTTTCAACCAACGACCGTGATCATCAATATGAATATTTCCGATCATCGCTATCACCATATTGACAACCGCGATCGTCATATTGATTTATCAATGATAATCGCATTAACAACCATGATCATAACAGCTTCAATACCTAGCGTTAGTGGTTCCTGAGATATAAGATTGTTTAAATAGCCAAAACGATAACGATTTTTATTGAACAAAATTATTTACAATTTGCTTACTTTCTGATGTAGTTTTAATGATTTATGATTCGGACATATTTTTTTCAAAAAAAGGAATGTATAAACGTTCATTTAGAACACAATTTTTTTTTGAATACTGCAATTTTAATTTATTTCAGTGAGGTTGAAAAACGGTTATTTTGCTCACGCGCATCACGAACGTTTAAAGTACTTTTATAAATTTTACTCGAATTTTATAAAAGTTTCAGAAATATAAGATATATTTGTAAACAGAGTTTTTCCGTCTCATTATAAATCAGAAGAAGAATCAAATTTACATACCCTATATTTTGTGCAATGCAGCTTTAAAAATTGTCCCGCACGCAACGTTTTTAAATAAAAAAAAACTAAGTCTTATTTTCATTTTTTTTTTCTTAGAGACTTTCTTTTAATTTATAAACTTTGAATATCATGTCAAGTGATTCCCAGAATTTTGTTTATACCTTATTTAGGAAAAATTTATTTTGAGCCTTATTTGACGATTTTGTCTGCTATGTATTTAATGACAAGTGTAATATATTTATTAACGAAAAAACAAGCTAAGACAACAGTTTAGAACCTTACATCACCTTACTTATGTTATTCTGTCTCGCACATTACGGTAAAAGGCGATTTGATATACTTGAAACTGATTGAAAGTCTGATGTCAATAGGTTCTCTTAATTGTTTTGTGCAAACTTTATTCCGTATTTGAGACATTCTATACAAAAAAAAGTTTCAAGCTTTATTGCGCGCGTAACGAGTTTAAAATTTGTAATAAGAAAGGTGCTAAAGTTCCCTATGTTAATCTTTAGAACAAAAAATATCATGTCAAATAAGGCAAAAGTAATGGATTTTGTGGATTTGGTGTCAAAAGTAGTGCGAATCCGACAAATATCATCTATGTACAGTAAATTCCAGGGTCTGCAATCCATCAAGAAATTAAAACTGAAAATCCCTGGAAAGACACCATCCAAATGCCTGGAATTTCAAATTTCCACAAAATCATCTGCAACCCACTGTCAAGTCCGAGCCAACACGCCTAGGACCATACAAAAATAAAAACTTTTTACATATGGAAGGATATCCATCAAATAATTAAAATCGTATTACACGTAACACTTTAACTTAAATTATACACAACACATTGAAAATTTTGATATAAAATTTAAGTTTATTATTTGTAAAAATTAAGATAAATGAAGTATTAAATATATTTTTGAAATTAAATAAATAGTTTTCGAGAAAATTCGAATTCAATTATTGTTTTTTTGTACGAATGTTCCATATGTAACTATGCAATTCTACTGCATTGGTTTCAATTTTTTAGGAAACTGGCTCCAACTAGCTATTAGTCCCAACGAATTAAAACCCTTCTTGGGACACTGATTTCATACGTGTCCCGCACGTAACAAATTTGTCCCGCACATAACGTTCACTTAATTGCTCTAGTTATTATTTATCGAAGTAAATTTTGAATTCTAACTTTGGAAAACATTTTGAGAAATCATGAAGAATATAATTTATGACCTTAAACTCATTTACGACTTAAGGTTAAGCTGAAATTGTACATAAAAAACTAATATTTAAAACAGTGGTATTTTTGATGCCCCACACGTAACACTCAGTAAAATTCAGACTGCGACAAGATGATTCCAAATATTTAAAAAAAAAATTTATAACTTTATCAATTTGTAATATGGAGTTTTTTCATTTATATTTGTATTGATATATAACTGTTCTATGTTTTCCCAAAATTTGGGAAATTTTTTTCAAGGATTATGCGAGATAGACCGCTCTAAAGTTACCCTTTCTTTTTGTTTTTAAATTCATGAATTTTCTTGCAATAAATGTTTGGCATTAAAAGTCGTTTTTTCTTAACTGTTTCGATAAAATTAATTTCTTAAATAAATAATATGACAATTAAGCTTCCAAAATAAAAAAAAAAATTAGAACAAAAAAAAAATTTTTTTTTTCGGTTAGCGCCGAGTGCACAAGAATAATTAATATTTTCCCTTGAGCTACTGCTACAGTTCTAGCACCATTAAGCTACGCCTTGTGGTTTCCATTTTTAGAAAGCTACATTATTCAGCTAACTATTTTTGAAAGAATTGTATCCGTCCTGATCCGATCTTGAAAGAAATGTACAAATTTGTTTCACTGAATCACATTAAAAAAACATGGTTTTGACTTTGGTAATGTTACAAAAGTTATAATTTCTTGCGTAATAATAATTGGACCAAGGCCAACTAGAAATTTTTTTTTTGTAGAAATATAAACCTTTCTTTAAAATATAAAATAAAATGAATGCCTAGACGGAGCTGTGATATATTCAATTTTTAGCTCAATCTCTTCTTCTTGCCTCAATATTTTTCCAGTTTCCAACTTATTTTTCTTAGAAATATGTCGTAATAATATATAGTTTTATAATGATATTTAAAAAAATATGTTAAAACCTACAAAATGGCGTACCTAAAAATTTTAATCTAACTGTTTTTATCAGGCGAACAGGTGGGAACCGGTAATAACAAAAAAGGTCACTTTTTACCTGTACACGAGTTATTTTCTAAAACCTGTTCCGTTTTTTCTCCAAATTAAAACAAACAATATTTAAGTTGTTGTTGTTAGATTTATTGCTTTTTATGACCAATAACCTGAATCATAATTATGATATTATCCGATCCATTTATAACTCACTTAAGACCTGAGCCAAAGAAAAAACATCTTCCTTTAAGTGAATAAGCTCTTGAAATAATTAAGTAATTTATTATGTATTTGAACTTATTTATTTATTTATTTATTTCCTACATTTTATATATGCTAGTATTGTTATGAATGTATTCAATTATTTAGCTTAAAAAAAATTAAAAAAATATTTTTTTTTCATAAAAATCAATAAACCCTCCAATTTTGAAAAAAATGTCATTAACTTTTTTTCCTTTGAATTTAAAAAAAAAAAATAAAATTTTGTCGAAATGTGTGGTAGCACAATCTTAATATACGTGCATTTCATTGCTCTCCGTTTCATAGTTCAAACAATAATTTAGTTTGCCGAACTTAAAGCAGTATATATGTACCTTTGTTTATAGATTTTTTGTAAAATAATTTAATGTCATCGAACCTGATGACAATCAATAATATAAGATAGGTCTACACTTTTTTAAGAAGAAAGTAAAACCATGTAATACATTGTTTAAGGGGGGGGGGGTCATATCCCCTTTGACTTCCCTTGGCTACGGAGGCAACGATTTTTAAAAATGTGTGTTACTGCAATCCAAACATGTGGGCAAATTTTCATTTCTCTCCGTTTTATAGTTCAGATTTTATAGATTTTTTTCCGCTCTCCCGTTAATACTAAGGAAAAAGTCGGGAATTCGAAGTTTTTCATTTAAATGGCACTTCAGATAATCGCTAAATAATGAAATTTGCTTGAGTAGCAGAACCTAAGTGTAAGCGAGGGTAATTTTTGAAGTGAAACTTCTTTGCGCGCGTTGAGAGTGAAATTTCAAGGTTGAATTTTTGTAGTAACCTCACATGTGCAACGCTGAGATCATTGATTAGCTAAGTGGTGGGAGGTAGAGTAAAAGTAAAAATATTTATTGATATGCTAATAGGTATATATTTTATAGTGCAATAAATTTGGATTATTTGATAATCTAAATTATTGTAGCAGATAAAACGTAAAATGTCCTTTTATGTCTATTTTCAAATTTCGTTAATTAGAATGCCGTAGAGTTTTGAAATTTTACTGGTGAATATATAATGAAATTCTCAGAATCTTACTAGTATATCTTTTTTTTTATTGGTATGGAAATATAAATTATTTTAAACACTTTATCTCAAAAGAGGCTATTTTCAAAAATTTGAATTAAATCAGGAGAGTCCGCTAAAATTTTGAATTATATATGGTTAAAAACTAAATAAAACCAAATTTAAGTTGTCATATACAAGTTTTTGATTTTGCAGAGATATTGAGTGAAGGAATCTTTGGAAATAGTTGGAAAATCTAATCTCATAAACTGATTTATATCTTTTAAATGTTCACCTTTTTTACTTTTAATGTTCACCATCACTATTTAAATGTCAAGTTTACAACCAAAACCCATCGATTATTTTGTTATAGAACACATAGCATAAACTGAAAATTCTGACATATCTTCACGTTTTGAGATCTCTTGAATCAGAATCCGTCGTTTTTAGCAAGATGTCTGTATGTGTGTTTGAACGTACGTTCGGGGTACTTTTTTCGTCCACCATATCTCGAGAACGAATAAAGATATCGACTTGGGATGAATTTTATTTACGTGATGAAAAGGTTTTCTAAAAAAAATTAATAAACCGTTTCTCTACTACACCAATTTAAAAAGAAGCTGTAAAGTGTAATAATATACACTTCAGACTAATTTTATTTTACAGATAATTGCGCAATAAAAAAATGGTTAATATTAAAAGAAAATTTAACGAACACTTATTTTAAAACTGAGAAAAACAGTTGAAAAATAATTTTCGTCTCAAATATTTAAAGAATAAAAAATGATTCCGAACCAAGCTTATATTTTTTTTTACATATAATCACGAGGTCAACAACTTACTTACTTACTTTACTTTACTTTTGATGGCGCTCACAGCCCAGGATGGGCTTCGGCCTCAACTAACAAGCCCCTCCAGCCAGCTCTGTCCCTAGCTAGCCGCTTCCAGTTGCGCACACCGAGTGCTTTGATGTCGTCATTCACTTGATTGCGCCACCTGTTACGGGTTCTTCCTCTGCTGCGTACCCCATCGGGGTTGGATTCGAAGACTCGTCGGGCAGGTGCGTTGCTGTCCATACGCTCCACGTGCCCCAGCCATCTAAGCCGCTGTATTTTCAGCTTTTTGACCAGGTCAACGTCGCTGTATAGCCCGTATAGCTCGTCGTTGAATCTTCTCCTCCATACTCCTTCGATACACACCGGACCGAAAATCACACGAAGAATCTTCCTCTCAAAGCACCCTAGCAGATTTTTATCCGAATCCTTCATTGTCCATGCTTCTGACCCATAAAGCAGGACCGGGATGATTAGGGTTTTGTATAAAGTCTCCTTGGTTCTCTGAGAGAGGGCCTTACTACTTAAATGCCTTCTTAGACCGAAGAAACAGCGGTTGGCAAGAGTAATTCTTCGCTTGATCTCTGCACTGATGTCATTCTGCGATGTAATAGTGGAGCCCAGGTAGACAAAGTCCTTGACAACTTCGAAGTTATATCTGTCCATCGTGATATTTTGCCCGAGTCGACGATGTTGAGATTCCTCTCTCGATGACAGCATATACTTCGTCTTGTCCTCATTAACCGCCAATCCCATTCTAGCCGCCTCCGATTCAATGCTCGCAAATGCCCCTGCCACAGCTCGCTTCGTTCTGCCGACAATGTCTATGTCATCCGCATATGCAAGCAATTGAACGGACTTTTGATAGATTGTACCGCTGGTGTTGACATGTGCGTTGCGTACAATGGCTTCAAGAACGATGTTGAATAGGTTGCATGATAACGCGTCGCCTTGCCTCAATCCTTTCTCAACATCAAAGGAATCGGTGGTGTTCTTACCAATTTTGACGGAGCAGCGAGATTTCTCCATCGTCATCCTGCACAAGCGGACGAGTTTGGCAGGGATGCCGAGACTCGACATGGCTCTGTATAATTCGTCCCTTTTCACGCTATCATACGCGACTTTAAAATCGATAAAAAGGTGGTGTGTATCGATCTGGAATTCCCGGGATTTTTCTAAAATCTGTCGGAGTGTGAACATTTGATCGACGGTTGACTTGCCTGGCCTAAAACCGCACTGATAAGGGCCGATCAGATCGTTGACAAAAGGTTTTAAGCGGTCACACAGGATGGCCGACAAGATTTTATAAGCGACGTTTAGGAGACTAATTCCTCTGTAGTTGGTACATTTCAGAACATCTCCCTTTTTATGGATGGGGCACACTATACCGAGGTTCCATTCATCGGGCATACTTTCCTCCGACCAAATTTTGGAGATGAGCTGGTGTATGCTCCTAGCCAATTCATCTCCCGCTGATTTAAATAGTTCGGCTTGTAAGCCATCCGCACCTGCAGCCTTGTACGACTTAAGTTTGGATATCGCCAGCCGAACTTCGGTTAGGTCGGGTGGACGGAACTCTTGGCCATCATCGTCCAAGTTGAATGGAGCGTTCTGCCTATTAGCGGCATCTTGGCTGTCTTCGCCATTAAGCAGTCTAGAGAAGTGTTCTTTCCAGATCCTCAGCACTGACTGTGTGTCTACTACCATATTCCCACTCTCATCTCGGCAGGCTTCCGTTCTAGCCTTGAATCCTTGGGTGGATCGCTTCACCCTCTGATAAAATTTTCGAACATCTCCCCTACCGCTACAACCCTCAATAGACTCTACCGCCCGCTTCTCGTGCTCTCTCTTTTTCCTCCTGAGAAGTCGGCGTTCCTCTTTTCGTTTCAGCCCGTAGAGCTCCCGGGCCACTCTCTCAGCAGCTCTTGTTCGAGTCTGCAGCATTGCCTGGTAGGCCTCGTCCTTAGCTGCATGCGCTAGCCGGCACTCCTCATCGAACCAGGGGTTTCGTTGTATTCGCCTAGTGAAACCCAGCACATCAGAGGCGGCACTTCTAATGGCTTGTTGACAGTGTTCCCACTGGTCCTCTGCACTTGATGCTGGTAGCGGACCTCCTGAGAGATTAAGAGTTACGTGGTCTGCAAAAGTTCTGGCAGTCTCTTGCGATTTAAGCTTCTCGACATCGAATGTTTTCACAGCATCTGCTCTGCGTTGTCGCGTCATGGATATCCGCATACGTAGTCTAGCTACCACCAGGTAGTGATCCGAGTCAATGTTGGCCCCTCGGAACGTTCGGACGTCCAAGATACTGGAAGCATGTCTCGCGTCTATCGCAACGTGGTCGATTTGGTTGACGGTTACTTGATCACGCGACCGCCAAGTCCCCTTGTGTATATTGAGGTGTGGGAAGTAGGTGCTTGAGATGATGACATTTCGCCCCGCCGCAAAGTCTGCCAGCCTGTGTCCGTTGCCGGAAGTTTCGTCGTGTAGGCTGTGTCCTCCGACTATCGAACCAAAGATGCCCTCCTTTCCGAATCTTGCGTTGAAGTCACCAAGAATGATCTTCACGTCGTACTTCGGGCACATATCATACGTTGTCTCCAAGAGATCGTAGAATGCTTCTTTGGTTGAGTCTTCTCTCCTTTCATGGGGGGCGTGAACACAAATCAGCGAAATGTTCTTAAATTTGCCTTTGATGCGGATTGTGACCAGGCGCTCGCTTACACTTCGGAAGCCCAAGACTTCTTGCCTAAGTCTTCCCCTTATCACAAAACCACAACCCAAGAGCCGCTGACCCTGTTCCTTCAAGCACCCGCCGTAGTAGATGTCACACGTTTTCAGTCTCCGTACGCCCTCTCCATCCCATCGCACTTCCTGGATGGCTGTTACGTCAGCCTTTAGCCTGTCCAGGTTCTCCACTAATTGTTCGGCTGCACGTGTTCTGTATAAGGACAGGACGTTCCACGTGCAGATCCGAAATTCATTGTCCTTGTTTCGTTTGCTGGGGTCGTCAACTTTAAAATCATCCATATCCGAGGCTTGTTGTTGTTCCGGAACAACTTTTTTTACGTGGTAGGGAAGTTACCCCGACGCACAACCCCCGACCCGGAGGACCAGACCCTTCGTATAACTCCAAGGGTAGGGAGCCGGATAATCCGCTCCTTATAGGCCTGAGCTACAAATATGTCGTAGTAGCCCATATAAGGTGTTCACTAAGTAGTTCAACCTAACTGGAACTGTAGACGCCACCGTTGATTCCATCTAGAGAATTCGTCCGCTGCCGCCTCGATGAAAGGAGAAGTGCCTTAGTGGGAACACTCCTCCCCCCCCTCTCTCGTTGGCTGTCCCCAACAGCTTTCCACGGGGATTTAAACCCCGTCTCCAGCTGAGGTACTAGACACCCGATGTTCACCACGTGGAGGTGAGAGTAGGAGTTGGTAGACAGAGGTGGATTTTGAGAAAAACCTGTGGACGCTTGTGTCCTCTTGAATGCACATAACTACCCTTTTGAACATCAACAACTGGTAATTATAAAAAAAATCAATAGATAGATTTTTTCCGCTCTCCCATACAAAGCGTTAATACTAAGGAAAAAGTCGGGAATTCGAAGTTTTTCATTTAAATGGCACTTCAGATAATCGCTAAATAATGAAATTTGCTTGAGTAGCAGAACCTAAGTGTAAGCGAGGGTAATTTTTGAAGTGAAACTTCTTTGCGCGCGTTGAGAGTGAAATTTCAAGGTTGAATTTTTGTGGTAACCTCACATGTGCAACGCTGAGATCATTGATTAGCTAAGTGGTGGGAGGTAGAGTCGTTACGTCGTTGTCCTCGCGGTTTGGTTTTAAAAAAAAACATTAAAGTTTTTTTTTTTATTTATTTATTTTATTTTTAATATATTATTTATTACATTATTATTTAATTCTTACATAAGGCCGCTGTCCATAGCAAAGGCTGCACCTTATTGTAAGAAGTGAGAATTAGAACTGAACTTAGAAATATATTTAACTTAGAATTAAACCTTTGTCTGAAGTGCTTCCCGTGGGATAGGAATGCACTTGTTTACAAAATATTCATATTTCATTTTCGTTAGTGAAATATGAATACTTTGTTATGTGTTATGATGGCGAAAGGGGTAAAGGGGGTGTATCCGATTTGGATAGGTTTTGCAAGTTAGCAAAACTGGCGTGGGAAGCCGTTGATGAATTTGAAGTGCCGCTAGGCAAGGGGGCGTTTGGGGAATAGTGGACTTAGGGTATAGGGTGAAGTCTCAGACGTAACTCCTCCCCCATTAGGATTGTGCTCCGCAGAATCACTATTTTGAATATTTACTTTAATTTTATTTTTTGTGATTCTTTTTGTGGAACAAATAATCAAAAATACAATTATTAAACTCAAAATTAAAAGGTTAAAACTATAATGTATACTCGTATTTATCTTATGCTTAAATTTAATTTCTTCGATGAGCTTTCGATTTTCTATTTGTTTTACATTTATTTCAGCGCTCGAAAAATTCATATCAACTGTTTTAATTTTTACGTTACTTAAGTAAGGTATTATAAAACTTTCATAGTATATAAAATTTTCGTACTTAATATTATTTATGTTTATTACACAATTTTCAAATTTAATAGCATAATTGCCCATCAATTCTAGTTTAAAATTATTACAGTTTTGTTCAATAATTGTTTTAGGCATGTTTTTAATTATTAAAATATTATTTGCTAATTGTTTGATTTCTATATTTTTGTTTTTTTATAAAATTACAGCTTGTATTTTTATTGAAAATATTCTTTATACATTCATCATCAATGATTTATAATTCATCTTTTCTTAAAATTTTGTTATCATCTTTATAATTAATTTTTCCATCTGTTATTATTGTTTTGTAATTAGAGTTAAGTTCAAGAAATTCTAAATTTGGAATTGGTTCTATAAATACACGGTAAAATTTTATATTACTATATATTGGGATCATTATAACAAAGATTATTTGGTTTTTGTGAAATATACTTGAACTTTTGATATCTTTGAAATTTTCAAATGTAACATTAAAATTTTCAACTTCTTTTGGTAACAAAATATCTTTTCCTAAGAGACTTAGCTGGCTTAATAAAATGCTTTCCTTAACTTTTTTTACTTGATTACTTAGTAATTGGATATCATATTGAATTTGAAATGCATGTTGCATTGTGGTTATTTCGAAGTTTTCCTTGTCAATTGCGTTACTTACTGTTGAAAATTGTTTCTTTATGTCTGTTTGTTGTTTGTTTATATGTGTTGTAATATTGTTAATGTTTTCGTAAAATTCTGAATTTATTCTAATTTGGTCGTTTAGTCCTTCAACTAGATTTTTATTGTTTTGTTCGTTTAAGCTGAGTCTTGTTTTTACTTCGTGTTCGTCTTCATAGTCCATTGTTCCTGCTAAATATTTTAAACTTGTTCCAAGAAAATTAAATAAAGCTCTTTTTTGTCTATGTTGAATTAGGCTGTTTATTTCTTGTCCTTTAGGTTTTCAACGTTGTGTTGAAGAAGTTCAAAACTGTCTGTCCATAATGTAAAGTTTATGACGTGAAGAATTTTATAATAACTTTCAATGACTTTTGCTTCTTCGCCTCTAATTGTTATGAATCCATTGCCTTCATTTAAGTTTTGTATGTCGATCTTTTGTCCTGTTGTCATTGTTGTTGGTATTATCAGAAGGACAATTAGTAATGTTCTTAGTGATCCTATGTTTTTTTTAATAGTTTGTTCGTCTTTTGAGGGGCGAAAATGCCTTCTGAGTTTTTCTAAGCATTGTGTCCAGTCCGATGCAGTGGCGGTTCCTCTCAGTTAGCAGGTTTATCGCCGCTAAACCAAGAATTTAAATGAATAAATTATATGATGTACTTTTTATTTTCAAAAGCAACAAATGGCAATGTTAAAATAATCATAATGATTTCTTACAATAATCAATATGATAAATACAAAAAACTTCCCACCTACCTACCTATTTTCAAATTATATTTTCCTTCACACAACACAAAACTCCAATCTTCCTATCTGCCTCACCCTTACAATATGCGATACCTAAACCAAATTCTCTACATAGAGCATTGATATGATATACTCGTAATAATAAAAAAAAATAGATACCTACCTAACCTACCCCCATATTGTTCTCAATTATATTTTCCTGCAGACACACAACATAAAACTCTCATACAACAAGTCTCCCTTGAAACATTTTAGCTTGCAACATCTGCGCTGCACAATTTCATACAATTTTTAATAATATCTATACAAATCCAAACACAAATACAATACAATCTAGAATACAAGAGCGTTTTACTAGACAATGTCCTAAGGGGCCAGTTATAGCTATCATTGAAAACCATCATTGAAAATATTAATTGTCAATTTTGATAGATTTTGAAGAAAAAATAAATGATTATTTTGATGCCAAAGTACAGCTATTTGACCTAATAATTATTTCTAGGTAAAACAAAATTCAATTTGGCACAACTTTTCTCATAAAATGACTTTTCATTTTTCAATGATGAACTACCTTACCAATGATCATTGAAAAAATTAAAAGATCCTTTATGGGAAAGATACAGGTCAAAATGATTTTTTTTTGGAGGGGAAATCATTTTGAAGTCGTAAGATATATTTCTGCATTTAAATATTCAATTATAAAACTTTCGAAGGGTCTAAAAATCAACAGTTAACTTTTCCAATGATGGTTTTCAATGATAGCTTTAACTGGCCCCTAAGCAAAGCCCAGCTAAGGTGCCAGTTATAGCTATCATTGAAAACCATCATTGAAAAAGTTAACTGTTGATTTTGAGACCTTTCGAAAGTATAATCATTGAATATTTTAATGCAGAAATATAGCTTACGACTTCAAAATTATTTCTCCTTCAAAAAAAATTAATTTTGACCCATATCTTCCCCATAGCGTAACTTTTAATTTTTTCAATGATCATTGGTAAGGTAGTTCATCATTGAAAAATTAAAAGTCACGTTATGGGGCAGATATGAGTCAAAATGAATTTTTTTTAGAAGTCAAATAATTTTTAAGTCGTAAGCTATATTTCTGCATTAAAATATTCAATGATTAAATATTCGAAAGGTCTCAAAATCAACAGTTAACTTTTTCAATGATGGTTTCCAATGATAGCTATAACTGGCACCTAAATAAATGAAAGCGTAAGCGTAAGTATGATGCGATAAAGCACGATACATTATGCAAGCAGCTCCAGGTACCTACATTTTGGGTACGTTTTTTTGTCATTCTCTTTTTTGCTTTCGTATATGTTTCTAGCAAAATGCGGTAGAAAAGATGAATGCATTGTTTGTTATTAGTGTTCTTTGATTGATATGAGTAAACATTGAGATTGAGTTGTTTTAGCACAGTCAATAATTACACAAAAAAAGTGCTAAATTCGTAAAGCGCGATGTAGTTCTGCATTTTTAATATGTTGTTGGGGCATGTTAGAGTAGTATATAGCCAAGTTTTAAACTTCGAAAAACCTGTGCTCGCTGCAGGAAAAATGCAAAAGTGAAAAAAACGCTTAAATCACCCCTTTTTCCGACATTTTCCTTTATAACTTTGGAAATATGCATTTAGGGGCCGGTTATAGCGATCAGGACAACGCAAAAAAAAACGTTAAAAAATTACTTTTTGATAATTTTATTTGGTATTTGGAATATAAAAAGGGTACAAATCAATAAACAATTACCTAATATAATTTATTCATACAAAAAAACTATGTGAAACAAATTCTGTACGGAATTTACATCAGGAAAGTTAAAAAATGCTTTTTTTAGATACAAATATTTGTTTCAAATAGTTGTTTTTTATGAATAAATTATTTCAGGTAATAGTTTATTGATTTGTGTCCTTTTTATATTCGAAATCGTATCTTAACAAATAAAATTATCAAAAAGAAATTTTTTTACTGATGTGTTTTCCTGATCGCTATAACCGGCCCCTTAGGAAAAAACCGTCCACGATAAACTTGTTTGTTACAAAATTGTCTACAAAACAACATCAATTTTAAATGCATGTTATATTTGTGTTGCTATCTAACCATGAATTAAAAAAAAAATCTGAAAAACTAAGTAAATTTGAAGCACTCAAAAAATAGGTCAAAAATTGTCCAATTCTTCTAAAAATTTGGAATCAAATAGTCTGGGCTCTAAAGTATTACAAGACGAAACTCGATCCAAATCGGTGAAATAGTTTTGACAAGAAATATGATGTTAACTTAGTGCAACACAATTATGATGCAAACATTGCGGTGGTCAAAGTAGGACACTTAATTTGGCACTGACTTTTGTACACGTACTTAGAACCATAAAATTATAAAATATAGTTATAATATTTACATCTTTTTTTTAAGCCAAGTGAACAGTTTTCGGAACTGTTAAATTCAGTACCATAAAGTTGCTTAAAAAAAGATATAAATATTATAACTATATTATATGATAATAATTATTCACTCTTCGTGACTTAGCAGCATATATGGTCAACTCATTGAAAGGCAATAAACTAAAACTAAGAATTTATATTTAACTTGTTTTGAAGGTTAGAATTATTTAAAATATTTTGAATTATTATTCAAAATATAATAAATTTAGTTTGAAATATTTATTATTATTCAAACTTTTGATTTAAAAAAAAATCGTCTTATTCAAGACATTTCTTAATATTAAAAAGAATAATAGTTGCATTCAAAAACCAAAATACAACCGAAAGAGGATTAAACCTTGATATTATTTTTATAAGAAAAAAATTGGAAGTACATATTTTATAATTTTTAAAAATTGAAGCTATAAAATATGAATAACTATGTTTTTGAGACCTGAAGAAAAACATAACCACGTTTGAAACGTCGTCTAACTAAGATAATTAGATACAAGTATAGACCTAAAGCATAAACATTATATTTAATGATAGTTAAGGGTTCAAAGTACGTGTACAAAAATCAGTGCCAACTTAAGTGTCCTACTTTGACCACAACAAAGTCGGCGAAATTTTTTTTTTCGTCGAACGACGCGACGAAGCGAATTTATGTATCGATACATTTTTAAACTTTTATTTTATACCTATAATTTATTAACGTTTTTTATTAATTGTCGTTATCAATAAAATAAAAAAAAAGTATTATTTTTTTTTATTTTAACCTTCCCCAGACCACGTAGCTAAACCAATACTAAGGACCAGGAATCGCCACTGGTCTGATGGGGGTTCTGCATATAGTATGTTCTTCGCTGGTCCTTGTATTTTTGTATCGAAGATGACTTCGTACACAATTGGTCTCTCGTTCTGTGTGTGGTTTGCGAGAATTTTGTTTACTGCACTCGCGAATGACGGAAGTGTTCCAGCATTACCCGTGAAAATACTTAGATACCGAATCTCTTTCTCAATTCGCGCACGAAAGTTGTTTGCGTTATTATTGTTCACCACGATTTGCGTTAGTGCTTCCAGGCACTGCTCTATATTTAACTGGGCCATTCTGTTGGCTCTCTGTAAATCGAAGTTACGTGTTCGGTTAATTGTTAAATTTGACTCGCGCACTCTTAATGCACTTAACGAATATGATTTTAGATTTTTGTTGTTTGGATTTCTATTTTTCGCACTTTTCCAATGTTACGCACTTCGTACTTTCAAATTCACGATTTCTTAATCGAATCACGAAAATTTTGCTGTCTGGAATTGTACTTTTTCGTACTTTCCCAATGTTACACACTTCACGATATCTTAATCGAATCGCGAAAATTTTGTTTTCACTGCTTATCCTTGCTCGGATGCATTTGGTTCTTTCGAGTTTAAAAGTCAAAACTTAACGCGTTTCTTAATTTCTTGATCGAAAAAAACTCGCGTACTCGAAAACTATTGAAAAAAAAAATTATTAAAGTTTTTTTTTTTATTTATTTATTTTATTTTTAATATATTATTTATTACATTATTATTAAATTCTTACATAAGGCCGCCGTCCATAGCAAGGCTGCACGTACATTGTAAGACGATGACGATGACGAACGGGGTAAAGGGGGTGTATCCGATTTGGATAGGTTTTGCAAGTTAGCAAAAATGGCGTGGGAAGCCGTTGATGAATTTGAAGTGCCGTTAGGCGAGGGGTCGTTTGGGGAATAGTGGATTTAGGGTATAGGGTGAAGTCTCAGACGTAACTATAGGCTTATAGGTATATATTTTATAGTGCAATAAATTTGGATAATTTGATAATCTAAATTATTGTAGCAGATAAAAGGTAAAATGTCCTTTTATGTCTATTTTCAAATTTCGTTAATTAGAATGCCGTAGAGTTTTGAAATTTTACTGGTGAATATATAATGAAATTCTCAGAATCTTACTAGTATATCTTTTTTTTTATTGGTATGGAAATATAAATTATTTTAAACACTTTATCTCAAAAGAGGCTATTTTCAAAAATTTGAATTAAATCAGGAGAGTCCGCTAAAATTTTGAATTATATATGGTTAAAAACTAAATAAAACCAAATTTAAGTTGTCATATACAAGTTTTTGATTTTGCAGAGATATTGAGTGAAGGAATGTTTGGAAATAGTTGGAAAATCTAATCTCATAAACTGATTTATATCTTTTAAATGTTCACCTTTTTTACTTTAAATGTTCACCATCATTATTTAAATTTCAAGTTTACAACCAAAACCCATCGATTATTTTGTTATAGAACACATAGCATAAACTGAAAATTCTGACATATCTCCACGTTTTGAGATCTCTTGAATCAGAATCCGTCGTTTTTAGCAAGATGTCTGTATGTGTGTTTGTACGTACGTTCGGGGTACTTTTTTCGTCCACCATATCTCGAAAACGAAAAAAGATATCGACTTCGGATGAATTTTATTTATATTGTCATCACGTGCTGAAAAGGTTTTCTAAAAAAAATTAATAAACCGTTTTTCTACTACACCAATTTAAAAAGAAGCTGTAAAATGTCATAATATACACTTCAGACTAATTTTATTTTACAGATAATTGCGCAATAAAAAAATGGTTAATATTAAAAAAAAAATTCAACGAACACTTATTTTAAAACTGAGAAAAACAGTTGAAAAATAATTTTCGTCTCAAATATTTAAAGAATAAAAAATGATTCCGAACCAAGTTTATATATTTTTACATATAATCACGAGGTCAACAACTGGTAATTATAAAAAAAATCAATAGATAGTTTTTTTAGAGCAAAAAAACTGCAACAAAAAAATATTTAAAACTTTTAACAAATGTTTTTCAACTCAAATATTTTGAAAAAAAACAATGATATCGATTTCAAATTTTTACCAATACCAATCCCATATATGTCTTGAGTAATTTTGAAATTTTTAAAACCACCCTTTAAAAAGATTAAAATAGAAATGTTGCAAAGAAAAATCCTTTCAAAAATGTTTTAATTCGAAAAACTCTTACACTCAAAATCGCTTCAAAATCGAAATTTGGCATATATGACACTTAATTTGCCTTTTTATATTCTTTGAAATCATGTATTTTTGTTTTATGTACACTCCCTTGACTTTTGGATTTTTGTTTAGCCAATAGTCTGTTTTGAAATAATTCGCTTAAATTATTAATACCTCCATACTGAGAGGAGCTAGGAAAAAAACGCTTTCAATTCAATGTTCTTGGTTGAACTATGGTTTTTTAAGGCAAATATATACATATGTAAATGGTTTTCAAGTGCACCAATGGGAAGTTACTAGTGTGGGTAGACCCCAGACTCATTTTTTATTTTAGAATTTTTCGCTTGCAAAAAAAAAAGTATGAACAACTGAATCTTGCTAATATTTTTATATCGTTAAACGTTATGTTAAAATATTGTATTTGTATGTAGGTGCCTAATTAAGGAGAAAATATTAAAAACGAATTAAACAAAAAAAAAAAAAACAATTAATACAATTTAATCAAGCGATAGATTCTAAAATAAATTTCATTTATGCTGATTAATTTTCGGGTTCGGAGATATTCCAAAGACAAGTTTTTTGTTTGCTGGATTTACCTGGCCAAGCGGTGCTCAACGCTTACACATTTTTTTAACATTTTTTGTTTGTTTTTGGGGGTGTTGCTAAAAAAAGAAAATCTTACTATTCTATATTTTCGAACGATTTTGATACAAAAATGTACATATGTGTTCTTAATAAAAGCAATCTACTTTTAAATAAATAAATATTTCCAAGTAGGTACAACTATTCATATTTTTGACTTCCTCGAAATTGGAGAACCAATTCGAATTATTTCTTTTATACAGAAGCCATGCAATTTTGTTTAATAGGTATCAATGGCGCAGTCAATTTAGTATATGCCAATGTTTAGTACACCAAGCACCTGCGACCCAGTCGTGTATTTAATCAAACAATTTTCAAAATTGTTATTTCAGCTTTCTTTAATGTTTTCTCATTACAAATACAACTAACTCCAGTTATGCATTTTTTGAAAAGTTATTAATTTCGATGATTTGGCTTTTTAAAAAAGTTTACATTTCCTTATTTTTCATTGATTGATACAAATCGATGTATTGTTGTATTTTCATTATAGACTATTATTTTTGTACGCACGATATAGGTACTATACTATAGGGAAAGTTTTGTATTCGTAAAACAAATCGAACTCCAGATAGTAATTTTTAATAACATTACAATAATATCGATCAGAAAAAAGTGGGTCCACAATTGTGTTTGCCTATCTGTACCTTCCCCTGCAACCTAGACCACTGAAGCGATTTTCTTCACACTTTGGACTAAAGATTTTTAGGAATCTAATGAAACTAATATAAATCTATTACAACCACGCAGGAAAAAGTTGTCTTTCTTTTTAAAAAAATGATTTTTTTGGTGTAACAAGCATAATTACCATTTTGGAACAGTATGTTGGTGAAATTTGAAAAACATTTTTAGTTTGTCATAAGAAACAAGAATCAAAAGAGTCCACCAAAATATCTGGGGTGAAAGAGAGATTTTTGAGTGAAATGAAAAAGTGGAATAGGGGAGACTAGGTTCGGTTGAAACAACCACTTCAATCTTTCTTCGGTCGTAGCAGCTTCCAAGTTTCAGTATAGTTTGGGCAAGGCCCTAGTAAGTTTCAGTAGGGAAAATCTTGACGAGGAAAACTTGTCAGATACTTGGCAAGCCCTTGCTGGATTTCATTACCAAAAATTTAGTCGAGGGGGGCTTTTCACACACTCTTGAGGACCTTCCTAGTAAAAACTTTTTTATCAAGTTTCGGTACCCTCCCTATAGGAATGTCTCTCGTAAACCAAAAACAAAAATTTGATAAACACCATGCAATTTCAGTATCATATCACACTTTTTTCTCTCTTTCCTTTGTCTTCTTTTTAATATCACACTTTTTACTTGCGATATAGGTACTATATGGTAGGTTATGGATTCGTAAGAAAAATCGAACTCGAGATAATAATTTTCCCTATACGATGAAAGAGAACGCGAAAAAAGATGGGTCCCGCAATTCTGTCTATCTGTCTGTCCTCGCAAACGGCTGGAGGGATTTTCTTCAAACTGGGTATATAAAGTTTTTTGAATAATATGCCCAGACGTTTTTTAATTTTTTTATATATGACCAAAAATAACGGTATCTGCCATACAATTTTTTTTTACCAAAAAGGAAAATAATATTTTTCTCAAAAATGGGTCCTTGGATTTTGTTAAAAAAAAATCAAATAAATTGATTTTCTTGAAAACAGTTAAGTTGAAAATTTTCATTTTTGTATGGTAAATCTTCTAAAAAATATAAATCAATTTTTTTTGAAAATTAAATATTTTTTTGAAAAGGAGTTGGTCAATGTTTTCAAAACTAGGTGTAAGATAGTTTCATACTATTTTGTAGAATACGTGAAAAAATCATCTTTCAAAATTAAAAAATAACTGTACCTTCCATACAAATGTAAAAAAACCGTTAAGAAAAAAATAATTTTTCTCGAAAACGGCTACAAGAATTTTGATAAAAAGATGTGTGTTTACTATTTAAGGTATGGTTAGTATTTTGATGAAAACAAATTTTACTTATAACGGTTAATAACGGTACCTTTCAAAGAACCAATTATTTTGTTTTCAAATTTCTCGGTGACAGCTGCTCCGATTTCAACCAACCTTCATAACTCAAATAATTTCGCATACACAAATTTTAAAAAATAAAATATTTTTGGATTTAAAAAAAAAATATTGAAATTTTTATGTTTGAAAATTCAGTATCTTGTAAACAAGATAATGACTTTTTTTTTTGTTTTGTGTAAAATTGTATTTTATTAAATACTAAATGTTGGTATACAAGATTTTATTTTTGAAAATGAGCAAACAATTTTAAATAAAGAAAAAGAAATTTAAATACTAAAATTACTTTGGTTTTAAGTCCACTTAATATGTGAATGAATATAATTCAAATAAAAAGTTCAATTGACCTCAACTCCAGAAATTATTTTGTTTCGCCCAAAGTATAACAGTGGGCTCTTCAGTCAGTCTGTTATACCCTACTAAGTACTAAGACACACATTTTGGTCGATGTTTACCGACTGTTATAAAAATCACAGCAAGAAGATACTGTGAATTTTATTATTCTACGATAATTTGTTTAAATTCGTGCACCCAGAAAATAATTACCCGTGGTCAGGTTTTTTAAATAAAGGAAAAGAAATTTAAATATTAAAATATTAAAATTACCAAGGTATAACAGTGGGCTCTTCAGTCAGTCTGTTATACCCTACTAAGACACACATTGTGGTCGATGTTTACCGACTCTTATAAAAATCACGGCAAGAAGATACTGTGAATTTTATTGTTCTAGGGGAATTTGTTTAAATTCGTGGACCCAGAAAATAATTACCCGTGATCAGGTTTTTTTTAATAAAGAAAAAGAAATTGAAATATTAAAATATTAAAATTACTTTGGTTTTAAGTGGAGTGAATGAATATAATTCAAATAAAAAGTTCAAGTGACCTCAACTCCTGAAATTGTTGTGATTCGCCATGGGTAATTATTTTCCGGGTGCACGAATTTAAACGAATTCCCCTAGAATAATAAAATTCACAGTATCTTCTTGCCGTGATTTTTATAACAGTCGGTAAACATCGACCATAATGTGTGTCTTCGTACTTAGTAGGGTATAACAGACTGACTGAAGAGCCCACTGTTATACCTTGGGCAAAACACAATAATATCTGGAGTTGAGGTCACTTTTACTATTTATTTGAATTATTTTCATTCACTCCACTTAAAACCAAAGTAATTGTAACATTTAATTATTTAAATTTCTTTTTCCTTATTTAAAAAACCTGACCACGGGTAATTATTTTCTGGGTGCACGAATTTAAGCAAATTCCCCTAGAATAATAAAATTCACAGTATCTTCTTGCTGTGATTTTTATAAGAGTCGGTAAACATCGATCAAAATTTATGTCTTAGAAGGGTATAACCGACTGAATGAAGAGCCCACTGTTATACCTTGGGCGAAACACAATAATTTCTGGAGGTGAGGTCACTTGAATTTTTATTTGAAAAATTTTAAATATAAAAAATTAATTTTTAAGAAAACCGCTCCAACGATTTTTTTCATAAATTCATATTTATCAAGCAAATCAGATCAGAGATTTTGATCTCTAACTCTCAAAGCCATTTAATAAATTTATAGTAATTAAAAGTAATAATTTATTTAATTTTTTTTATAATAATATTGTAATATTTTGCCAAGGGATCGCAAATAAAACCTTTATTTCACTTCTTATACTTTTATTATAAACAAGCACAACTCTTAATTCACTGTTTTACACCGACGTTCAATCATTCACTTTTAAAATCAAACTGAGCTTTTCGGACTGGTGGCCGTGTATTTATTTCCGAGAAAAAGCTACTAGAATCTTCTAGGGGTTCTGGAATGTGCTGGAATGTGCTTCACCACCACAAGTCTCCACAAGTAGCTAAAATGCTTTCGACCAATTAATTTATAGCAGTTCCATTGGTTTAGGTATTGGAATACTATAAGAGTGGTATAGGTATTGGATAACGATGCGAGTGGTTTAGGTATGGGATAACACTAGATAATCTTTTTTTCACAGATGACGTGGAACTCATTACTAAATTATTCTGTTATAGAAGAATAAAAGATGCTGTTATTTGTATAAATGGGCATATTCACCACATTGCCCCCCCCCCCTGTTAGGATTGATCGTACCGATTAAATCCTCCCGTCACTACCGTTATAGCAATGTAAACGTTTACAGTGAACTACTTTAAGCTTGCCTCTTAACCCTCCCTGAATTCGGTAAACCACATCATTGATTCACTTCACAACGGTGTATGGGCCTTCCCAGTTTTGTTGAAGTTTTGGTGACAGTCCTTTTTGTCGATGGGGATTGTAAAACCTTACCAGGTCCCATCTGGCCTTTCCGGTTCCATAGTACGGCATCCAAATTTTACTTCACTAGGCAGCCGTATTGTTGTGCCGAACAGGATGTCCGATGGTGTATGTTCTGTTGAACTATGAACCGCACTTCGATAGGCCATCAAAAACAATGGAATATGGCGGTCCGAGTCTCGTTGGTAGTCACCTACAAGCTTGGACAGATGTTCCTTAAGCGTCCTGTTGAATCGATCGACCATTCCGTCAGATATTGGATGAAGCGGTGTTGTCCTCGTCTTCTTGATGCCAAGGAGAGAGCAAACCTCCTCGAAGATGTTAGATTCGAAGTTCCTTCCTTGGTCAGAATGCAATACCAAAGGAACAACGAACCTGCTCACCCAATTGAATACAATCTGATCAACCACTGTTTTGGCTTCTTGATTTGGGATGGCAAATGCTTCAGGCCACTTGCTGAAGTAATTCTTGACTACATGGATGTATCGATTTCCGCTGTCGGTCTCCGGAAGGGACCTGCGACATCTACTGCTATTCCCTCGAAATGTGTGCCCACATTGTACTGCTGCATTTCACTTTGAAGCTTTCTACCTGGTCCCTTGGTAGCAGCACAAGTTTCACTCTCGAAGAACGTCATTAACCTTTGACCTGGGCGACCTGCATCGTGCCTGATCGGGAAACTATTGATTGCCCAGAACTTGGTCTAGGCCAGTAGCGCAACAACCAGTCACGATGAAGTGCTTGTTTTACCTCTTTGTGGTGGTCCCCGGGCAACTATTTGTGTATCACAATATACATAAATAGGCCAAAATTACAAGTACGAAAAGGCCTAGCTTTCTAGGATAGGTTACGGAGGTTAGCATTCTCCGTAACTGAAACCAACCCGCTACCGAAACCAACACTACGCCTCGGAATATTAATGATAACTCGTTGACGACTTTTGGCTATTGTACCCGGACAAAGATTGGTTTCTGGAATGTGAAGACGCTTCTTGACGATGGACAAAAAGGTCCTTAGAATGCCAGATCCCTGCAATTAGAGGAGGAATTCATGCGGTATAGGATGGACATCTTAGGGATAAGTGAAGTTAGATGGCTGGGCTCGGGGAAGTTTAAGTCACCAACTTGTAACACTGTACTATTCTATTCCGGAAAAGCACCTGGAAGCGCTCGGGAAAGCTTAATTTCCTGGGAGCCTTTAGGTGACAGGATCCTGAAAAAGCCAGGTTCCGGACTAGAGTACGTCGTGTCACCATCATACAGTGTTACAGTGTTACGCCCCAACTTTGCTCTCTTCTGACGAGGAGAAGGAGGCCTTTTATAACCGGCTGAGTGCTGCTTATGATAGCGTTCCACGAGGAGATATAATTATGGTGATGGGAGACTTAAATGCCAAGGTTGGCAATGACAACACTGGGCTTAGGCATGTCATGGGAAAACATGGTGTTGGTAACCGAAATGATAATGGCGAACGATTTGTCGATTTCTGCAACTCCAACGGCCTTGTAATTGAAGGGGCCATGTTCGAGGATAAGACGTGCCACAAAGTCAGTTGGGTGTCGACTGATAGGCAAGCAACTTCTAACCAAATTGACCACTTCGCGATCAGTCGGCGTTTTAGAAGTAGTCTCCAGGACGTCCGTAACAGAAGAGGTGCTGACATGGGAATGGCCCGGGACCACCATCTGATGGTTTCTACCGTAAGATTGCGTACAGCTGCAGTTCGTAGATCCCAAGAAAACACTCGAATGCCCAAGTTTAATACAGATTGACTAAAGGATCTCGCAGTGCGCCAACAACAAGGGGACCACCTTTCACAAGGATTGAACGAAATCAAGCCGCACGGAAACATCCATCGGAAATCATTGGTGTGCTGTGAAAAATGTGTTCATATCCGGTGCTGAAAGGCAGAAAGAGTGCTTAGATTTCCGACGAAACTTGGGCAAGGATCTAAGAAAGGAAACCCCTTAAAGCTCGCATCGCAACTACCCCAGCAGCAGGGAGAAACGAGCTTGAGTCTACGTACCGCATGAAGATGAGGGAAGTTCACCGTAGTGTGCGACGTGATAAGCGTAACTACATCAACGCATTGGCTACAGAAGCAGAAGAAGCCGCTAGTAGCTGTGACAGAAGGACCGTCTACAGAATTACCAAAGAGCTCACTGGTGTCCGGAGCTCTAAACAACACCTGGTTAAAGACACAAACGGATCCATGCTTATTTGAGATGAGGATCAGCTCAAAAGGGGGAGGCAACACTTTTCTGCGGTTTTAAACCGCGTTTTCCCCAGTGAAGTGAACTTTATTCCCACTGATTCATCCGAAGTAATGATTTCCCGAATACGCACCGTAAAGAAGAAATTATCACCGCCATCAAAGCACTGAAGAACAACAAAGCGGTTGGACTTGACGGTATTCTTGTAGAGCTCTTAGGAGCAGCCCCGACAACATCCAGCGAGCTACTGCACCCACTTATTAGGAGATCTTGGGAAACAGAGAGCTTTCCTGAAGAGTGGAAAAAAGGAATGATTGTCAAGCTTCCAAGGAAAGGAGATCTCACAAAGTGCGAAAACTGGAGAGGAATATGCGTTCTGCCTGCAGTAGCCAAAGATAATAGCAAGGATAGTATTGGACCGAATTAAAGACCACCTTGAAGAGACACTCGACGCCGAACCAGCAGGATTCCGCACTGGATCTTTCTGTGTGGATCACATAAACACCTTGCTGATCATCATCGAACAGTGGGTTGAATATCGATCACCCCTTCACCTGCTGTTCATCGATTTTGAAAAGGCGTTCGACAGTGTCAATAGAGAATTTATTTGACTTGCTTGTCGCGGGGCATCCCACATAAATTGATTGCTATCATCAAGGCTACGTATGATGAATCAAAATGTCACGTTTTGCACAAAGAAAGGCTGTCAGAGGAGTTTGAAATCCGAAGTGGGGTTAGGCAAAGCCGTACACTGTCACAAAAACTGTTCCTGTTGGTGATAAGTGACGTACTGCACGCAGTTTTGTCAAATAGGAATGGAGGAATTCGGTGGACTCTGCAATCTTACCTCGAACATCTGGACTACGCGGATGACGTATGCTTACTCTCTCATAGGATCATGGATCTCCATGATTGAAAACAAGGGTGCAGAGAGAAGCAGAAATCGTAGGGCTTAAGATCAACTCGGCAAAAACTAAAAGGATCAGCCTTGGAACTTTCTCATCAATCCAAGTAAATATTTCTGGACAACTGGTAGAGGATTTCCAATATCTTGGGAGTATTGTCTCTACGGGTGGCGGAACTGAACTGGACGTAAACAGCCGAATCAGAAAAGCAAAGGCTACGTTAGCTTAAAGACCAAGCTACGACTGTTCCGATCCAATGTTGAATCCGTGCTGCTTTACGGGTGCAGCACTTGGAAAGTCACTGACACTGTCACTAGAAAGCTGCAAACGTTCGTTAATAGCGGTCTACGAAACATTTTGAAGATTTTCTGGCCCAAGTGTATCTCCAATACAGAACTTCATGCGAGAACGGGTCAGGAGCCCATAGACTCCATTATACGAAGAAGGAAGTGGCAGTGGATTGGCCATACGCTTCGAAAAGGCGATCAGTGCATTGCATCTCAAGCAATGCAGTGGAACCCACTCACACAGGAGGGAAGACAAGTGGGCCGGCCTAGAAGTACTAAGTATTAACATAAGACTTGCCATCTGCAGACTCCCATTTACGCCTTAATACTCCTTCTTGCACATGAAAATGTCCCACTGTGCCCAATATGCTTTGAGAGCTGGACTTCTATCGGAGATGTCACCCCATTCTGGTTTTTCGTCGTGCTCCTTCCATGCAAGAATGGGCTCTATATCTGTATCTTCCTGTTGGGCAGTCCTCAGTTCTTTACTGCTCCAACCGTAAATGGTATCGGCTCTTATTCGTTGCATGGCAATGGTTTCCTTTTCTTCTTGGTGCGTGCAATGCTTACAGTCCTGTTTACACGGTCGCCGAGACAATGCATCTACGTTTGAGTGCAGCTTTCTTTTCCGATGCTGAATTTGGTAGTCGTTTGTCTGAAGTTTCTTTATCCACCTAGCTACTTGACCTTCGGGATTTTTGAAGTTCAGAAGCCAATTAAGCGCACCATTATCTGTTCGAAGGAGGAACTTCTGCCCACAGATGTACCTATGCAATTGCTTTGTTGCAAAAATCATAGCTAGAAGTTCCCTTCTGCTCACGCAATAATTGCGCTCTGGCCTCATGAGTACCTCACTGTAGTAGACGACGACCTTTTCTTCTCCGTCATGGACTTGTGACCGTACAGCTCCAATTCCAACGTTACTGGCATCGGCGTCGATGATAAAAGGTTTTCCAGGAGTCGGATAGGTCAGCACAGGAGCATTACACAAACGCAGCTTGAGTTGCTGAAAACTTTTCTCGCACTCACCTGACCATTTGAACGGCTTCCATTTTTCAGTAAGTTGATGCAAGCTCTTAGCGATTCCAGCTAAGTCCTTCACAAAGCGCCGATAATATGTGGCTAGACCAAGAAAGCTTCGGAGTTGGTGTTTATCCTGTGGTGTTGGCCAATTCTTCACAGTGTCAACTTTCTCAGCATCAGTCTTTACTCCTTGGGATGAGATAATATGTCCCAGGTATTTAACGTCGGTCTTGAAAAGCGCACATTTCTCTGGATTACATTTTAAGTGTGCTTCTCGAAGCCTCTGAAATACAGCCTTAAGGTTCTCACCTGCTCATTAAGAGTTCTTCCATAAACGATGACATCGTCCACATATACAAGGCATGATTGCCAGGTAAGGACTTGTAGAACACACTCTATCATACCCTCCAATCTTGCTGAAGCGTTGCGCAAGGAAGAAACAGTGCTTGGATTTCCGACGAAACTTGGGCAAGGATCTAAGAAAGGAAATCCCTTAAAGCTCGCATCGCAACTACCCCAGCAGCAGGGAGAAACGAGCTTGAGTCTACGTACCGCATGAAGATGAGGGAAGTTCACCGTAGTGTGCGACGTGATAAGCGTAACTACATCAACGCATTGGCTACAGAAGCAGAAGAAGCCGCTAGTAGCTGTGACAGAAGGACCGTCTACAGAATTACCAAAGAGCTCACTGGTGTCCAGAGCTCTAAACAATACCTGGTTAAAGACACAAACGGATCCCTGCTAATTTGAGATGAAGATCAGCTCAAAAGGGGGAGGGAACACTTTTCTGCGGTTTCCCCAGTGAAGTGAACTTTATTCCCACTGAGCCATCCGAAGTAATAATTTCCCGAATACGCACCGTAAAGAAGAAATTATCACCGCCATCAAAGCACTGAAGAACAACAAAGCGGTTGGACTTGACGGTATTCTTGTAGAGCTCTTAGGAGCAGCCCCGACAACATCGAGTGAGCTACTGCACCCACTTATTAGGAGAGCTTGGGAAACAGAGAGCTTTCCTGAAGAGTGGAAAAAAGGAATGATTGTCAAGCTTCCAAAGAAAGGAGATCTCACAAATCGCGAAAACTGGAGAGGAATATGCTTTTTGCCTGCAGTAGCCAAAGATAATAGCAAGGATAGTATTGGACCGAATTAAAGACCACCTTGAAGAGACATTCGACGCCGAACCAGCAGGATTCCGCACTGGATCTTTCTGTGTGGATCACATAAACACCTTGCTGATCATCATCGAACAGTGCGTTGAATATCGATTACCCCTTCACCTGCTGTTCATCGATTTTGAAAAGGCGTTTGACAGTGTCAATAGAGAATTTTTTTGACTTGCTTGTCGCGGGGCATCCCAGATAAATTGATTGCTATCATCAGGGCTATTTATGATAAATCAAAATGTCACGTTTTGCACAAAGGTAGGCTGTCAGAGGAGTTTGAAATCCAAAGTGGGGTAAAGCAAGGCCGTACACTGTCACCAAAACTGTTCCTGTTGGTGATAAGTGACGTACTGCACGCAGCTTTGTCAAATAGGAATGGAGGAATTCGGTGGACTCTGCAATCTCACCTCAAACATCTGGACTACGCGGACGACGTATGCTTACTCTCTCGTAGGATCATGGATCTCCGTCAATTGACAACAAGGGTGCAGAGAGAAGCAGAATTCGTAGCGCTTAAGATCAACTCGGCAAAAACTAAAAGGATCAGCCTTGGAACTTTCTCATCAATCCAAGTAAATATTTCTGGACAACTGGTAGAGGATTTCCAATATCTTGGGAGTATTGTCTCTACGGGTGGCGGAACTGAACTGGACGTAAACAGCCGAATCAGAAAAGCAAAGGCTACGTTAGCTTAAAGACCAAGCTACGACTGTTCCGATCCAATGTTGAATCCGTGCTGCTTTACGGGTGCAGCACTTGGAAAGTCACTGACACTGTCACTAGAAAGCTGCAAACATTCGTTAATAGATTTCTACGAAACATTTTGAGGATTTTCTGGCCCAAGTGTATCTCCAATACAGAACTTCATGCGAGAACGGGTCAGGAGCCCATAGACTCCATTATACGAAGAAGGAAGTGGCAGTGGATTGGCCATACGCTTTGAAAAGGCGATCAGTGCATTGCATCTCAAGCAATGCAGTGGAACCCGCTCACACAGGAGGGAAGACAAGTGGGCCGGCCTAGAAGTACTAAGTATTAACATAAGACTTGCCATCTGCAGACTCCCATTTACGCCTTAATACTCCTTCTTGCACATGAAAATGTCCCACTGTGCCCAATATGTTTTGAGAGCTGGACTTCTATCGGAGATGTCACCCCATTCTGGTTTTTCGTCGTGCTTCTTCCATGCAAGAATGGGCTCTATATCTGTATCTTCCTGTTGGGCAGTCCTCAGTTCTTCATTGCTCCAACCGTAAATGGGATCGGCTCTTATTCGTTGCATGGCAATGGTTTCCTTTTCTTCTTGGTGCGTGCAATGCTTACAGTCCTGTTTACACGGTCGCCGAGACAATGCATCTGCGTTTGAGTGCAGCTTTCTTTTCCGATGCTGAATTTGGTAGTCGTGTGTCTGAAGTCTCTCTATCCACTTAGCTATTTGACCTTCGGGATTTTTGAAGTTCAGAAGCCAATTAACCGCACCATTATCTGTGATGTACCTATGGAATTGCTTTGTTGCAAAAATCATAGCTAGAAGTTCCCTTCTGCTCACGCAATAATTGCGCTCTGGCCTCATGAGTACCTCACTGTAGTAGGCGACGACTTTTTCTTCTCCGTCATGGACTTGTGACAGTACAGCTCCAATTCCAACGTTACTGGCATCGGCGTCGATGATAAAAGGATTTCCAGGAGTCGGATAGGTCAGCACAGGAGCATTACACAAACGCAGCTTGAGTTGCTGAAAACTTTTCTCGCACTCACCTGACCATTTGAACGCCTTCCATTTTTCAGTAAGTTGATGCAAGCTCTTAGCGATTCCAGCTAAGTCCTCCACAGAGCGCCGATAATATGTGGCTAGACCAAGAAAGCTACGGAGTTGGTGTTTATCCTGTGGTGTTGGCCAATTCTTCACAGTGTCAACTTTCTCAGGATCAGTCTTTACTCCTTGGGATGAGATAATATGTCCCAGGTATTTAACTTTGGTCTTGAAAAGCGCACATTTCTCTGGATTAAATTTTAAGTGTACTTCTCGAAACCTCTGAAATACAGCCTTAAGGTTCTCACCTGCCCATTAAGAGTTCTTCCATAAACGATGACATCGTTCACATATACAAGGCATGATTGCCAGGTAAGGACTTGTAGAACACACTCTATCATACCCTCAAATGTTGCTGGAGCGTTGCTCGGTCCGAATGGCATAACTCTAAACTGCCACAGACACTCCCGGTGGAGAAAGCTGTCTTCTCACGATCTTCTGGAAGAATTTCTACCTTCCAGTAGCCACTCTTTAAATCCAACGTCGAAAACCATTGAGCTCCTTCCATTGCATCCAAAGTATCGCTGATTCTGGGCAGAGGGTAGCTGTCTTGTTTTGTCACATCGTTCAGCCTACGGTAAGAATTTTCGATAAGCCCATCTTTCTTCATTGTCGATATCATCTCTTCAACTTCGGCTTGTTTTGCTAATAGGAGACGTCTTGCTGGTTGTCGAATCGGTCTTGCGTCACCTGTGTCGAGTCGATGCTGTACCAGTTGTGTTGGACCACACTGCCCACTAGGTGAAAAAAACATATCAGCCTACTCATGAAGAAAGCTGCCAGCAACACTTAGCTAAACTATTTCTCCTTTCCTGAGCTTGACCTCATACGGTTTGATGTTCAGAATCCGTACGGCAGTGACGTGCGGCAGTTCATTCAACTGGGTAGACACACATTTTGTTTCATTATTTCGCATTTTAAGCACTTACATCATTTGTCTTAAAGTCTTTTTTTGTTGCTTTTATTTGTTTTTTTTTTTTGTTATTTTTTTTTTCTGTTTTTAGTTTTTTTGTTACTTTTTAATTCGTTTAAAGGCCCGGTCTGTTGTTTTACAAAAGTTTTAAGTTCTTTTTTATCAATATCAAAGCGAAATTTATCGTTTTTAATAATAAAGTTGTTTAACGCTTTGACTGTTATGCTTCAAAAGCACTATGATACCTTAATTTTGTCTTATTCTGTGCTGTAAATTAATCAAAACTATTAATTTTCATTATTTTTTATTTATTTATTACTATAATTAATTTTTATTAATCGAATGTTGATGTTGTAGTTTGTTATCCCTCAAAGATCTTGAAAACTAACTCACTTAACATAAAAACTAACCCCCTTATTTATAAAGAAAAAATAGTTATTTAAACTTCCGTGTTTAGAAAAACTACACCATGGAATAAGAATGTTCTGGGCTCAAATGGAGCAGTAAGAAATTGCCTTTAATTTGAGTCCATAAAATTCTTATTCCATGGTGTAGTTTTCCTAAACACGGGAGTTGAAATAACTATTTTTTCTTTATAAATAAGGGGTTAAATTAATAAATTGTTTAAATTAATCCTTAATTTGATATATACACCAACATTATTTTAAATCCATAATTATTTCAATTAATAAAGGGACAATAATATCTAACTTGATTGGTGACATTTTTGTTATTAAACGAATGTTCATTTTAAATAAAAATAAATCTACCAACAAACATGTTTGGTACTGTACTGCTTTATTTTTTATCGAGGTATTGCTTTATCATAAAATGAAATGACAGCCCTGCTGCTGCCTCCTGTGGACGGGACGATGTACAGCAAAAAAGAAAGAAGATACAACCAACCCACGACTCACGAGTAACGACACTCGTTCTCGTCATGAAAAATTCGAATTAAGAATTTACTTCCAAAACAAACAAGCGATTAGAAGGATTCACTTATGTCTACTAGCTTCCATATGAAATTTGTTTTTGGGAATGATAAACTAACCTTTTTTCCTTCATAAAGCCTAATGTGAAACAAAGATACAGTCTTCGTCTTTACTCGTGTGCCATTCGTACTTTCAATATTCAGCGTTCGTCGGGAGGAGGAGGTTCGTAGGTTTTGATCTCATTTCTCATAGTCATACAATCATAGCAATAGCAGCATAGCATGATCCTGGTATAGTTTAGGCAGGGATGAATAAAAGAAGAAATACGTGTGATACATTGGGTTAGAAAAAAAGTGGCAAGAAGTACTACTATGGGATAGGAACTATTATTCTTAATAAAATTAAAATAGAAATTTATATAAATAGGTTTTTTTCCATCGGTTTGAAAATTATGTATGAAGGTACTGTATAGAGCACAGTATTGTTTTGAATTTCTAGGGTAGACACTGTCTAAAACGACTTATTGACGCACCGTCACTGCGTACGGGTACCATGTTGTTCTTTGGTTCCACAAGAGTCCTCGCTAAGATGATGTTTTAGGATGATTGCTCAGACGCTGGTGTCACGATGGCTACCTAAATCGCCTTCTATTTTTGTCCAAACAAATGCTTTCGAAGAGGGAGGCAAGCATATGTCTTCTTTGATGACAGTTCTTAGAGATGATGAGTTTTCGTTGCCATAAACCATAGGAATCTCTACGTTTCGGTACTTCAGCACTTGCTTACCAATATCCAGAATCAATCCGTGCGCCTTCATAAAGTCGATTCCAATTATGCACTCGTCACATATATCTGCTACCAAAAATAGATGCGAAAACTCTAGTTCTACCAATCGGATCTTAAGACGAACTTCTCCATACACTCTTGCTGCCTTACCTGTCGCAGTTTTCAGACGGTAGCTATTGGTGTTATGTAGCCATGTCATCTTGACCAAGTCTCTTCGTACAATGGAGGCTTTTGCACCGCTGTCAATTGTAGCCACGTGTTTCTTGCCATTAAGTGTTGCGTCCACTGTCAAACTTTTATTGTTTCGTTTAGTCTTTGAGACTTGGATGGTGGTTCTGGGGCCATCGATACCAGAAACCAGCTTCTGCCCCTCGAAGTTCGTTCATACTCGTTTCCCGGCTGGAAAACAGGGCGACCAGGAGCGTTGATGTTATTGCATAAGCGGGTATTACTTTTGCTTCCACAATGTTGACAGGTGACTCTTCTTGGTAGGAGTCTGCGCTGGTGCTAGAGATGTCCGGTTTTGTTGCAATACCATCGAGCAGGTCCTTCTCGCTGCCTTCCTTGGAATTCATCTCTCTTACAAGAACATTCCTCAACTTCCAGTTCTCTTACCCGATGAATTCCTAAAGAAGCCTGTTCCGATGCTTCCATAGTGAGCGCGAAGGCTAATGCTTCAGAAAGCGTGCGTTTTCCAACAGTTCGAATTGCTCGCTGGAGATTGAGGTCAGACACTGCATGGACAAAAGCCTCCGTTGCTAGCTTGTTGGTAATTTCATCTCTTGCAGTCGGGGATGCTGGGTGCGCCAACCGTTCAATATCTGCTTGGAGTTGTTGCAGACTTTCATCTCTTTTCTGGACTCTGGTATTGAGTTGGACGCGGAAGACTTCTTGCATATGGCCATCACCAAAACGTTTATCAATGGCATAAACAAGACCACTAAAGTTGCCGTTCTGGTCTGCTGATATGGTTTGCAATAATTCAGCAGCAGAACCTCTAAGGCAAGTGTCAGGGCAATAAACTTGTCTTCGTCATCCCAGCCGTTTGTTGCTGCAGTTGCCTCAAATTGCTTCTTGTAGATCGACCAAGAAGTTTGTCCATCAAAAGTTGGTGGATGAGTTTCTTTTCTCTCTGGAAAATCGGCATTACCTTCTCGAACCTTCATTTTTCTAACTTTTTCTAACTCGTCGGTAATGCTCTGAATTTTATTAAAATTGTTTTCAACACGATCGTCAAGGGCAACAAAACTTGTTCTCAAAGACATCTAGTTTACCTTCGGACGTGTTTCTGTTCTTCAAATCGTTCGAGAAGATTTTTTTCAGTTTTTTTTTTCAGTAGATTCTTTTGATCGTTGCGTTGTTCTTTAAACTGGGCAAGCAGCTGAGCCATCATATTCGTTTTGTCTAAGTTTGCACTTACTTGCTCTTCCGGCATTTCAATTTCAAATGGAAACGTGTCTTGCAGACGAATAATGAGGGAATTTTCGTTCCAGCAGTAGGAAGACCTCGTCTGTTTAGTTCTGCTTTAAGTTCAACACAATTCAATGTATTCACAACTTTACCCATTTTTTTTTCTATTTTTGTTCTTATATTTTCGTATGTCACTTTTCGCAAGCACCTTTCTTATTTCTTCACTAATCGACACACTTTATCAATTTTTCACAATCAATTATCCGAATTCACAGATTAAATATGTTTTATTCCACTCTTTCTGACACCAGTGTAATATTTTGCTAAGGGTTCGCAAATAAAACTTATTTCTTTTTATTCAAACTGAACAACAATTACTTTACAAAAATAAAACACCTTTATTTCACTTCTTATACTTTAATTATAAACAAGCACAACTCTTAATTCACTGCTTTACACCGACGTTTAGTCGTTCATTTTTAAAACCAAACTGAGCTTTTCGGACTGGTGGCCGTGTATTTGTATCCGAGAAAAAGCTACTAGAATCTTCTAGGGGTTCTGAAATGTGCTTCTTCTCCACAAGTCTCCACAAGTAGCTCAAAAGCTTTCGACCCTTGTATATATATGTATATGTATTGGATAACAAGGCGAGTGGTTTAGGTATGGGATAACATTAGTTAATATTTTGTTCACAGATGGCGTGGAACTCATTACTGATTTATTCTTTTATAGAAGAATAAAAGATGTCGTTGTTTGCATTAATGGGCATATTCACCACAATATCATAATATTTTGGAACCAATAGCTATGTACTTGTACATCATCAATTTCTAGCAACGTTAAAGTTGTAAGCTACGAGAGCAAGTTTGTGCGATCTAGTCGTGCCCATTTTTTAGACATGTTCCATAGTCAGGCCGTCGTTCATGGCCCGTCGAGGCGGCCGGCTTGTAAAAAATACTTGACTGGCCCGCTTCGCGGGTTCAAGGATTTGAACACCCTTTATGGGTCCTCTGTCCTGGGCTCTCACAGCGTAATTTTCAAGGCGATTATCGTTTAAACAATTGTAGTGAACGACGTCGTCAAAATTTAGTGTCGTATAATACAATAATGATAATCGTATCGTTTAATCGTGTCGTTCATCGTTTCAAATACTTAATGTTCGAGAGCAACCAAAAACATCAAAACCATACTAAATTAAATTTTTTGTGATGTCAGAATTAAAACTTGTCATTTGAATTTGATATTTAAACATACATTTCATTAAAACGATGTTTATTTAAAAGATAAACGGGCGCGATCGAGTATTGGATAACGGATGTATTGCCTTTACGTCAGTGAGAGTTTTTGTGGGTTAAAATATGCGTCGTGTCACTCGAGTCGAAGTTCCGAATTCTATCAGAAAATGTGTGCTAAAGTGATTCTCGCTTTGACTAATGGACTAATCAAATTAATAGTAAAATGTGAAAGTAAGAATGCGTAGTGACTGATACGACGGGAATGCGTAGCGGTAGTGAAGTTAATATTACTCAAAAGTAAGGTTGAGAAGAAATGTTTGAGGCACAAGCGGGTAAGTGTATATGTACGTGGAAACTGAAGTATTATACAAAATTTGGATTTTAATATGCCCTTCGGCACCCAACATACATATGTCATGCCATTCAACTGTAATAAGTTGTTAGGTGCTAATTTGTAAAAAAAGTTTTTATTTTTAAGAATAAACGAAATAAATCCTGTGCAAAAATGTATGGGAGGATTGTAAAATAACAATAGTTCAATCGTAATTGTCTCAAAGATCGTACTTGACAGTTTCAGCTGTTATACGAATCAATATTTGAATCGTCTAAGCGACGACGCACGTCGCTCAGACGATTCATGTATTTTTGAGTTTCACGAAGCAATACAATCGTCAAAACGATGTCGTCAGACGATCATCGTCTTACAGTTCGCGTACACATAAGACATAACCCGTTATCGGCCGAATTATGCTCGTCCGTCGTCGGCCGAACTCGGCAGTTTGTTTCAAACGTATGTAAAAGGAAGAGAGCGCGTACACCACTACAACTGAGGTCGCGTCGTCCGATATCGGCCGTTAATAACCGATCAACCGACAAATCCAAACGTGTTTGGATTTTACGTCAGTTTGTCAGTTATTTCTTGCCAGAAAAAAATGAAATTAAATAAAAAATTAAAATAAGATAAAATTAATAGTGAATAGCTAATTTATTGTGTTTATAATAGAGCCACGTTTAATTTTTGGCGTTTCTTACTCCGACCAGTGATGCCAGACTTTGGAAGCACATTTTCCCACAGCGGCACCCAAAAAATCCCTTTTATCCCACGCCGTTATTATCAATATCCCTCAATTATTCCATGAAAGAAAAAGGATAGAGGAAAATATATTTCGTTACAATTCAGTGTTTTTATTATTTTATTTGGAACGATTTGAGGTGTTTCTTATATAATATGTAATATTGCGATACATTAACAATAATTATAAAAGTTTAAAGAAAAATAAATATATAAATATTTACATCATTATGTATTATGGCCTTAATGGGCGATATACATCCTGTACACAAACAAAAATCCAATCTGGATATGCCATGAATTGGGGTGAATTATTAGCCTTGAAGCATTCCTCGTTTGTTTTATGGTATGTATGAGTTGAGAATTGAAAAAAAGTATAGTTGACGTATTTTTGTGCATGTGTGTAATGGGTATTTAAGCATAACGTAAAATCCCATTTTTTGCACTATGTGGTTAGAAAAATCCCTTTATCCCTTTTAGCTTATTTTAGACGAGAAAATCCGTCAAAAAGGGATAAATCCCACGATCTGGCATCGCTGACTCCGACTAGCATCCTTCAAAATCGGCATTGTTAAAAACAGGCATCAGGCAGAACGGCAGTAGTGTATGCAGACTAGAGTCCGAGACATTCGTCCGTATAGCTCCGATCCGAAATCGGCCGGTTAATCGGTTTCAGTGTATGCGAACCGTTACGCGATTAGAGCCCTGTTCACGCGACTCCGTCGCTCCGCTTAGGGTATGCTCAGTCCTCAGCCGACTGAAAGGCGCCTATGATGTCAGTCGGTCTGCTATCATATTTTTGTTGCAAAAGTATTTTGGTTTAAGAATAAAAGTTTGGGCCCATTTTTCATTATAAAATTTCACTGCAAAATTAAAAATGGGCACGACTGGATTGCACAAAACCTGCTCTCGTAGCTAACAATGTTAACGTAGCTTGAAATAGTCAATGTACATATGTATTGGTTCCATTACATTATGATATCATTAAACAAAACGTTTTAAAAATAAATTAAAATATGAATTATTACTATAGTTATTTTAATAACTAAAACAGATAGAGCTTAAAATAAGTATGTATGTAATATGTATGTATATAAGTTTTATGTTGTAAATAATGTGCGACCTATACAAGGTTGAGCTCCAAACTACCGGTAACTAACTATAATATTAACCTAATAAGCGCATCTGGTGGCTAGCTTTTGTCATAGGTATGTATGTACATTCAAAATAACAACATTTGACTTTGGAGATTAGGAACCAAATCTTTTTTGGTTTGCCTTAGACTATTAGGCCTTTCCTGGTTAGTATAGAAACCAATCATAACCCAGCAAACATTTTTGTGAATGTTCACAAAACATTCACCAAAAAGGAAGACTTTATATTCGATAAACGTACACTTTTAGTGACCTAAATCTGAAAATGCCCAGAAAGGGGATTTTTTCGGTATGAAAATTGTAGATATTCGCTTTCTCTTCATTATAAGTGAATAAAAGTGGACGCGCACAAGTAAGAGAAGGGTACATAGGATTTTTTCAGTATGAAAGTAGTAGAGGTACAATTTCCCCTCATTATAAGTGAACAAAAGTGGACGGGCACAAGTAAAACCTGTAAAGAAGAATATTTGGGTGCATTCATTTTTATTACCCGTGTTTTATTGGAAAAGCTATCCATAGTAGGATTTTACATGAATAACAAATACAACATCGGCAGAATACTGCCGATAAAAGTTAAAGTAGAATCATACTGCGGATAGTTTTCCGAGTCTCGAATGGATTTTTGGTGATTTCATTCTCAAATGTTGGTTACTATTAGTTTTTCCTGAAGTTAATTTTGACTGCTTCTGATTCTCACAAATACCTACTATATTTTTTGTTTTAATGTTCTGACAGGTGACAGGTGTTCTTTCAGTTAAAACAATTTTGAAATACAAAAACCAGGCTACTGCGGATGCTTTTTTTTTGATAATTTTCTACTATACTATTTATAGAATGCCAAACAAAACACGGGTATTCATAATAATTAAGGGAAATTGAATATTATTTTGTTTCTCTTCATTTTGTTTCCAAAAATTATACCGGGAACTAGTCGGGCCCAAAATTAAAGCAGAAGTCATGGAAAGATAAAACTTCTCAGTTCAATTAAAGTGACTACAGACGTGGTAAAGTGATCAAGTTTGTTTTTTAATATTAAAAATATAAACAATTGTATTTTTCTAGGGTCACATTTGGATTATTAATAAATCTGAATCCTTTTCATTAGTTATATAGCTACCAGCAACATTTCATCTCCGAACTAAATAATAAATGGTTTACCGCACCTTCGAATCTGAATTAATTTCAAAATCGAATCGGGCGAAAATCATTGGGTTTATGAATCATATTAATGAATCAAAGAAGACCCACAAACTGTGGACTAAAATGAATATATAAGCGTCCAATTTACATTCACTTATTCCAGGATTAATTCATCATTTATGAATCAGTTTAAATGATTAAAAAAAGACTCATAAATTGTGGACAAAAATGAACATTTAACATTCTATTTACATTCACTTATTCCGGGATTTATTCATCATTTATGAATCATTTAAATGATTCAAAAACTTGGTTACGCTACCCAATGAGATGATTTAAATTCGATTTAGAAAAGAATTCCGATTCGAATGTTTCGTTCACTTATGTGAACTATTTATGATTTAGTTCTGAACGGAAATGTTTGCCGGGAAGGTAGTTTTAAAATCGATACAGGTACCTGCGTAAGGTTAGGTCCTTAGTATTACGGATGGTCGAGTTGATGAGTTAGGTACCTATGTATGTATAAATAGTGTGTAGTTAGTAAATGCACCTATATATTACAAAAGTTTGATTTGATGTAAGTAGGTATATCTACGAAGCCTGATTTAATTTTTTTTGGAGGCGTGGATGATGCAAGGGTTTACATAATTATAGGCACATAATGTATGCACTAGGTAGGTACCTTAGGTACCGCTTTATAATGCGCTTTATAATGCCTCTGAACGCAAAAACCTTATTCATAAACTTATGCAACGTTCAGTGGCGATTCCTCTCAGTAAGCAGGTTTATAATTTATAATTATATATATTTATAATTACACAAAAAAAAAGTGCTAAATTCGCAAAGCGCGATGCACTTCTGCATTTTTGATATGTTGTTGGGGCATGTTAAAGTAGTATATAGCCAATTTTGTAACTTCGAAAAACCTGTTCTCGCTGCAGGAAAAATGCAACAGTGAAAAAAAAAACGCTAAAATCACCCCTTTTTCCGACATTTTTCTTTATAACTTTGGAAATATGCAACTTAGGAAAAAACCGTCCACTATAAACTTGTTTGTTATAAAATTTTCTACAAAACAACATCAATTTTAAATGCATGTTATATTTGTGTTGCTATCTAAGCATGAATTAAAAAAAAAAAAAAAACTGAAAAACTAAGTAAATTTGAAGCACTTAAAAAATAGGTCAAAAATTGTCCAATTCTTCTAAAAATTTGGAATCAAATAGTCTAGACTCTAGAGTATTACAAGACGAAATTCGATCAAAATCGGTGAAATAGTTTTGGCAAGAAATATGATGTTAACTTAGTGCAAGACAATTATGATGCAAACATTGCGGTGGTCAAAGTAGGACACTTAAGTTGGCACTGATTTTTGTACACGTACTTAGAACCATAAAATCATAAAATAAAGTTATAATATTTACATCTTTTTTTAAGCCAAGTGAACAGTTTTCGGAACTTTTAAATTCAGTACCAAAATTGCTTAAAAAAAGATATAAATATTATAACTATATTTTATGATAATAATTATTCCCTCTTCGTGACTTAGCAGCATATATGGTCAACTCATTGAAAGGCAATAAACTAAAACTAAGAATTTATATTTAACTTGTTTTTTCGGTTAGAATAATTTAAAATATTTTGAAATATTATTCAAAATATAATAAGTTTAGTTTGAAATATTTATTATCATTCAAACTTTTGATTTAAAAAAAAAGCGTCTTTTTCAAGACATTTCTTAATATTAAAAAGAATAATAGTTGCATTCAAAAACCAAAATACAACCAAAAGAGGATTAAACCTTGATATTATTTTTATAAGAAAAAAATTGGAAGTACATATTTTATAATTTTTAAAAATTGAAGCTATAAAACATTAATAACTATGTTTTTGAGACCTAAAGAAAAACGTAACCACGTTTGAAACGTCGTCCGTCTGATTAAGATAATTAGATACAAATATAGACCTAAAGCATAGTCATTATATTTTATGATAGTTAAGGGTTCAAAGTACGTGTACAAAAATCAGTGCCAACTTATGTGTCCTACTTTGACCACAACAAAGTCGGCAACATTTTTTTTCCGTCGAACGACGCCACGAAGCGAATTTATGTATCGATAAATTTTTAAACTTTTATTTTATACCTATAATTTATTAACGTTTTTTTATTAATTGTCGTTATCAATAAAATTAAAAAAAAAAGTATTATTTATTTTTTTTTATTTTAACCTTCCCCAGACCACGTAGCTAAACCAATACTAAGGACCAAGAATCGCCACTGGCAACGTTGAATAGAGGCAACATAAGCTAAACGCGTTTGGAGCTTGTATAGAGCCTACATAAGGGTTGTTTATTATCTAAATGTCACTTTAACTCATACACAACAATAATGTAGATAGATATTAGGGAGGCGCTTATTTATGTAATCTTTGAGGTGTTGAAATATGACTATCAAAATATTTTATAAAATTAAATACAACGATAAATAATGTTGGTTTTATTAATTTATTGTACATTTTTGATGCAATATTGTTTAAATAAAATTTAGAATATTTTTTTTTTACACTTTATTTTATAGAATCTGCTTAAGAAATGTGATATAAAGGTTTTCCATCAAATTTAAAACTTTTGCAAATGATCGACGGGATGCGTGATTTCAATCAAATCATACAAAGAATCACCTTTATCACTTTCACGGGAAAATACTAATGAAATTTAAGCGTCAATAAAAACATCACAATGTGAGTGAATGGAATAAATCAAAAACAACGTATTTTTTGTTTCAAATATTTTAAATTTTATTTGTGAACTCGAAAACCAACAAAGCAACTGATGCATAGTTATTATATTATTAAAAGAAATGAATGAAAAAAACAATAAGAATCCAATCGCCAGCAGAATTATTTTATTGATTTTTCACACTACACTGCTACAGAAAAATATTATTTTCCTTTTTGGCGAAAAAAAAATCTATGGCGGGAACCGTTATTTTTGGTCCTCAAAAAAATCACCCCATTTTTTTTATTTTCCTTTATAACTTTTCTTGTTTGTTATAAAATTTTCTACAAGGCCACATTAGTTTAAAATTCATATATGTTATATGTAAGTTGCTATCTAACCATGAGTAAAAAAAAAATCTGAAAAACTAAGTAATTTTGAAGCGCTCAAAAAATAGCTCAAAAATTGGTTAATTCAGCTCAAAATTTGCAATCAAATTGTCTAGAGTATTAAAAGACAACATTTGAAAATTCAATACAAATCGGTCAAATAGTTTTGGCAAGAAACTGAGTGCAACAAGCAATGTTTGCATCAGTGCTGTGGTCAAAGTGGGATAATAAAGGTGGTACTGATTTTTGTACACGTACTTGGAACCCTTAACTATCATTAAATGTCATTATAATATTTATTTCTTTTTTGTTGTAACTTTGGTAGCGATTTTAAATTCGCAAAAATGCTTCACGAAATCATTTTTTACTTTTAAAATCGCTACCAAGATATCTAAAAAAAACATAAATAATATAACGATATTTTATGATAGTTAAGGGTTAAAAGTACATGTACAAAAATCAGTGCCAACTAAAGTGTCCTACTTTGACCACAGTAATGATGCAATCATTGCTTGTTGCACTCAGTTAACATCATGTTTCTTCCCAAAACTGTTTGGCCGATTTATATCGAACTTTAAAATTTTGTCTTATAATACTCTAGGCTATTTGGTTGCCAATTTTGAGCAGAGTTGGACAATTTTTGACCTTTTTTTTTGAGCGCTTCAAAATTACTTAGTTTTTCAGATTTTTTGTTTTTACTCAATGTTAGATAGCAACTCAAATATAACACACATGAATTTTAAACTAATGTGGTCTTGTAGAACATTTTATAACTAACAAGAATATAGTGGATGGTTTTTTTCTTAAGTTGCGGATTTCCAAAGTTATAAAGGAAAATGTCGGAAAAAATGGGGTGATTTTAGCGTTTTTTTCGCTGTTGCATTTTTCCTGCAGCGAGAACAGGTTTTTCGAAGTTGCAAACTTAGCTACAGACTACTCTAACATACCCCAACAACATATCAAAAATCCAGAACTTTATCGCACTTTGCGAATTTATTGTCGAATTTGACTGGGCTATTAGTAACATTTTATTTTGAAATTATTTCATTTTTATTGTTTGTTGTTTTCTTTTTTTTTTTTGATAAAAATTGAAACACTGAAGACTAATAAATCTTGTCAAACATTGTCAAATTATAATGTTATGATTAAAAAAACAAATTAATAAACATAACCATGTTATAGTATGCACTATTTGCATTTGTTTCAAGTGACCCCAATCACTGTTTTAACCGTCCCTGGTATGGGACTTGATTGACATATTCTTAAAATAATGCACATTTTACTAAAATAACACTGTTCACGATGTGAATAAAAACATGATCTTTTATTTAATATACCGTCAACATCGCTCTTCGTCGTTCAAATGGCTATATTATGGACGATAATTATCGAAATTGTTTCAACCGTACCCAGTCTCTCCTACTATTACCTAACAGTAAGCCCCTCCCAAAACTGGTGTGTTGATCCATGGATCAAAAGGATCATAGCTAATATATTGTTTCCATGGGTGTTTTTTTCCAGGCGAAAGGAAAATATGGGTTTTTAACCAAAACATTTTGTTTTATGTATGTATAATCGAAGAAAGATTAAGGTATTTTTTAACGCTGAACTCAACCAATTAGAACAAAATTAAGACGATACAAGCACTCTTAAAAAAGTAATAGTCGTTTTAAAGGAAAAATTACATTATTTCCTGAGGAGAACAGATAAACACTACCCCTCAAAAAACACTCTTAGACCGTGCTTCGTGACCTTTGACGCCCTCTTTTAAATAGATGACGAGCAAAGTAAAAAGTAATAGTCGTTTTAAAGGAAAAATTACATTATTTCTTGAGGAGAACAGATAAACACTACCCCTCAAAAAACACTCTTAGACCGTGCTTCGTGACCTTTGACGCCCTCTTTTAAATAGATGACGAGCACCATACAAAAGTTGATGATTGGATTTATGTCTAATTTTCCTGGATTATATACAAAATGTATATGATCTGTTTTGATGCTTGTTCGGAATAAAAAATTAAATATTTATAAAAACTTTCATCAACATACCTGTTTTGGAAGGGTTACTGGTAATAGTCTTACACTTATCCCTTTCAAATGTATAAAATGCAACTTTTAAGTTTTTATTTCATTTATTGGCTCATAACCCACCACAATAAGGATCGAAAGACTATTACCGTTATCGAATCTTACCTTATAATTTATACACTCGCGAGCAAAAAAATGGAATCACTCAAGTTTGCCTTCTGAAAATAACAATCGCGATGGATACAATATCTATAATTAATTGTTAATAGGCTCGTTTTAAAGCTTGAACTTAAAACTTTAAATTGAGGGTAAAATCATAAAAATCCATTTGTTAGTTTTCGCGCTATCCGCCTTAATAACAAAAACATAAAATATTACAAATTATGTTGTTATTTGGCAAGACTTTGAAACATTGATACGCAATAAATGCTCCCATAGTTGGTCTTTGGTGTTGATTGTGTTGTTAAAAGGGAATTTCAACATATCTTGACTTATTAGGCCTCCTAATCTTAGATAATAATGGAAACCACGCCTTAAGAAGTTAGTAAAGTTGTCACACTACTGCAACAAGAAATAAACCAATGTACTGTGTGACTGTGTCCCGTCAGCTCGGTGTAAGCCAATCTTGCATATCAAAGGTCTACGGAGACAAACTTGTTGGTTAGTGTAAACTGTAAAGGAAAGGCCAGTATCTGTGGGCCACCGGATGTTATGACTGATTTATCGTGATGGCGTTATTCCGAAATCGTGCTTTGAGTGGCGTTGACGTCCAACAATAGCAGAGACGGGTACGATAAAGACTCATAAATTAATGGGCAGTTAGGAGACGACTTAAAGAAGCAGACCTTACCCCAAAATGTCCCTGACCAAAATTAGCTGCAACTCATCGACAAGTTCGAGTACGATTTTCACTATGCACTTCAATATGGAAGTTGTGCAATGTGGGTAATTTACGTTCTCGGATGAGTGCAGAGTTTGTCTCCATAGAAGACAGGTCATCTGCTTACTCTGCCTCTATGCTACAGCTTCCATCCAGACACATTCTGCACTCATCCGATAACGTAAATCGCCTACATTCCTCAACTTCCAAATTGTAGTGCATAGTGAAAATCGTACTCCAACTTGTCGATGAGTTGCAGTTAATTTTGGTCCCGTACCGGGGCATTTTGGGGTAAGGTCTGCTTCCTTAAGTCGTCTACTAACTGTCCATTTTTTTATGAATCTTTATCGTACCCGTCTCCGCTATTGTTGAACGTCAACGCCAGTCAAAGCACGATTTCGGAGTAAAGCAATCACGATAAATCAGTCAAAACATCCGGTGGCCCACAAATGAATGAATGAAGGAATGAATATGGGGTTTTGCACTGCGAGCTAAGGATCTATTGTGCCCCCTACTGGAGTTGGATGAGGGTTAACATCTTACAACTCTTCCCCCAAATTTATTTCTCTAAGAAATGTAAGTATTTGGAGTACATTCATAGATGGTAAACCACTCTCTTCCACCTGGTACCGTCCCAGGTGTTTGTGTCTTTGGTGCACAAGTGCATCACATTTGCCTAGAATGTGGTCCGGTGTTTCCTCATCGATATCGCAGAATCTGCATGTGGCACTGCTTACTAAGCCGAGAATGCTAAGATGTCGTTTACAGTGTCCCAGTGAGGAGACCTGTTATTTTTCTTAGGTTGTTCCTACTTAAGCTGATACAGTTTAAAACCCGCGCTTGGTTGTAGTTCCCAAGTTGTAGTTTAGCCTGTCTCAGTCCTGGTAGTTCTTTCCAATTTTTGGAACTAATGGTTTCTTTCCCATTTGATTTTGTTTTAAATCACATTTTCACCTATTCCGCTATAGTGCTCAGGCCCCGTTAAGGGTTCCACAGATACTGGCCTTTACACTAACCAACGAGTTTGTCGAAAACTTCCGTAGACCTTTGATATGCAAGATTGGCTTACACCGAGTTGACGGGACACAGAACATTGGTTTATTCCTTGTTGCAGTAGTGTGACAGCTTTACTAACTTCTACAGGCGTGGTTTCCATTATTTTCTAAGATAAGGAGGCCTAATAAGTCAAGATATGTTAAAATTCACTTTTAACAACACAATCAACACCAAAGACCAACTATGGGCGCATTTATTGCGTATCAATGTTTCAAAGTCTTGCCAAATTTAACAAGTATAATTTGTTATTTTTGTTATTATGGCGGATAGCGCGAAAACTAACCAACGGATTTTTATGATTTTATCCTCAATTTAAAGTTTTAAGTTAAAGCTTTAAAACGAGCCTATTAACAATTAATTATAGATATTGGATCCATCGCGATTGTTGTTTTTAGAAGGCAAACTTGAGTGATTCCGTTTTTTTGCTCGCGAAGAACTTTTATTTTTCCTAACATAATTTTAAGGTTGTTCATTTGATCACCTTTTGACTAAGCCATAGAAGTTCAAAATTCAATAGGAGGTGCCTTTGGCTGTATGGCATCATGCCAGAACTTACTTATTGTGAAAGAAAAGAATTTCACTGTTAAACAGTTACAGATTAGCTTTGTATTTTAAAATCTATTAACATATTCATATACAATGAAGGTAATTATTTGATTAATTATGCTAAAAATAATATTTACATTAACGAAAAATATATTCTGTGAAAATAATATTGAAAGTACTCAATTAATAATAATTTAGCATGTTTGATGTTAAACATAAAACTATAACTAAACAAATTTAATAAATACTGACTTGATATAAATGTAAATTACAAAAACTAAAATATTTAACTTATGTATGTGTGTATACAATTAAATATGATAGGTACATTCATTTATTTTGTTGCTTGCATACATTCTTTTTTTTCAAAACTATTGTTATTAACGATTTCTTTTAAAGGTACACATCTGTATTTGTAAATATAGTGATTTAAAATATCAGTTTTTTTTTTTATTTTATTTAAAGAAGTATATTTTATTCAAAAAAGTTGTAAATATATACATATTTTTTTTAAATATATATTATACATATGTATAATGAATTTTTAAAACTTTGAATAAAATCTATCCTTTTAAAAATGATTTCTTTTTCCTATCATACACTTAAATTCCTCATAATTTTCATTTTCTACAGTAGGTTCACAATAATGTTTTTATTTCTTACACTATAATAATTTTTTTTTTATAGGCACATTTTTTAAGTTTGTTTGTTATATTTGTATGTATGTACATACAATACATATTTAACTTTATTTCTTCGAAATGAATTTAAAAAATAAACAAAAAAATACTCCTGACATAACGATGATACAAAAAAGAGTAAGTGAAACAAATTTTGAATAGGCTTGGAAGCACCATGAAAATGTTAACGTGTTCAGGGTTAGCAAATTATAAGAACACTTGTTTAATTATTTGTCATGGAAGATTTAAATTAACTTCACGTAAGGTGAAAGAACTTAAACAAAGGAAATAGATGGACTCAATGGAACCAATATAGGAATGTTCTATGAAAAGGAGAAGGCTTCGGAAGTGCTGATTTTTGAATACTTGATTTTTTTTTTAATTTAATACAAAATCAGTAGGCCGTGTAAATAAAGTAGTCAAAAGAAATAGTTGTACAACCCTCAACATAGGTACAGTAAGAAAATAAATAAATAATCCAAAACAAACTCAAAACAACAAAAAGACTTACATATATGTATAAGTCTTTATTGACTTATTTTTTGTCGCACTGATAAAAAAAAACAATCTTAGCACATGCCAAATATCTGAAGTCAATTTAGTAAAGTCAGCTTGAAACTAAAAACAAAAAGAAAATTATGTATGAGTCTTTATGTAAACTGTATTGGAAAACATTCTTATTCATTACCAAACATTTTTAAAGGTAATATTGGAAACAGGCGCCAGAGTTGGGAAACAATGCAATCATTTTAGTATTGCAATCAATTGAATAAAAGGAATAATTGTTAAGTATTTTAACTTCACCCTAGTATTGAAACTTCACAATGTAATTCACAGTCAAGTTTGAAGTCTTTTATATTGCTATCATTTTAAGCAGTTAAAAGACTTGAAGTTAAAAGAATGCAATACTAAAGACTTATTGAATTCCTTGAAATCTTTTATAAGTCTTTTGCATTGATTTTATTCTTGAAGTCTTTTGATTGCAATCAAAGTACTGCAGTCTTTTAACTACTTTGAAGTCATTTTTGTATGTATTTATTTATTATTTAAACCAGAAAAAAACTCCAAGAAATAAAATAACTCCAAGACTGCAGTACTTTGATTGCAATCAAAAGACTCCAAGAATGCAATCAATGCAAAAGACTTTTATTTAAAAGACTTCAAGGAATTCAATAAGTCTTTAGTATTACATTCTCTTAACTTAAAGTCTTTTTACTGCTTAAAATGATTGCAATATAAAAGACTTCAAAATTGACTGCGAATAAATCTTTGGAGTAAAAATACTTAGCAAAAGTATTTAACTGCATTCGCAGAGAAAAGTCAAATGACTGGGATTTCAAAGAATGAAATACCAAAGTATTGCATTCTTTCCCAACTCTGCCAGGCGCGAACGCAGGAAAAATTTTCGGTGGGGGTTTGAAAAATTTAAGATGTTCATAAATGTTATGCTTTATCACGAAAAGTCGAAATCTTGTCTTGAAGGACAATAATATGTTTCTACAAAATGAAACAAAAGTAATTTTAAAGTTTCAAAAATTATTCTAAGAAATCAACCTTTTTCTTTGAATAAAAACATTACTTGCCAGGCTTAGACCAATTATTTTATAATCATTTGCATACAAATATTAACCGTAATACTCGTACTTTCAGGAATGCTCATCAGTTTACTCTTGAGCCCAACTTCGGACGTTCTGTCAATGTATAGAGATTCTTTTTTTACCCCTCCCAGCGGGAAATATCGTCCCCAATGAATTTTATAGCTGAATTCTTCAATCAATTCAATAGCCAAATAATAAAAGGAAACGTCATGCAATGATTTAGTGAGTGAAGAGTCAAGCGAGGTTTCCTCAGTTCATAGGTTTGAACCCACTTTTTGCTTTGTGTGTAGAAAAGAACAAGACAACAGCAATCAATTCACTAGCCAGATAATACAAGGAAATGACATGTAATGATTTAATAAGTGAAGAGTCATGCAAGGTTTCCTCAGTTCATAGATTTGAACCCACTTTCTGCTTTGTGTTTAGAAAACAACCCTTTCTGTCGTTGAATTAAAAATTGCTTTTAATATGGAAAATTATAAGATGAAAAAACTGTTGAAAAGTCATGTAGAAGTTCATTAGTTCATCGTCTATGTCCACTCATATGCCTTGTAAAGTGTGCACCGCCATTGTGTGCTTTGATAGAAGTTGATTTTTTTTGTGTTCTCTGTGTTGACATTATCTACTGACAGTAAATATTATAACAGGACTTATGAATTTCCATTAAAAAGAGGCAATCTCAGATTTTCTCAAAGTATTTTAGTTTTTTGGTTAATCACCACTTCGCATATGAAGTGGTGATTAACCAACAACCATTGACCTAGTGATTTAACTTTAATTTAATGTTTTAATTCTATATTTTTATTAACCAATCACAAATAATTCACAACACAACAGAGTTAATGAATTTACTATTTATTTAATTTTCTTCACATTTTTCATATTGAATTAACTAATTGCTGAATAAACAACTACCTACTTCTATATCTTGTGATTTGATAATTGAATTTTCATTACCATTTTCATCGAAAATATTGAACTGATGAATAAACCACATACATTTATGCAGTGAATTCATAGATTATGCAACCACCATGTTTTTCATCATCTGGGTCGGTGAATAAACAACTTCCAACGAAGTAGTGATTTCGTTGGCGAATTTGCATCGGATTTTCAGCATGTGCTTTCCGCCTAGGACATGCCCATGTTAATTTCATCAAAGGAATCAGCTGAAAAGTGGACGGTGCAGCTGCCATTCCTTAAGGAAAAAGCTGATTTTTCCTCAATGAATTTTTGAGTTTTTCCCGCTGGGCTACTACCCAAATGTGGAATGCCATACTCGGCTCTATTTTGTCCTTCCATTTCGATATTCAAAGGGTCAAAACCAATGTCCATCGGCATCTCCTCTTTAGTCCTTCCCGGTTTTCATAACGCTCGCACTGTGTTTAATTTAACATTTTAAGGGTATCCAAAACCCCTTGATGGCGCGTACAAGAAAAAAAAGTAGAACTAGAGTAGAACTAGTAGCATTTTTATCAAAGTGTTAGTTTTATGGATGTATGTGTGACTAGTAGCTCTCTGCGCGTTTTGTCAACTAGTATGATTTTTTAAAAATATTTCATACAGAAAAATATACAAACTATGGAAACTATGAAAACAAAACAAATAAATGAAAATAAATACACTACACTAGTAGGATAACTGGCAGGCTACTCGCAGGCAAAAATATTATACTATTTGGGCTACTAGTTGGCTCTCTCGTGTTCTGATACACTAACACACATAAACGCTACTAGTTCTACTCGCTTGTCTAAACCCCGGGTTAAGTAAGTACTGTTAGAAGGTAAGTTGCTTTCAGTTAAATTGTTTTCTGCCAATAATTCAAGAATAAGGCAGGCGTTTTTTGGGAAATAAATTATTTTTTTTCACATTTGTATGTTTTGTGGTCCTTTTATGAGCAAATTTTAAATAATATCGACTGGTATGTAATGAAAGACTGCTAGGATCCAATTCTTAAGAACTTAATTTATATATCAAAATGTACGTATTTATTTTGAAAAATATTTTTTTAAATCAAATATAGTGAAACCTTATATAGCGGACAACTCCCTTGAGTGGACCGATCTTTTAAACGGATAAGTTTTCACGACCGTCGATCTCGGATTTAAATTCCATACATTTTATGTTCCATTATGAAGATTCTCCCCTGATCGGACGCGGACAAGAATACCAGAAGTAATTTATTAAATGTAAACCTCTAAGGCGGACAAAAACTTTCTGTTATTTGGAAATTTTTTGCCCATCTTTTCAGCAATACTTTTTATTATCTTTTTTCATGATTCAAAACATGCACACTCGGACACAGAGGCAATTTTTTTTGTTGCTTTCCTCTGAATTTATGTGCGTCAAGCTTAATAAATGAAATTGAAATAAATTGATATTGAAATTGAATTTCAAAATAGAATTGACGGAATTATGGAATGAAATGCAAAGAAAATCACAGAAATTCAGAGTATACGAACAGTCATGAAATTTATTAATTTTTTCACTCAAAAAGTAATTTTTTTGTCCATCTTTTCAGCAATTACTTTTTAATATCTTTTTTCATAATTCGAAACGTGCACACTCGGTCACAGAGGCAATTTTTGGTAATTTTGTTGCTTTTCTCTAAATTTATGTGCATTTTAGTCAAGCTTAATAAATGAAATTGATATTGAAATTGAATTTCAAAATTCATATAAAATAATAGAATTAACAGAATTATGAAATAAAATGCAAAGAAAATCACTGAAATTCAGAGTAAACGAACAGTCATGAAATTTATTAATTTTTTCACTCATAAGGGCCACTTCCTAAAATGTGTCACCGTGGCTGTCCGCCTGAGGAAGGTCTCACTCTAATATTCAATAAAATATTGGCACCTAATGCTACTAACCCTTTCCAGGGGATTCTAAAACATACAAATTTAAATAAAATTAGTGATACCGTTTCCGGGAAATTGGAAGATTAAACAAAAAAAAAAAAAGTTGTATACAATGCACGTTAAAACAGTATTTTTTGGAAAAGAAAATGCACAAATGGATCGCATTTAAGACATAAAAAAGTATAACATTTTTCATACAAATGCTATTGTATGTAGGTATTTGAATTTGTATGAAAAAGTGTTATTGAATTCAAAAGTACCAACAAATTACTTAATCTCTTATTTAGCTTTTAAAAAAAAAATTGGAATTAAATATGATTAGTAGATATGTACCAACTTCTTAGAAGGACTGCGGATATACGGGAATAACCCAAAAATTCAACAACAAATAACCATTGTGTCAATTTTAATGTGCATTAGTAATTACATATACGAAGTTTAATCGAAACTTGTAGAGCCGTTTTCGGGAAAGTCCGTTGTATGACAGCTCCCCACTCTAGATTGAATGAAGGAAAACTTCAAATCTCTTCCTAAGCTTCACATTCTAATTTTGAACCAAATGGGTCCATGCCTCTAGCAATAACACGAGAATAAAATTTAGTTTTTAATATTTTCTTTCTAGTGTACCTACATATGTATGTATTTATTAACTATCAATTATATGGTGTACTTAGACGCGTCCTATTCTGGATGCCTCTTAATATCGTACGATATACCTGAATATTGAAGTTACAAACTAAAGCTTTCTAACTATGCCCATGCTAATTTTTTGACTTTAGGGTCAATTTTCTCCAACGAATGCGTAATGAACATGATGTTCAAATATTTTTTTTTGAATGTATGTAACAATACTAAAAATAAAAATCAATGTCAAGTTTGGCGAAAAATTCATAGATTTTATGATAATTTGGAAAACCAGGCGGCAGGTTGCTTAACCCTAGAACGGCTGTGAATAAAAAAATGATCTTGTGTGGTTATCGGTAATTTTTATTTTATGCGTGAACTAAACAGTTATAATTGGTATTCAAATGAGTCCTCTTTGATTTTGTATACATGCTGAAGAATCATCAAGTTAGATATAAGATGAAGCTATACTAGTTGAACCAGTGGATATGGAATAGAAACAACTCTAGATAGTTAGTAGAATTCAACTTAATTGGTAGTTTTAGTAGCATGTATTCAAACCAAGGAAAGTCAAAGTGTATCTGTTATAATTGTTTTAGTAAAAATAAAAAAACGTTACTAAAAAATTATATAAAACCACACAAATAATTCTTATTCATAGCTTTTCGAGCTTAAAGCAAACCAACATTTTTTTTTTAAATTTAGTTTTCAAAATTATTTAAACGCCATGCCCTCACAAAGGCTGGTATTTCTTCTAAAAATAAAGGTCTTAACGAAGTTTCTATATTTAGTACTAACAGCGCAATTACCGTTAACTTGGGTCAGGGTACACCAAAGTAATACTTTTTTAATCCCCGATAAATGGTATCAAAATTGGAGATAGTCTCTTACTGTAAAACGATTTTTTTTCTTAGAATATGCCCAAGAATCATGCCCTGAAATTCTATTGACGAATTAAGGAACACGCTGTATAATAAAATAAAGAAGAGCGCTCTTATTTGTCATTCGTTATTTGATGAGCTAAAGATTTAAGATATTTGTATTCCAAGTGTATAAATACTGATAGCTGGAGCCGCAGCGGGCTAAAAAACTATTGATGTGCATTGTTAAAATTTGATTAAATTTACTTATTTAAAAAAAAAATATTTGCGAAAACTTCACATGATTTTTGTCTACATTAACCTACATACACTATCACTTTTAACGACCCCGTCAATAAAGTACGTCTTCAGGTTTTAATTCAAATGAAGAAAGTTATATGTTAATGATACATTTGAAACTGCCTTCTACTCATAATTTTAAGTAACGTTTCATAACACGTCGTACTGCATTTTAAGATAAAACAATTATGGTTATATTCTAAAAAAAAAAAAATAATAAGTACTGACTTATGTTAGTTGTATTTTTATAATTATGTTTCTATTTCTTATCATATATTCATCCCGTAACTATAATTTATGCTTTGGTCAATATAATATTAGTTTTTACTTTAAATATAACGTAAGATTTAAAATACAACTCATTTTTACATATTAAATTAAATAGTTCGTAGTAATTATGTAAAAATGTATTGAAAATAATAAAATAAGCTTATTTTTTGGATATATTGTTTTTGAATTTCACTATCAACATCAATTATTGTAAGTTGGTTTAATATTTTTTTATATTTTAATAGCTATTGAGACATTTTTTTGAAAACTTTTTTTTCATTTTGTGATTTTTCATTGTTGTAATTTGATTGTTTGAGTAAAAATAGTCCATAGTATACATAAAGTAAATGGTTATTTTAACAGGATAAGATTTTGATAGTTAGATTTTATAAATTCATAACAAATGGCATTAATGGCTTGAATAACGATATCATACTAAGGCATATTATATATGTTCGCACAAGCGTTAATCGAGTAGCAATTGATTTATTAGTGGGTTTGGTAATGATTCCAGATCCGATACCAGCTGCCATAACCATATCTTGAGGAATGCTATTTTCCATGTCATCTAAGAAAAAGAAATGTATTGTTTAACAGAATTATGTGTTTTTATTTAATACAAAAACAAGTAACCTTCTTCACTGGATTCATCAATTTTGAAACTATGCTCAGCTGAAAACTTAGACCATCCAATAATGTTTTTTGTTTTAACACGCGCGTGCCAGAATCCAGGAACTAGTTCAATTTCGTGTTTCAGTTTCCAAACACCAGTATGTTGTGGGTGTTTACTTGTACTGATTATACTTTCTGAACTCCATGTATATGTCTGCAATGATAATATCGTATAAGTATTTTTTTAAGCATTCTTCCAAAAACTAAAGCTATGTACTGTAAATGAGTTTTAATTAATATTTAAAGTTATCTTTTAAATAATTCCTTATTTTTATATTTTTAAAATTATTAAAGCAAGCGTTTTCGGCCAATTTTGAGGTCTAGTTCATATTTCCTTAATAGACCAAGAGCCCAGAGCAGATTTTGGGGTGCGAAAGTGAACCAATACAAATTATATGAGTCGAAAGGTGTGTTAAGGCTAATAAAGGAAATGCAAGTCTTGCAGTCCCTGGTGGCGGCTTTAAGGTGGGGCAAAAAGGTAGGGGCAATTTTCTAAAAAAAATTGACTTAAAACAGAAAACAAATTATTAAAAAACAACGGTATCATGTACAATACCCTTTTATATTTGTATGAAAGGCCAGAAGTCTCTTCTTTCATTTCCTTATTAAATAAAATTCTTTCAAATAATAGTTTTTGAAATATTAATGTTTGAACTCAAAATTAAAAAAAAAATGTTAAACATTTTTTTTGCCAAATTTCACGTGATTAGGTGAAATTCAATGCCCTTATCAATTTCTATAGTCAAACACTGAAAACTGGATGGACTTTTATTAAAAAGTAGCATTTCCTTGCTTGTTGCACTTAGTTAACATCATGTTTCTTGCCAAAACATACTATATACTGCTTGATTCCAGCAGAATTGGCAAATGTTTGACCTATTTCTTGAGTGCTTCAAAATTACTTAGTTTCTCAGATTTTGTTTTCAATTCCTGGTTAGATAGCAACACAAATACATCATACATGAATTTAAAACTTATGTGGTCTTGTAGAAAATTGTACAACAAACATGTTTATAGTAGATTGTTATTTTCCTAAGTTGCATATTTCCAAAGTTACAAAGGAAAATGTCGGAAAAATGGAGTTTTATTAGCTGTTGCATTTTTCCTGCAGCGAGCACAAGTTTTTCGAAGTTACAAACTTAGCTACAGACTACTCTAATATGCCCCAACAACATATCATAAATGCAGAACTACATCGCGCTTTGCGAATTTGGCACTTTTTTTTTTTTAATTATTTACTGGGCTATTATTTCAATTTTTTTAACAAAATCCTCGGACCCATTTTTGAGAAAAATATTATTTTCCTTTTTTTGCAAAAAAAAAAAAAAAATGTATGGCAAGTTCCGTTATTTTTGGTCCTAAAAAAATTAAAAAAAACGTCTGGGCATATTATAGTAAAAAAAAACACACTATATACCAAGTTTGAAGAAAATCCCTCCAGCCGTTTAGTCTGTACGGGCGAGGACAGACTGACAGACAGAATTTCGGGACCCACTTTTTTTTAGCGTATATTGTCATTGAAATTCTAAGATCTTACTTATCTATCTCCTATTGGTATGGAGATATAAATTATTTTAAACATATTATCTCATAAACTGATTCATATCTTTTAAATTTTCAATTTTGACCATTATTATTTAATTTTCAAGCTTAAACTTTAATATACCTTTACAAATCGAGATTTTTAGATCACCGTCGCCTAAGAATTTTCACTTCTGTAACGGAGTACTGAGTTACATGCGCTCTTTTTTTTAATAGTTTTACCTGTTTTACTGAAAATACAGTCATTCAAGAAAAAATAGACCACGGATGGTGAACCTTTTTAGAGCCTCGTGCCATAATTTTTAAATAAATAATTTGAAATGCATTTAGAGTGCCACGATAAAGTCTTGATCTACGTATATTTCTAGTGACAACTAGGAAAAAAAATTATTATTTTGGAGTGTGAAAAAAATTTACTCGTAAACTTTGGGTGGATTACGATTTTATTTTTTTTTTCGTTTATTTCAAGGCACCAACGACCGCTTGGATTTAAGTTCTGTTGACCCCAAAAACACTAGCTTAAAATATTCAGATTTTTAAAATGTTGTGTAGAGGTCGTGAGGATCAGGTTTCTGCTTTGGTGTGTTAAAATCATCTTTAGAAGAAAAGGAAAAAATGTGCATTTTTTTTCCAACATAAAAATTAATAATGTAGTAAAGGTTTCAAATTGACATTTACGAAATGTTTAACAAAACAACTCCAAAAACCACCCTAATATAATTTTATTAAATGTTGACAAATTTGTTGCTTGTAAGACATTTAGTAATGAAAAATATGGTACCACTTTCATTATTAACGGATTCTAAAATAGACCAAAAACAATTAAAAGCAAATCGTTAATATTGATTTTTTAACTTTTTGCGATACTAAACAATTTTTATCTGAGTCAGTTTTTGACTGATTTTAAGTATCTTTATGGTTTTACAAGGAATATATTTCTCCCTTTCTTATAATATAATTATTTTGCTCAAAATACAAAAACGTGCTATTAATAAATTTATATTCGTTAACATGGGAGCGCAGAAAATTATTTCTAAAAAATCAGCCTTTTTTTATTATTATTGAAAAAAACGAAATTTTTGAGGTTAGATTTTCGCGCGGGAAATAGGTGAATTTAGGGCTTTTGGGTGAAATTAAGAACAAAATATTCTTTGTACTCCAAAATTTAGTTTCTTGCCTATCCGTCAAGGTATAAACTGTCGAATTCGATGATGACTACGATGATGATGGATTAAATAACGTCTACAAATTTGTTTAAGGCTTTTGGATGACATTTGGAAAGAAATATTCTGTGATAGACAAATATCCGGACGATATTTGTATCACACAAAAACCTTTGTGTAACAAGTCAGCCGTAAAAAGGAGTGAGATCCAAAAGTACGCAAGTTCTTAGTTTATTGATGGTATATTTCAAATATTTTAAGTAGAGTAAAATGGAAGAACCTCAAAATTATCAGAGGAATCTGTTATTTAATGATTACTGAATTAAATTGAGTTGGTTTAATTGGCAAGTTTTCTATTATTACCTTATTACTCAATTTTGAAATGAAAACTTCAATAGTAAACCAACTCAATTTAAGTCAGTAATCATTAAATAACTGATTTCTCTGATAATTTTGAGGTTCTTCGATATTAATCTTCCTTAAAATATTTGATATTTATCATCAATACACTTAGAATTTGGCGTACGTTTAGATCTTAATCCTTTATACGACTGACTCTTGTTACGCCAAGGTTTTTGTATATAGAAGAACTTAGCTACTTTTTTAACATTTATGTTTTTGGTGTGATTTCACAACTTTTTGCAAAGATTTTTTTTTTATCAAGAAAATTGGGAGGAATAAGCGCCCAATGAGAGCCTCATAAAGAAAAGTAAGTTTTTAATTTGTACGTTTTGTATGTACTATAAGTCCTACCCCTTTTCTAATTTTCATAAGTTAGAAGTGCTCCATTGAAATGATTATTATAACTGATAAGAAGTGGGTGGATGAAACGCCCCTGCATGAAAAATTTCATGATTTCAACTCTTTCTTTGTATACACCTGAAAACTAAGCGCTTTAACAAATTTCATAATCCTGCACCAATCGGAAGTGCTCTCAATATATTTAATATTAATTCTGTGAAAATGGATGGTTGCCACGCCCCCTGAATGTAAAATCTCATATGTTTCCCTTTTTTTACATTCCAAGTCATATCGCTCTACCAAATTTCATCATTCTTAGACAATCAGAAGTTCTCCACATAGTTTTTTATCATTTCTGAAAAAAATGGGCGGGTGCCACGCCACCGAATGGATAATAAATTTATAATAATCCAATATTTCCTTTGTATTGACCACATGATCTACTAGTCTACCAAATTTTATTATTCTGCAACAACCCGAAGTGATCCATATAATAAATAACAACTCTGAGATAATAAGTGGATGCCATGCCCCCTGAATGTTAAATATCAAATTTTATAATTAAACCTTTGTTTGCAGTTCAAGTCCTACCGCTCTACCAAATTTCATCATTCTACGACAATCAGAAGTACTCCAACTAAATTATATCAATTCTATGAAAATGGGCGGGTACCACGACCCCTGAATGGAAAACCTTAAATACCTTTGTATACACCACAAGGCCTACTGTTGTGTGAAATTACAAGATTTTACGATGTCGGGAAGTCCTCCATAATGTTGATGATCTGTCAGTCAGTTACGGTTTTTGCAATTTTTGCAGTTGAAGTTAGAGATGGGTCGAAAATAGCCTGAGAGTTTGATCCTGTAAAAAGGGTGTAGTGCCAGAACTTGGCTGGGCACTACCGTGCCCTTTGATTCTGAAGCCATTACATACATATTCAAAAAGGTAGTTATATGCATTCAAGAGGACACGAGCGTCGACAAATTTTTCTTAAAACCCACCTCTGTCTGCCAACTCCTACTCTCACCTCCTAGTGGTGACCATCGGTTGTCTAGTACCCTAGCTGGAGATGAGTTTTAATCCCTGTGGAAAGCTGTTGGGGACAGCCAACCAGAGAGGTGGGAGGGGGGAGTGTTCCCACTAAGGCACTTCTCTTTTCATCGAGGCGGCAGTGGACGAATTCTCTAAATGGAATCAACGGTGGTGTTTACAGCTCCAGTTAGGTTGAACTTTTTAGTAAACACCTTATATGAGCTACTACGACATATTCGTAGCTCAGGCCTATAAGGAGCGGTTTATCTGGCTCCCTACCGTTGGAGTTATACTAAGGGTCTGGTCCTCCAACTCGGGGGTTAGGTGTCCGGTAAACTTCCCTACCACGTAAAAAAACTCTGTTCCGAAACAACAACAAGCCTCTGATATGGATGACTTTCAAGTTGACGACCCCAGCAAACGATACAAGAACAATGAATTTCGGATCTGCACGTGGAACGTCCTGTCCTTACACAGAACACGTGCAGCGGCACAATTAATGAAGATCCTGGACAGGCTTAATGCTGACGTAACAGCCATCCAGCAAGTGCGATGGGATGGAGAGGGCATACGGAGACTGAAATCGTGTGACATCTACTACGGCGGGTGCTTCAAGGAGCAGGGTCAGCGGCTTTTTGGTTGCGGTTTTGTGATAAGGGGAAGACTTAGGCAAAAAGTCTTGGGCTTTTGAAGCATAAGCGAGCAGCAGTTCACAATCCGCATCAAAGGCAAATTTAAGAACATTACGCTGATCTGTGTTCACGCCCCCCATCAATATAGAGATGATTCAACCAAACAAGCATATTCTACGATCTCCTGGAGACAACGTATGATATGTTCCCGAAGTACGATGTGAATATTTTTCTTGGTGACTTCAACGCAAGATTCGGAAAGGGGGGCATCTTTGGTTATGTAGTCGGAGGACACAGCCTTCACGACAAAACTTCTGGCAACGAACACAGGATGGCAGACTTTGCGGCGGGGGGAAATGTCATCATCTCAAGCACATGTTTCCCACACCTCAATATACACAAGGGGACTTAGCGGTCACATCATCAAAAAACCGTCAACCAAATCGACCACGTTACGTTGCGATAGATGCGAGACATTCTTCCAGTATCTTGGACGTCCGAACGTTCCGAGGGGCCAATATTGACTCGGATCACTACCTGGTGGTAGCTAGACTACGTATGCGGGTATCCATGACGCCACAACGCAGAGTAGATGCTGTGAAAAGGTAGGATGTCGAGATGCTTCAATCGCCAGAACTCTTGCAGATCACGTAATATTTAATCTCTCAGAAAGTCCACCACCAGCATCAAGTGCAGAGGACCAGTGGAAATACTGTCAACAAGCCATCAGAAGTGCCGCCTCTGGTTCGATGAAGAGTGCCGGCAGGCGCATGCAGCTAAGAACGAAGCTCTGCGGGCTGAAACGAAAAGAGGAACGCCAACTTCTTAGGAGCAAAAAGAGTCTAATGAGGGTTGTAGCGGCAGGGGAGATGTTCGAAAATTTTATCAGAGGGTGAAACGATCCACCCAAGGATACAAAGCTAGAACGGAAGCCTGCCGAGATGAGAGTGGATATGTTAGTAGACACACAGTCGGTGTTGAGGATCTGCAAATAACACTTCTCTAGACTGCTTAACGGCGGAGACAGCCAAGATTCCGCAAGAAGGCAGAACACTCCATTAAACTTGGACGATGAAGGCCAACAGTTCCGTCCACCTGACCTAACCAAAGTGTGGCTGGCGATGTCCAAAGTTAAGTCGTACAAGGCTGCTGGTGCGGATGGCTTACCAGCCGAACTATTTAAATCAGCGGGAGAAATTTGGTCCGATGACAGTATGCCCGGTGAATGGAACTTCGGTATAGTGTACCCCATCCATAAAAATGGATATTCTCTAAAATGCACCAACGACAGAGGAATTAGTCTCCTAGACGTAGCTTATAAAATCTTGTCGGCTATCCTGTCTGGCCGCTTAAAACCTTTTTCCAACGATCTGATCGGCCCCTATCCGTCGAGCAAATGTTCACACTCCGAGAGATATTAGAAAAAAAAACTCGGGAATTCCAGATCGATACACAATAGTTTTATCTCGTGTTTTAAAATAGTTACGCACACATCATTTTTTGATTCAATTTGCGATATTAAAAATTGGCCTTCTGAAGCCCTTGTTAAAGAGTTTATTGTCTCAAATAAAAAAAGACAACCGCGTAATTCATCCAAAATCTCAACTGCAAAAAACTAAGCAGGATTACCCTCTTCTACCAAAATGTAAGAGGGCTTCGCAGTAAAACCGCTGATATCTACATAAACTCCCAAGCATTGTCACATGACATCTTTGTTTTGACGGAAACTTGGCTTAATCCAAGTTTTTTAGACACGGAACTCTTTAGTCAAGAGTTTTTAGTATATAGAAATGATCGTCATGGTGACAAACTAAAAGAAGTGGGAGGCGGTGTTTTGATTGCAGTTCGTGATAAATTTATGTCTTCGTCTGTTTCATTCCCTTTTAATCTTTCTATTGAATTAGTCTGTATTAAGGTAGCTATACAGTCAAAATTTGTTTATATTTTAAATGTCTACATACCTCCAAAAAGTCCACACGTAGCTTACGTTGAACTTTCTAGGGCCTTAGATTTTGTTGTTGACTTGTCTTGCTCTAACAGCAACATTTTACTTCTCGGAGATTTCAATTTACCACACATTGATTGGGTATCTTCTGAAGACGAATCTTGTCAAGAAGCTTCTTTAACTTCTTCCCAAACTGAACTGCAGTTTCTTGATAGGATTACCTCGACTGACTTACAGCAAGTCAGCTGTATTAAAAATTACAAAAATCGAATTCTCGATTTAGTTTTTTCCTCAGACGCTGTTAGTACTCTGGTTCTAGAATCTAGTCTCGGAATTACTAATATAGATAGCTATCATCCTCCTTTGGATATTATTTTTGACTTGAGCAGTCACCTTACTGAAAACAGTAACACTTATGATTGTTCATATACTTTTGACTTCAGGAAAGCAAATTTTCAATTGCTTTCAGATGAATTAACTAGATCTGGTATTAATAGTATATCAGTGTCCAATAATATTGACGAAGCAGTTAACAGTTTCTATACCATCCTTAATAACTGCATGAATAATACTATCCCCATAAAAATGTCGAAAAATTCGAACGCCTGCTTTTCATGGTATACGAAAGAGCTGAAATTACTCAGAAACAAAAGGAACAAAGCATGGAAGTTATATTTAAAAACCCTTTCGTCTTTCGACCACAACTCTTACATTGCATTATTTGAAGAATTTAAATCCCTTTCGAAGACTCTCTATACAGATCATGTAAACGAAATGGGTAGATCTTTAAAGGATGATCCTAAGAGATTTTGGAAATTTGTCAATTCAAAGAAAAATTCTGACGGTTACCCGGCAAATTTCACATACGAGAACTGTTCTTTGCAAAAACCCATTGATATTTGCAACGCTTTTGCGAAAAATTTTCAAAATTCATTTGTCGACACATCTGTTGATGTTGATGAAACCTTTTTTAGAAATTTACATATCTATGCCCAAACAAGTTTCAGTAATATACCGGTGCAACAAAGCTCTATTTTAGAGGTTCTCTCATCGTTAAATGATGATTACTCATCTGGGCCGGATGGAATTCCTCCAATACTTCTAAAAAAATGTAAAAGTATACTAGTTGATCCCATTAAATTTTTGTTTGAGTGTCTATTAAATCAGGAAAATTTCCTTTTCTTTGGAAAAATGCAATTCTTACTCCAGTTTTTAAAAAGGGCGACAAAACTGATATCAAGAATTATAGACCTATATCGAAACTTTCATGCATTCCAAAGCTCTTTGAGCAAGTTGTTTGTGAAAGTTTAGCATTTTATACTAAGAATATAATATGTGAACAACAGCATGGCTTTGTGAGAAGGAAATCTGTGGTAACAAATCTCCTTACTTTCTTGCACAAATGTTCTAATGCATTGGAAAATGGAAGTGAAGTGGATTGCATATACACTGATTTTTCAAAAGCATTCGATTAACTAAGTCACAACATTATTATATTTAAACTCCAAGCTTTTGGTTTTCCGAATATTGTTATAGAATGGATAAGGTCATACCTTGAAAATAGATCTTACCAGGTAAAATTTAGAAACTGTCTTTCAGATTCATTCAATGCTCACTCGGGTGTACCTCAAGGAAGTCATCTTGGCCCACTTCTATTCATTCTGGCTATAAATGATGTTAAATCATGTATACACCATAGTGATATTCTTATATATGCTGATGATATGAAAATTTTTAAAACAGTAAAATCTAACAGTGATCGCATTCTCTTGCAAGCAGATATTGACAATTTGAATGTTTGGTGTGACAAAAACAGTCTTTCTCTTAACCCAGTTAAATGCCAAACTATTACTTTTTCTAGAAAACGAGTACCGAGTGCTTTTGATTATTCCATTTCACAGCACTCACTATTTCGTGTTCTAAGCTTCAAAGACCTTGGTGTTCACTTTAGTTCTAATCTAGAATTCACAGGGCATATTAATTACATTGTAAAAAAAGCAAGTTCCATGCTTGGTTTTATAAAACGGTGGGCTAAGGAATTTAACGATCCGTATGTCACCCTCTCCTTATACAATTGCTATGTACGACCCCATCTTGAGTATGCCTCACAAGTTTGGTCTCCTTTTTACGTTATTCATAAACACCGTATTGAAGCAATACAGCATAACTTCATTCGATTTGCTTTAAAAGGGTTACCCTGGACTGATCCATATAATCTGCCACCATATGAACATAGGATCCAGCTTCTGCAGGTCCAAACTTTATATCAGAGGCGGGTTAATAATGATTTAATATTTTATCATCAACTTATTACTGGTCAAATTGATGCTCCTGATTTGCTATCCTGTATTGGATTGAACTACCGCGGGGGTTCTCACCACCTGCGAGAATTTGAACTTTTTCACGTAAATTTTCATAGAACTAATTATGGCATGCATGAACCTCTTAACCGAATGAGTAAACTCTATAATTTAAATGTTTCCTCAATTGATTTTAACATGTGTAAAATAGGACTTAAAAAGTTATTTCGAACCAGTGCTCCACTGTCGTGATCGGTTTAATTTTTTGTTTTATTCTTAATGTTGCATTTTGTTTATAAACTAAATATAACGTAAACTAAACTTAATTTTAATTTTTTGATTTCATAATCCTTATTTTTTAAATAGTTTTATTTTTTTTTCTCAATTTTAAATTTTTCAACTGCTTGCATTAAGCAGACCTAATCTCTTTTAACTTCCGTTGATACCTACTCGTTTCGCTGTAAGACAAGTTGCTGTGTTATTGTTAAACATAACTAAGTAACGATTTTTTTTTATATAATTATCTAACATCAAATAATTAATATAAGTGCCGATATGACTTGCAATCGTAATTACTGTCGTACTCGGTGAAAATGGACCGCAGCGCGTGCGGTATCTGGGGGGGAAAGAGGCGTGGTCTTTTTTTTTTTTTTTTTTTTTTTTTTAAAAAAAAGAAAGCTTCACCTATAAATGTGCATCCTTTGTTTTTTTTTTCAAATATATAAATTAATAGCGGAAACACCCGGCGTTGCCCGGGTCCCTTTTGATAAAGGATAGTTTGTTAACAAATCTTTAAACAAAAATTTCCCGTGGAAAATAGTTTTCCTTGAAAATATTTCTGCTGTCGTGAATATCTCTGAAATAAATTCGATGAATTGACCGCCCGATTCCCCAGGAAAACTTATTACCGACATCATTCATGTTCTCAATTTTCAAAGGATAGAAATATTGTGCAAGTGTTAATTATTATAAATATAAAAGCTTATTCACGTACTTCTAAATATCTATGCTAAGGACACCTACTTGTAAGAAAATATTTGAAAAATTTGTATGGTTTGCTATCTCGCCCCAACTATCAACTGTCAAAGCAAAAGATGTGATTTTTCGGATTTTTGACATTTCACCATCATCACTGTCAACTGTCAAGTGCGATTTTTTTGATTTCGACACCTTTTAAATTGAAAAGTGAAATTTCTGCTGGCCGAGACATTAGGTAATAAAACCCTCCTTAATCGATTGGTGCCCTTAGATTTTGACATTTCGACACACGACCTGCAACGCACAGAGGAGAGGAGCTGTAATACGGCAGTTTTTGCTCTTATAGTATTGCTGTTACCATTTTTGTTATACATGTGAATGATTTACTCTACGGAGCGAATGTTTCTCACTGATTTGGGAGATTGTGAAAGTATTCGCCGTGTTGATTTCAGCATAACTAAATTTTCACCGACCATGTAAATCAAACATGATTGGTTAAGGTTTTACCTTCCACCACAATCCAATCAACAACCAGCGCATTTTTACTTACATGAGAATTATATCATTCCATTTATTAGCCTTTCATCACTACTTATTATATTGTTCAACATTCTTACATTTACTTACACATTCAACAAAAACCAGGAAAAAAACTCATACGCACTTGAAACGTCAAATCTCATAGCTAAGCTTTGTACAACGCTCATGTCTTGTTCAAAAAGTTATATTTTTCGCCATTTCGGGGGACATAGATTTTTCGGACTCCATTGGATTTTTTCTGGACATGTTCATAATCCTGCCATCTGTTTAATCGAATCAGTCCTTAAAATTGTATGGTTTTCTATTAATATTTTGAATGTATTTAAATAGTGAGACAACGACCTTTCCAAAGACATCTAAATTTTGAAATTCGAATAAGTACTTTCCGATTTATATCCCATTTTATGCAGATAAATTGACAATTTTGAATTTTTTTCTGGATTTTATCTGTAAAAAATATTTCTAATGCAAAATTTAATATTTGAAATTATTTTGTGAAGCTTGTGAGCAACGCACAGTTATGTTTTGTATCCATGATCCATTTTGCATTTTGTTTGGTAAATAAATCAATAAAGCTAATTCTGGAGTGTTTTGTTGAAATGATCACTTAATATTTATTAGCAATATTTTAGAAGAGGATTAGAGCAATTGGTGTGTTCGTTTTGTTTTTCAAAATTTATCAATTTTGTATTAACTTTTGCTTTAAAAGTACCAAAAATAGAATTAATTTTTCACTAAATCACATTTTTAATATGATTTTTTTTTAAGATTTTGCAAAAATTTTAACACAAAAATTTAGATTATAAATTTCTACCGTAGTCTATATCATTTGTTAGTATCATTTGTTATGAACTATCAGGCATTACTAAAGTTTGAAGACTCTAAATTTGGCTAAATGGAGCTTTATTGTGATTTATCTCATTAAATTGCCCCTACTTTTTTTCCTTTAGATTTAAAAATATAAAATTTCTAACATGTTTGTAGAAGAATGTAACACCTATAATTGTGTGTTATTAGTTTTTCAAAATTTATAAATTTTTCATTAACTTTTAACAATTTTCTAAGTAACTACACTCAAAAGGTATGAATTTTTCGCATTATGGCAAATTCTTTCTCTTTTAACAATTTATTTTGTCATGAAAGTGAATTATTTTTTATTTTTATAATTTTGTATGTCTTATAAAATTGTATGTCTTAAATTTTTTTTCTGGATTTTATCTGTAAGAAATATTTCTTGTGTAAAATTTTAATATTTGAAATTATTTTGTGAAGCTTGTGAGCAACGCACAGTTATGTTTAATATATCAACATTTTTATTAGACTTTCAAGATTTATAATTTTTAAATTTAAAAACATTTTATGGGCTAGGTGAAAATATAAAAATAAAAGTCGGTGAAAAAGCATGATCGATTCTGCATTTTTTTTGGTAAATAAATCAATAAAACTAATTTTAGAGTAGCTTTTGTTGTAATAATCACTTAACTTTTACTAACAATATTTAAGAAGAGGATTAGATCAATTGGTGTGTTGGTTTGTTTTTCAAAATTTATCAATTTTGTATTTAGTTTTGCGCTGAAAGTACCAAAAATCGAATTGATTTTTCACTAAATCACATTTTTTGTATGAATTTTTTCTAAGATTTTGCAAAACCTTTAACACAGCAATTTAGATTATATATTTCTACCTAAAATTCATGTATCAATTGTTATGAACTATTAAGTATTACTCAAGTTTGAAGCCTCTTTAAATTGGCTAAATGAAGCTTTATTGTGATTTATCACATTAAATTGCCCTTACTTTTTTTTAAATTTTTCATTAACTTTTAACAATTTTCTAAGTAAATACACTCAAAAGGTATGAATTTTTTGCATTATGGCAAATTCTTTCTCTTTTAACAATTTATTTTGTGATGAAAGTGAATTATTTTTTATTTTTATAATTTTCTATGATTAGATTAGATTAGATTAGGTTTTTATTTACAAACATTATAATAACAAATAATAAATACAATTATTATAGTAAATAGATAAATTTATGGCTGTGGCATTGCCGTCTGCCGGTTGGTAGTGTTGTTGTTGTCGTTGTTGTTGTTGTTGTTGTTGTTGTTGTTGTTGTTGTTGTTGTTGTTGTTGTTGTTGTTGTTGTTGTTGTTGTTGTTGTTGTTGTTGTTGTTGTTGTTGTTGTTGTTGTTGTTGTTGTTGTTGTTGTTGTTGTTGTTGTTGTTGTTGTTGTTGTTGTTGTTGTTGTTGTTGTTGTTGTTGTTGTTGTTGTTGTTGTTGTTGTTGTTGTTGTTGTTGTTGTTGTTGTTGTTGTTGTTGTTGTTGTTGTTGTTGTTGTTGTTGTTGTTGTTGTTGTTGTTGTTGTTGTTGTTGTTGTTGTTGTTGTTGTTGTTGTTGTTGTTGTTGTTGTTGTTGTTGTTGTTGTTGTTGTTGTTGTTGTTGTTGTTGTTGTTGTTGTTGTTGTTGTTGTTGTTGTTGTTGTTGTTGTTGTTGTTGTTGTTGTTGTTGTTGTTGTTGTTGTTGTTGTTGTTGTTGTTGTTGTTGTTGTTGTTGTTGTTGTTGTTGTTGTTGTTGTTGTTGTTGTTGTTGTTGTTGTTGTTGTTGTTGTTGTTGTTGTTGTTGTTGTTGTTGTTGTTGTTGTTGTTGTTGTTGTTGTTGTTGTTGTTGTTGTTGTTGTTGTTGTTGTTGTTGTTGTTGTTGTTGTTGTTGTTGTTGTTGTTGTTGTTGTTGTTGTTGTTGTTGTTGTTGTTGTTGTTGTTGTTGTTGTTGTTGTTGTTGTTGTTGTTGTTGTTGTTGTTGTTGTTGTTGTTGTTGTTGTTGTTGTTGTTGTTGTTGTTGTTGTTGTTGTTGTTGTTGTTGTTGTTGTTGTTGTTGTTGTTGTTGTTGTTGTTGTTGTTGTTGTTGTTGTTGTTGTTGTTGTTGTTGTTGTTGTTGTTGTTGTTGTTGTTGTTGTTGTTGTTGTTGTTGTTGTTGTTGTTGTTGTTGTTGTTGTTGTTGTTGTTGTTGTTGTTGTTGTTGTTGTTGTTGTTGTTGTTGTTGTTGTTGTTGTTGTTGTTGTTGTTGTTGTTGTTGATGGTGTTGTTGTTGTTATTGTGGATGTTTTTGTTATTTATGTTTTTGGTGTTGTTGTAGCTGCTGCTATTGCCGTTCATGTTGTTGGTAGTGTTGTTATTGTAGGTGCTGTTGTTTTTGGTTTTGTGCGGTTTTATATTTGTTTATTTTCCTTGTTTTAGTTGGTTGTTGTTGTTGCTTCTGATGATGCTGTTGCTATTGTTGTTGGTGTTGTTGTTCTTGGTGTTGCTGGTGTTTCAGTTGCTGATGTTTTTGGTGTTGTTGGTGTTTTTGTTGCTGGTGTTGTTGATAGTGTTGTGGTTGGTGTTGGTGATGTATTCAATGTGTTTGTTAACGTTTAACTAACGCTATTCAGTGTTGATGTCGTGTCTGTATTTAAGTGCCGCTGACAGATAATTGGAAAGGGCTGTCCAGTTTGGTCCATTCAGTATGGTCTTTGCTTGCTCCATTGTCAAAGTCAGCTTCCCAAAGTAAGTTAATCTTATGTCCCTGTAAATAGGACATATTGCTAAGAAGTGGAGGGGGTCTTCTTTCGCTTTCATGTTGCATATTGTGCAGAGATTTGATTCTTTGTTGTTGAATGTGGAACCATTTAAATTCAGCATATCACACCTAGCTCTACAAATTAGGGAAATCGATGGAATTCCATTGGAGTCGCTAAAATAATTATTACTGTTTAAACTGAAGTTCAGCTCGGGGTAAATCATCCTATTGACAGAGTGAGTTGCTTGTTGGATATATTCGTTGTGCTGTTTGACGTCCTGTATCTCCAGCAGCTTATACAGGCTTCGTTTCAATTCTCCTTGATCTGCATACTGAATATTAAGGTTGTAGCTACATTTATCTGATAAAGTTTTACATTCATCAGCCCATTCCACTTTCCTGTCTATAACGTTTCTTGCAAGTATATGGGGTATTCTACTCATCGGAGATCTGAGGGTTTTAAGGATGAAATCAAAATGCAGCTTGAGAGTGAAGTTGTAAAGCAATGGTAGTCCTGTTTCCAACATGAGAACGTAGTTTGGGGTATTTAACGGCAAACGGAAAAGTTTTTTCAGAAAATATCTTAGAAGTTTTTCTACTTCCTCGTATGGACGGTATCCCCAGGTTTGGCAACTGTGGCACATCACTGAGCGCATGATTGATTCAAAGACCTTGTACTTAGCTGAGGTTATGATTTCATTGTTCCCTAATACATTCTTCCAGGAGGCGTTTAGAAGATTGATTCAAAGACCTTGTACTTAGCTGAGGTTATGATTTCATTGTTCCCTAATACATTCTTCCAGGATGCGTTTATAAGATTTTTCGAAGCCGCCAGTTTTGTTTCTAGCTGACAAGAAAAACTCATGTTTGTATTCAGAATAACTCCAAGGTATTTGTATTGAGTGACTGTTTCAATTTCTTCGCCATCAAAGAACCATTTTTCGTGTATCCCTAATTATTGACATATTTATAGAAGAAGGTTACACCTATAAACGTACATCATTACCTTTTTGAAATAAAAAAAATTTCATCAAGTTTTGAATTTAATATATGTAATATAAATTTGACGGGTCATTTACACACGCTTTTAGTATGAAATTGTTCATCCCCCTCAATAATATTTATACACAAATTTAGCCATATCTCATAGCTAAATTCTGAGATCAAAACTTTAATAATCGTCTGAGTAGAAATGAAGTTATGATTTTGTATATTAAAAGAACTCCAATTAGAAATTCAATTGAGATAACGTGCTCTGCACTGGTAGACGATTGTTGACAATGAACAAAGCGGAGCATTACTATGGATTTTATTGTAACCTCCTTCTATAAATATGTCAATAATTTTGTATTTCTAAATCTAACGGGAAAAAAGTACGGGTAATTTAATAAATAAATCACAAAAAAAGCTACATTTAGACAACTTTAGAGGTTTCAAAATTGAGCGAAACTTAATAGTTCATAATAAATTATACATGAAATTTAAATAGAAATTTATAACTTAAATTTGTGTGTAAAAATTATTGCAAAATATTAAAAAAAATGTGTACTAAAAATGTGTTATAATAAAAAATCAACTTATTTTTTCGTAATTTAAATTCAAAGGTTAATCAAAAATGTATATATTTGAAAAAAACAAAGGATGCACATTTATAGGTGTAGCTTTCTTTTACAAATATGTGATAATTTTGTATTAGTAAATCTAACGGGAAAAAAGTAGGGGCAATTTAATAAAATAAATCACAAAAAAGCTCCATTTAGCCAAATTAAGAGGTTTAAAACTTGAGTTATACTTAAGAGTTCATAACAAATGATACATGAATTTGAGGTAAAAATTTATAATATAAATTCCAGTGTTGAAATTTTTGCAAATCTTAAAAAAATTCATACTAAAAATGTGATTTAGTAAAAAAGCAATTCAATTTTTGGTACTTTAAATGCAAAATTTAATAAAAAATTTATAAATTTTGAAAAACAAAACTAACACACCAATTGCTCTTATCCGCTTCTAAAATATTGCTAATAAATGTTAAGTGATAATTTCAACAAAAACCACTCTAAAATTTGTTTTATTGATTTATTTACCAAAAAATCATGCCTTTTCAACGAATTTTATTTTTATAATTTCACCACGCCCATAAAATATTTTCAAATTTAAAAATTATAAATCCTGAAAATCTGATAAAAATGTCGATATATAAAAAATAAATGCGCTTTGCTCACAAGCTGCACAAAATAATTTCAAATATTAAAGTTTAACATTAGAAATATTTTTTACAGATAAAATCCAGAAAAAATTTTAAAATTGTCAATTTGTCTGCATAAAATTGGCTATAAATCGGAAAGTACGAATTCGAATTTCAAAATTAAGATGTCGATGGAAAGGTCATTGTCTCACTATTTAAATACATACAAAACATTAATAGACGTCCATACAATTTTAAAGACTAACACGCTTAAACAGATAAAATAGCATTATTTTGACTAAATAGTGAATATTGTTACTTTTTGAACCGATTATCAAAATTTAAATTTTGTAATAATCGATACGAATCAACAATTGCTTTGGTGTATGAAAAATAGTTTTACGATAACCAAAAGCTTTAATATGGATTTTTAAACATAACTGAAAGAAAAATTTTGCAAAAATCCAGTAAATTTTTTTCTTTTTGCTAAAATATACGTAAAATACCTGTAAATGGCCATAACATGGGTAATACTTTTTTGATATTTATAAATGAGGTATTAAATGAAAGTTATAAAACATAGGAGAACAGAAAACGGAGCTTGCGGATTTAGAGGTGAACACATAAAAGTTGTAGTGCGAGATTTGAAAGCGATTTACTTTGATTAATATTGGAAAAAAATACCAAGGGTGCAAGAAAACGTAAAAGCTGGGCACAGATTCAAGATTTCAACCGAAATTTGTAGCAATATAAAGGTATTTTCCTTTGATTTTTTCACTTAAAATATTGAAATTTCATAAAAGTGTAACAGTAAAGAAAACACTATTTATTAAATCACTCAAGAGAGTAAAATAACAAAGAATTTACTTGAATAAAAACAATATTACAAATAATGTATGAAATTGTTCATCCCCCTCAATAATATTTATACACAATATATGTTATATTATATTATAGTTAAGATAAAAAATGTGGATTTTTTTTTTTTTTTTTTTAACTTAGTGCCAAGGACAATTGAAAATTGGCTGAGACTATTTTTTAGGAAATAATAACAAATAAACTAATTTCAACCAACAAAATACTTGATGCTTTTGTTAAAGCCCAATTGAAGAGGTATAACTCAAAACAACCTCGAAAATTCAACCGTTTTTTGCAATTTGTTGGCATTTTTAGTAATGTTGCACTCGGCTCTAGAAGTTAAAAGCTTGGATTAACATTAGGACAACATCATAAAAACAGTCAATCAATCAAAAATCTACCATGTTCAACGCATGGCATTATTTTCACGTTTACTGTGTTAATATTTAAAACGTTTGTTTTTGTTAAATTGCCTCTAGTATTGCAGATATTTACCAATAACTTGCCTTTGACTCTAGATACAATAACAAGCTATACTAATTTGAAATTCGCATTTAACGCGCATATTTTTAAAATGGTTGACCACTTAGGTATTCATGCATTTTTTTATACCGGAGATGATTTAACTTTTTCAGAAATTATTTTCTTTCACATTTTGCATTGAAAATCAAAGTTAAATACATTTTTTCTCTAAGAAGTCCAACAGTTATTATAATTTTCTTCTACCAATGTTTTGGCACAAATAATGTTAAATATTCCTACGAAAAAAAAAACGGTGGAATTCATTCACTTGTAGTCGTGGTATTTAAAAATGTAAAGTAAGGCAAAAAATAATGCACTGAACAAAAAAATGCATGTATCTTTTCTTGTGGTTGGGATAGAACTTTTTTGTAACAGTTTTCAGGACGGCCACAAAGTCTACTGTTAGGCGTTTCAGGGTTATCCATTCTTTACGGGGCACCCTGTATATATATATACATATATATATTTATATATTTATACATATATAATAATTTAACTTTTTCAATTAGAGTTAGGTACCTACTTGTTCTTGTTCGTAATCGAAAATACTCAATAACACAGTATACCTAAAGATAATTAAATAAAAAAAAACGTAATCGTGAAAAAAGCTGTAATGATTACTTTTTCCTGTAGGTTATCATTACACAATAATGTAATTGAATGCAAAATGTTTGCTGATTTTGATCTACATAAGTGTTCGAGATAATGAAAGTCGATAGTTTTAAATTTTGTTATCAGTTTTTTGGAAAAAAATAACGACAAGTCGATATTTTGCTCGGTTTTTTTTCAAGTCAGTTTAAATTTTGTCAAGTCGAGATTTTATAATATCGCCACTTCGTAAGTCCATAAAAAAACGAACGGCATTTTAAATTTAAAAAAAATCGATATTTTGACCAGTCGACATTTTTTTGTCGATTATTCGTACGAAACCCATCAGAATAATCGTGAAGAGTCCCAGTCCTGTTACACCATGGGTTAATAATGTGAAACAAATAAGTGCAAACTTAGGACAATACTCATAACTTTTAAACTCGTGATCAATGTTGTTTTTAATAAACGGCTAGCTGTTATATCTTCATAAGTTGTGCCACTTAGGCTCCATTGCTTTTAATCAATGCACTTTTTTGTTGTCATTTATTTTCTTATCATCTGCATTTGATTGCTATTTGGGAATGATGTTCATATGAGTATAATATTAGGCGGCTTTCAGTTTAACCTACAATTCAAGTCTTCAAATTGTAAATATAATTTGGTTCAATAAATATGCTGAATGATACAATGCAAGTCTATTCATTCAGCAAGCATTGGCAAAAAGCAAAATCATTTTTTAGTAATGAAATCATCCTATTTTAATTTACTAATTTAGGGTCTTAGCAATCGATTTGTATGTATCATTTGCGAATTTCCTTTGATAAATCTAAACTCTCATTTTTAATCAACTTAGCTCAAAGAATTTTTTGTGCAAAAAAAAAAAAACATTGAAAGGAACCACTACTTTTTTTTTAAAATGCATATAATTAATTTCCTGGTGCTAATTCATTTTTCGTGTCAGCTGAAAATATTCCTGTGTTTTGAGTTCTAATTTCACTCATTCTACTCAAAGAGTTGCGGACAAAAATTTTTTTCAGGAAAACTTCGCGGTAGGCCACTAATACAATACAAAATTCGTATGGGATATATTTTCTAAAAATTGGACTAAAACAGAAAAAATAATAATAAAAAACAAAGTTTACAGCCACGTTATATTTGTCTGTAAATCCAGAAATATCATTTTTTTTTAAATTTTATTTCAGGTTTATAATCATGTGTCAAAATATGATACTAGTTAAAATGTATTTAAAATTTATAACATTTTAGTAAACTATTTTGAAATTAGAAAATGTATCGCAGATTCCAAAAACTTATCATAAGGCCGTTTAAAATGTTGGGCAAACGATTTTATGTGCCTATTCCTTATATGCATTGAAACCTATACCTTAGCGAAATTTTGAATCAAATTAATTTTGTCTTGGGTTTGCTTATGAAACAGACATTTCCAATAATTAAGTAGGACAATATCTCAAATATCACCAAAGGAGTGCTTAACTGTCTTTAATACTTACGCCATCTATTTTATAATCCACTACAGCTTCTGATAAAGGTTGAACACTATTGACCAGCCAATAGAGTGTTACTTTTCGTCCATCGATTTTCATGTCTTCGAATTGAGGATTTTCGGGTTCGTATATCAGATGAATCTTATTTTCATTCGCACCAATTGCATTCTTTAAAATAAAAAATTTATAAATGTATTGTCTTACTAAAAAAATTAAAATGTGGGAGGCAAGACCAAATATGTCAGGCAAGGATTTATGTGTAAATTGAATTTTTCATAGGGATGTTTCATCATATTGACTCCATTTAACTGCCCACAGCTTTGCTGACAAATTGGTTATCTGAAACTAGGAATGTATTACGACTAATCTTGATTTAGTTAACCTAATTCCTAAGTTCCTTTAATTACGAAAATAGCTTAGTTGAATTAAATTTTCAGCAATTCTAGGTTCCAGTTAAACGGATCGGCTGTATTTGATTTGACATGGAAATATAACGTTGAGAATACGTCAAATAATTTAACAGCAAAAACGAAAAATGTATTTATTTTGACATATAGGGTTTTGACTTAATACCACCGAAATAAGTTCTCTTTGGTTACCTTAACTTCGCATTCATATTCACCCAAATCGTTTGTTGCAACATCTTTAACCAACAAAATTGTTCGATTCTTTTCTTTGTGTATGCCACTCTTAACTGAATACTTGTCGGAAAAATTTTCCAAGTACTGTCCGTTCTTCTTCCACTGAGCTACAGCAATCGGCACAGCCTTGTAGTCGCAATAAAGCTCAGCCTTACCACCCTGTTCTGTATTCACATGATGACGATGCGTAGAAACTTTAGGAGCGTAGTGTACATCAATAGTCACTGAACCATGTAAAGGGTCCTTTGTTCCATCATCTCCAAGACATTGGTAGATACCGGCGCGATCGGCATCAAAATAGTCGATAATCAGTTTGCCGTTTTCCAATTTGATGTCAAGATTTTCAGCCCTCTCACCCTAATTTAGAAATACATACATATATCAGAATTTTTTTATAAGGCCTAGTCAAAAGCTTCCGAGCGAAAAAAAAATTAATGAAAAATTTTCATTTATTTGACCAAAAACATTTTTGGGTTTGAACAGTATAAGTAAGAACAGTTTTCACAATTAAATTTTTCCGCACGTGAACTGTAAACTAGACTCGAAAATTTATTTTTTGGCTTACATTCAAGGACCACTTGATCATGGTATTTTCATTCACAAATATTTTACACTCCAAGGTATGGCTTTCACCTTGATGAACTGTAACGGTCTTCTCAGTAACATCACGACCATCAGAATAAATTGCCAGCTTGCGTCCAACAGCCAAGCCAATATGTAACTTCACCTGCTCAGGCAGTACAGTACAGTAGTAATCATCGGCATCTGAATCTTGAACGCTCGAGATTCTGATGGAGTTATTTTTGAAAACCTCGATGTGTTTGTCTAATGATGTTTGTCCGTTTACGATGAGATTTTGTTTTTTGTACCACATGACGGCATTTTTTACTAAAGTTAAGAATGATAATGACGTTATTTAATTAAAATGATACCTGCGTTTTGTTAACCTTACATTGGAAATTACGAACGTCACAGTTTAAGACGACATTTTCTCCGAAGTTCGCTTTAATATTAAGCTCGGAGATTTCAAAATATGGTGGATCACTAGTTATTGCATTACTTTCGATGAGTTCACCATCAGACTTATTGTCTTCATCTCCATCATAATTGTAATCATCGTCTTCCGCATACTCATAGTCTTTTCCTTTGTCATTAAAAGGGGAAGGTTTACAATGTGCTGAAAAAAAAAATCAATTTAATGTTAAATTATATTCGAATGGTTAATCTTATAAGAACATAATAAGTAAAAAGTAGATTTTTCAAAAACGCTTATGATCTTAACAGAAAATGGAAAATAAATTAATTTTGATTAGAGTACCAATAACGCTTTAGTGATCTAATCTATGCCTACTGGATCTACGAAATAACTGTATGTGTTGGCTTTCCATGAAATCATAAAAAATAGTGATGAAAAAGTAAAGAGCGTTCTTTCGAAACTGAGACAAAAATTGTTTCTATTGTATAAAGTAAAAATAGCATGAAACAGAAGATATTTGAATTGATTTTAACCAATATTAAATACTTAATAACTAATAACATAATTTAAAATCGGCCAAGATTCGACTGGCAATATTTGGAAAAAAGAATTCCTGATGGTGAGTCATGTGGCGCATTCGGTTTAAATCTATATTAATACGCTTAGGAATTAGCATTAAATGGACATTTGCATTTTCAGATGCCTAAATGAATTTTAGAAGATGATGACATGTATTGATTAGGATTTTTTGGTGAAAATTGGAATCAAAGGGCACGGTAGTGCCCAGCCAAGCTCTGACACTACACCCCCCTCTAACTTCAGTACCAATAAAGTCAGAAACTTCAAACTCGCAGCATTTGCTGAGCCAGGATTAGGCAACTCACCAAATGTCTATTCTTTAGCATCAGTGGTTCCCGAGATATAAGACTGCAAAAACCGTAACTGTATGACTCACTGACAGATCATCAAAATTATGGAGCACTTCCCGACATCCTGTAATTTCGCACATCGGTAGGCCTTGTGGTGTATACAAAGGAACAAAATTCAAAACATTATATAGATTACTTGGAGCACTTCTCATTGTCGTAGATTGATGAAATTGGGTGCAGTGGTAGGGCTTAAAGTGCAGGCAAAGGCAAAAATTTATATTTTGAGATTTTTCATTCAGGGGGCATGGTATCCGCCCATTTCCTTAGAATTGATATAAACTATTTGGAGCACTTCTGACTGTCGTGGAATGATGAATGGTAGAACGGTAGAGCTAGAAATGCAAGTAAATGGAAAATTTTAAAATTTAAGAGTATACATTCATAGGGCGTGGCATCCGCCCATTTTCACAGAATTGAAATCAATTATATGGAGCACTTCTGGTTGTAGGCTGGAGGTCTGTGGTTCGCTTCCCAGCCTCGTCTACCAAAAAAACTAAAAAGTTTTTTTTCAGGGCTACTGCCTCTTGCAACGAATTTACAAATCCTCCAAGAGTATCACTTGTCACGAATAAGTGTTGCACGTCTAGCCGTTCGGATTCGGCATAAAATTGTAGGTCCCTTCCATTTCTGTCGACAGGCGCACACAGGAATGGTTGCGAGTTGTTAGTCACTAGGCCGTTGTGCCACCCGATTTATTTATTTATTTTTTTTTCAGGGGCGTGTCACCCGACCATATTCTCAGAATTGATATCAACTATGAAGAGAACTACTTATTGTCGTATAATGATGAAATTTGGTAGACCGATAGGACTTGACATGCAGGCAAAGGGAAAATTAAAAATTTGGGATTTTACATTCAGTGAGCGTGGCAACCACCAAATTTCACAGAATTAATATTAAATATATTGAGAGCACTTCCGATTGCTGCAGGATTATGAAATTTGATAAAGCGTTTAGTTTTCAGGTGACTTAAATTGAGTTGGTTTACTTGGCAAGTTTTCTTTTATTACCTCATTACTCAATTTTGAAATTAAATTTTGACTAGTAAACCAACTCAATTTAAGTCAGCAGTCATAAAATAACATATTTCTCTGTTAATTTTGAGGTTCTTCCATATAACTCTACTTAAAATATTTCATATTTAACATTAATAAACTTAGAAATTGGGTACTTTTGGATCTCACTACTTTTTACGGCAGACTTGTTAAGCAAAGGTTTTTGTATATAGGAGAACTTGGCTACTTTTTTAATATTTATGTTTTTTGTGCGATTTATATTTTACCGAAAAGCAGAGAAAGTTACACTTTTGTATATTTTTACTCAAAAATAATTTTCATAAGAAATACAAACATACTAACGTGAATGTAGATGATTAGGTTAACCTTAAAAATAAAACAAAAATCTTTTGAGAAAAATGTAATTGTTGTGCAAAAGAGCATTTTGTTAACCATCAGAATGAGTACCAAGGTTAAACTTTATTTCAAACCTTCGAGACACCTATGTGTGGCTTAACTCTATGCTGTCAAAAAAATCGTGATTTGATACTTCGCGAGATGAAATGAAGCTGAAAATTTTTAGGTGCCAGAATGATTGAGGACACCACTATTAAATTCTACCTGAATGGAAAATATTGATAAATAGTTGCTCAAAAAAAATATAGAAATTATATTTGATACTACAATATATTATATTTATATGGCACTATTATAGTTAAAAATCTTTAAGGTGTCTTACTGACGTAAGCGTAACTGTAAGTGTCTGGCGAGTTTCAAATAAATTAAATGAAGCTATCCCCTAAAAAATATCAAAAAATCGGTATATACATCTCCAGATTCAAGGTTCGAACTTCGAAGTATCCATTGTTTCCTACCTACCATAATTAACAAACATAATTTTGATAAAATAACGTACCTGTGTCTGGCGGCCCTTGGATCCTTGTCATCAATCAATCAAATAGTGGGTTTGGCAGTAAGAAACAGTTATATGGTTGTCTGAATTTTTTGTATGTACAAAGTTTGGTTTTACTTAAAGTAAGGGTAATATTTGCTTCAGATAAATATATTGTATAATGTTACGAAGGTAAATGAAACAAAAAATTAAATAAATTCTGTCCGTCCCTTTTAAACTTACTACGCGGATACGTATTTTTATTTTTTTTTTTTTTTATTTCAAAGGAATGCAGGTGGTCACTCTACAATTTATTTTGCAAATTGAAAAAAGTAACGTATATGTTCAAAAGGGTAGTTGTGTGCATTCAAAAGGACACAAGCGTCCACAGGTTTTTCTCAAAACCCACCTCTGTCTACCAACTCCTACTCTCACCTCCTAGTGGTGAACATCGGGTGTCTAGTACCTCAGCTGGAGACTGGGTTTAAATTCCCGTGGAAAGCTGTTGGGGACAGCCAACGAGAGAGGGGGGAGGAGTGTTCCCACTAAGGCACTTCTACTTTCAACGAGGCGGCAGCGGACGAATTCTCCAGATGGAATCAACGGTGGCGTCTACAGTTCCAGTTAGGTTGAACTAAATTAGTGAACACCTTATATGGGCTACTACGACATATTTGTAGCTCAGGCCTATAAGGAGCGGTTTATCCGGCTCCCTACCCTTGGAGTTATGCGATGGGACTGGTCCTCCGGGTCGGGGGTTGTGCTTCGGGGTAACTTCCCTACCACTTAAAAAAAAGTTGTTTCGAAACAACAACAAGCTCCAGATATGGATGATTTTAAAGTTGACGACCCCAGCAAACGAGATAAGGACAATGAATTTCGGATCTGCACGTGGAACGTCCTGTCCTTATACAGAACACGTGCAGCCGAACAATTAGTGGAGAACCTGGACACGCTAAAGGCTGACGTAACAAAGAAGTGCGATGGGATGGAGAGGTTATACGGAGACTGAAATCGTGTGACATCTACTACGGCGGGTGCTTGAAGGAACAGGGTCAGCGGCTCTTTGGTTGTGGTTTTGTGATAAGGGGAAGACTCAGGCAAGAAGTCTTGGGCTTCCGAAGTGTAAGCGAGCGCCTGGTCACAGTCCGCATCAAAGGCAAATTTAAGAACATTACGCTGATCTGTGTTCACGCCCCCATGAAAGGAGAGAGGACTCAACCAAAGAAGCATTCTACGATCTCCTGGAGACAACGTATGATATGTCCCCGAAGTACGACGGGAAGATCGTTCTTGGTGACTTCAACGCAAGATTCGGAAAGGAGGGCATCTTTGATTCGATAGTCGGAGGACACAGCCTGGCAGACTTTGCGGCGGGGCGAAATGTCATCATCTCAAGCACCTACTTCCCACACCTCAATATACACAAGGGGACTTGGCGGTCGCGTGATCAACTAACCGTCAACCAAATCGACCACGTTGCGATAAACGCGAGACATGCTTCCAGTATCTTGGACGTCCTAACGTTCCGAGGGTCCAACATTCACTCGGATCACTACCTGGTGGTAGCTAGACTACGTATGCGGATTTCCATGACGCGACAACGCAGAGCAGATGCTGCGAAAAGATTCGATGTCGAGAAGCTTAAATCGCAAGAGACCGCCAGAACTTGTGCAGACCACGTAACTCTTAATCTCTCAGGAGGTCCGCCACCAGCATCAAGTGCAGAGGACCAGTGGAAACACTGTCAACAAGCCATCAGAAGTGCCGCCTCTGATGTGCTGGGTTTCACTAGGCGAATACAACGAAACCCCTGGTTCGATGAAGAGTGCCGGCTAGCGCATGCAGCTAAGGACGAGGCCTACCGGGCAATGTTGCAGACTCGAACAGGAGCTGCTGAGAGAGTAGCCCGGGAGCTCTACGGGCTGAAACGAAAAGAGGAGCGCCGACTTCTCAGGAGGAAATAGAGAGAACACGAGAACCGGGCGGTAGAGTCTATTGAGGGTTGTAGCGGTAGGGGAGATGTTCGAAAATTGTATCAGAGGGTGAAGCGATCCACCCAAGGATACAAGGCTAAAACGGAAGACTGCCGAGATGAGAGTGGGAATATGGTAGTAGAGTCAACTTGGACGATGATGGCCAAAAGTTCCATCCACCCGACCTAACCAAAGTGCGGTTGGCGATATCCAAACTTAAGTCGTACAAGGCTGCTGGTGCGGATGGCTTACAAGCCGAACTATTTAAATTAGGGGGAGATGAATTGGCTAGGAGCATACACCAGCTGATCTGCAAAATTTGGTCGGATGAAAGTATGCCCGATGAATGGAACCTCAGTATAGTGTGCCCCATCTATAAAAAGGGAGATGTTCTGAAATGTACCGACTACAGAGGAATTAGTCTCCTAAACGTCGCTTATAAAATCTTGTCGGCTATCCTGTGTGACCGCTTAAAACCTTTTGTCAACGATCTGATCGGCCCCTATCACTGTGGTTTTAGGCCAGGCAAGTCAACCGATCAAATGTTCACACTCCGACAGATTTTAGAATTCCAGGTCGATACACACCACCTTTTTATCGATTTTAAAGTCGCGTATGATAGCGTGAAAAGGGACGTATTATACAGAGCCATGTCTAGTCTCGGCATCCCTGCCAAACTCGTCCGCCTGTGCAGGATGACGATGGAAAAATCTCGCTGCTCCGTCAAAATTGGTAAGAACGGATTGTTGAGAAAGGATTGAGGCAAGGCGACGCGTTATCATGCAACCGATTCAACATCGTTCTTGAAGCCATTGTACGCAACGCACCACCAGCGGTACAATCTATCAAAAGTCCGTTCAATTGCTTTCGTATGCGGATGACATAGACATTGTCGGCAGAACGAAGCGAGGGGCATTTGCGAGCATTGAATCGGAGGCGGCTAGAATGGGATTGGCGGTTAATGAGGACAAGATGAAGTATATGCTGTCATCGAGAGAGGAATCTCAACATGGTCGACTCGGGCAAAATATCACGATGGACAGATATAACTTCGAAGTTGTCAAGGACTTTGTCTACCTGGGCTCCACTATTACATCGCAGAATGACATCAGTGCAGAGATCAAGCGAAGAATTACTCTTGCCAACCACTGTTTCTTCGGTCTAAGAAGGCATTAAAGAAGTAAGGCCCTCTCTCAGAGAACCAAGGAGACTTTATACAAGACCCTTATCATCCCGGTCCTGCTTTATGGGTCAGAAGCATGGACACTGAAGATTCGGATAAATATCTGCTAGGATGCTTTGAGAGGAAGATTCTGCGTGGGATTTTCGGTCCGCTGTGTATCGAAGGAGTATGGATGAGAAGATTCAACGACGAGCTATACGGGCTACACGGCGACATTGACCTGGTCAAAAAGCTGAAAATACAGCGGCTGAGATGGCTGGGGCACGTGGAGCGTATGGACAGCAACGTACCTGCCCGACGAGTCTTCGAATCCAGCAGCAGAGGAAGAACCCGTAACAGGTGCCGCAAACAAGTGAATGACGACATCAAAGCACTTGGTGTGCGCAACTGGAAGCGGCTAGCTAGGGACAGAGCTGGCTGGTGGGGCTTGTTAGTTGAGGCCGAAGCCCATCCTGGGCTGTGAGCGCCATCAAAAGCAAAAGTAAGTAACGTATACGCCATAGTGAATCTACATAATCTTGAATTTAAATTCAGAAATTCATATTTTCATAACTTAAAGAATGACAAAATTTGGATAAACTAATAGTCAGAGAGTTGGCGAACATTTACTCAAAGTGTTATATTAAAGTCCAAACATGGATATGTAATTTGTTCAGCACTAAAATACACTTTCAAAATGCAACATCAAAAACAGTCCCTTCAAAAGAGGTTTATACGGCTCAAAATTTACATCACTAAAGCCTTTATTAACTAGAATACATCAGTCTGGCAGCGATACCACGGACCTAACACCACTAAAATGTTTTGAAAGTGCATTTTGAAATTATATTTTATTGGTAATAGGTCGGCGGTATCGCTGCAAGACTGATGGATTTTTAACTGCTAAATTATTAATTAATAACTAAAAACATTTGTTCAAACATTGGAGTAAACAATTTGCAGTCTAAACGAAAAAAATGTACCATAACTGATTCAATGATTTCGACCGGGGTGGCAAACTCAATAAATACTAGACTAAATATTCATATTCAATCTTGAAATAGGTCAACCTACCATTGGTGCCTCTAACAAGAAATCCATAACGTGAGCAGTTGGTACTTGTGTACCTTACCTACCAAACTTAAATTGTACAATATACAGACAGAAAAGCAATTTTTTCTCAAACTTCACTGCAAGTTCAGTTTTCAACATGAAATTCATATTTTTGTCCTCTATTACGGTTGTCAATATTATCGATTGATAATTATTTATAACTATTGAAGGTTTGACTATTAAAACTCATTTTATTAAAAATCGGATAATTGGTATTTATGGATTCTGTTGTTATGTACAACCGCATGTATTTACCTAAATTACCAAACTTTTATCAGTTGTGCTTTTAAATATCGAATTATTAATATTTATTAACTATCAATTGAAAATAATTGACAACCGTTACAGGGGGAGGTTTATTAATGAATTTCATATTGATAATATAATATTTTTAACTATATGCCTGTAACACCTCATGTCTCTTAAATGCAACTGCACAAGTTAGAAGGAATAGAAGGAAGGACATATTTTTGTTGCTAGTGGGATTGAGAATAAGATGTTAATTTTCTCATGAAATTCCACGGGTGACATCCTGTTGAAACTACGGAACATAGAAAAGAATGCTACCTAGACTGGGGATTTTAGCATACCTACATCTGTAGCTCGTGCAGAGCAAGTGTTATACCCCAACATATTGAAATCAGAAATCAAATAGTTTGACATTTTACAGAGAAAAAATCCTTCTCTATCTCTTTGTCTCGCGTTTGATGCAGTAGAAAATTGGTGCAACAGCGTTTCCGCTATTTATTTGCTAAGGCATCGTCACAAGAACCCTAACTAGCGATTACCCAATGATCTCCAAATCTCCATTAGTTTTACATTTGGTCTTCATTTTAAGTTGTTGATGTAATGAGGAAGGTATAAACAAAACATACTTAAACAAGCTTACGGTGGTGGAGGGAAAATAACTTTTCTACTTCCAAAAACTATCTAGGTACCTCCATGGACAATCAATAAAAATGCTGACATCCAAATTCTAGTTATATGTTTGTGTTATGTATAATGTATGTATGTACATGTATTGGTTGGATTGGATTACCCCTGTTCGACAAATACTGAAGCGATGATGAGTCATTGTGGAGCTCCAGCTACAGCTACAGTTTACAGTCGCCGATTTGGCGCCGATTTACATAAAAAACTGCTTCGTCTCTACTCTCAAAGGGTACAGTCAGTCAGTAAGTATACTATACATACATGATAGGTGATGCCACCAATAAAAAATTTTATAAAAGTTAGCTTTATTGATGCCAAGGCCGAAGGAGTCAAGTTGTGATCACACGTAAATAATTTTGTGTAGAACTTTTATTTGTATAGGGTGTAGTTTATCGCTGTATATGGGATTTGTTATACTTAGTATTTTTATTATTTTTGTCGCGCGAATGTAATATGATGAACACGATTACGCTTCGAAAAATTATAAGTTGGTACATATTTATATATTTTTTGACGTAAGCTTTCAGCTATGATGTGGCATGGGAGTGAAAAGGGAATGATGTGAATGCGAGTAAGTACCTACTTCTTACATATAGAATAGATAGTTAATTGGGTTAAGTGGATTCCAACATCAGTTCTTTTTGTGGCAACACAACGTTGTGATAACATTAATCAAAGGCTGTATGCCTGTATGAACAACATGTACTACGAAAATATGTATGAGTAGGTAGGTATGCACCTATCTCATTGAATCTACAAAAAATATTGCGAGGACTTATTAAAAGAACAAACATGCTTTGAATTTTCTTAGGAAATATAAACATCTGTATCATTCGTACATGTTTTTTTAAGAAAAATGTCTTAGAAATGGTTAAGATAAGTTTAATTATTTTTTTAGATTAGATTTAAAATAAATTAATACCTACTTAATTATATATGTATTTTAGGGGTGTCTATTAATTTTTTTTTGACAGATATTCAAAATGGGTATCGTGGATCTTGTAGAGGATACCCACACAAGTATTTCTACGTCCCGAAATTTTTTTTAAAATGGTACTTCCAGACCCCGCGGCCGTTTTTTATGTAAAAAACACGTTTTTTTTTCTCAAAGTCAACAAATGATCAAAAATTTCAGGTATCAAACATGGTTTCATTGACTTAAAAACATTTTTTTGACTCTCTAGGAATGCTAATAATAAAACAGCACCAATAGCTGACCCTTAAAATTTCAAAATAAGCCTTTTTTACTCGATTAATGGCTGCAAACCCCCCAAAAATTGGTTGATTTGTAAGGTTTTCTCGATTTTAAAGGCCTACACGGGTTCGGGAACGTTCAAGTAAGTCTCATCTAATAGAAAATTTCGTGTGCTGAACTCAAATCTATCATCAGTTTTTCGCCATCAGCTCTAGTTTTTGAAATATTCCAGTCTGAAAATGTATATTTTTGAGATTTTGTAAGAATTCAAAATGCTTATTTTCACGGGCTACTACTTCCCGAACCCATGTATGCCTTTAAAAACCAGAAAAGCTTAACAACCAACCAATTTTTGGCGGGTTTTCAGCCATTAATCGAAAAAGGCATATTTTGAAATTTTAAGGGGCAGTTTTTGGCGCTGTTTTATTATTAGCATCCCTAGAGAGTCAAAAGAAATGTTTTTAAGTCAATGAAACCACGTTTGATACCTGAAATTCTTGATTATTTGTTGAGTTTGAAAAAAAAACCGCGGGGTCCGGAAGTACCATTTTAAAAAATGTCCGTGACGTAGAAATACTTGTGTGGGTATCCTCTACAAGATCCACGATACCCATTTTGAATATCTGAAAAAAAAATTAATAAAATTTAAAAATTGAAGTTTTCACTTCTTCGGCTTTTTTGGTCATTATAGTTAATTAATGAAAGATGTTCATTAGATTTCCCAACGTTTCGACTAATTTTTCAGTCTTCTTCGTCACTTTATTAAACAATGAAATTAAAAATGAGAAAAAACATTGAATGTATACATTTGGTTATTATGGTCTTACACTTACAGGTATTATCAACGAAATTATTTTTAATTTTTACATTTAAATAAAAAATTAAAAAAAAAAGAAAAAAAAAGAAAATTGTTTAAGTAGGTACAATAATTACCACTTCTTTGTAAGAAGTTTAGTCAACACAACTGCTTATAATTTAAAGATAAAAGAAAGATATACACGGAAAAGAAGAAAATTATTTTAGTATGTATGTGTAAATTTATAGTGGTTATGTAGAGACTAGAGAACAATAAACCGATGAAATACATTGTGTGTCTTGCTTCCTGTTCATTTTATTTTTGTTATTTAAAATGTGTAATGTTTCTAAAGTGTATCGTTTTGATGTTTGTTTTTCAGTTTGAAGTATTTGTGTATTTTTAAAATCTGGAGCATGGTTTTTTTCTATACTATGACTGGCAAGAGCTGTTTTTTAGGAATTTTTCGATTTTATATCCGATTTGTGATTTGAGATCCTCTGTTTTAAAAGTTGTTTTGTTGTGCCAATATAACAAAGCCCACAGTTTTCTGTTTCGTTGCCTATACAATCGATCTTATAAACGACGTCTGTGCATTGATCCTTTTCACTTTTTTTGGTCAGTTTTGTGAACAGAGTGTTGAGTGTTTGGTTGGATTTAAAAGCAATGTTGACATCTTTAGCTTTATCACCGATGGTTTTCTTGAAACTTAAAACTTTTAAAGAAGCCTGTTCTCTCGTTTTTGTTGTTTTGTTGGTGATTAGTATGGTGTTGTTCAATAATACTTGGATCATATTTGGTGGATATCCATTATCCATCAGAATCTTGGTGACTTTATCTTTATTGGCGGGATGGAATTTTTTGTCACTGATTGTGAAAACTTTATTGACAAGACAAGCCGTATTCACTATAATGTGTTTTGCTTGATTTGAACGGAAATCGACAATTCTGCCGGATGCCGTCTCTTTTTGATGCCAGTCAATGGAAAGATGATTTCTCTCACGGTGTATTTTCACGTCCAAAAATGCAATCGTCCTATTTTCTTCGTTCTCCATCGTAAATTGGATTTTGGGGTTGAATGCATTAAGACATTCGAACACTTTTTTAACAATACACTTCAAAACAAAAACAAGTCTACAAGAATTTTTATACAAAAAAACAACGATCAAATACACAGAAAATAGAAAATCTAAAATCATCGCTGTGGAGTTCCTTGAACACCTCAAGAAAAACAACGCATACTCCGAAAAGTCTCAAATGCAACATTATCAATTAGCAAAATCAATAGTAAAACCGTATTTAAAGCCACCAAAAATGCTTTTTATCTGATTGTGCGGGAAGCCCATCATTTCAACCATCTGAAAACTTAAGAAGATCCACCGAAATCAGACTGGAACAGATCTGTTTCGTGAGCTTTTTAAAGTTGATTAAACTGCGCCTTAATACAAAATACGGTGTGAAAGACAGTGTCATCAGGTGGTTCTTACTAAAAAAAAAAAAATAAGCTCAATTTGGATGGTCCCAGCGGGTATACCTTCTATTAACATGACATGAAAAAAGAAAAAATAGGCTTGGGTAGTAGACACAAGAAGGAAGGCCACTTAATGGTATGAGGCGCAGTATGCTATTAATACCCAGTTTAAATCAACTTAAAAAGCCTACGAATAATATCTGCACCAGCCTGATTTCGGTGGATCTTTTTAAGTTTTCAGATGGTTGAAATGATGGGCTTCCCGGACAATCTGATAAAAAGCATTTTTGGTGGCTTTAACTGCGATTTTACCATTGATTATGCTAACTGATAATGTTGAATTTGAGACTTTTCGGAATATGCGTTGTCTTTCTTGAGATTATGTTGCCATGTTCGCTAGCGGTTTGTTGTTTTTTCATCGTTTTCCCTATATCGTAGGTAGCTGCATACTAAGTCCAATGTTTTGACCTTTACACCGAGTGATATGACCATTGTCCTGATAGTCTCGAATTTGAGCTTTTTTCTCTTCGGTTAGAACACTTCCGTTTGGCAAAATTGTTAAATTCATGAGAAAATGTCCTTAACTGTTGAATATTTGAATTTCTGCATACTATTTTTATCGATTTTCTGAGCTACTTGGTTGTTTTTCAAAGTGTATATAAACGAATGACACAAAAATTTAGGTCGATTTTTTGACTAAAATTGTTCAAACAATTTTTTCGGAGGATTCAAAATTCTTCCTGAATCTTAATCCCCATATTATACTAAATAAATTCTATAATTAGATTTTTCATAATTATTAAAGGTGATGGAGAAATCGTTAAAAGTTTATTGAAAAAAAATCTGTATTTAAACGAGTGAATTGGAGTGTATGTATACAAATAATATGTTCTTGTACATTTATATGTGCATGTGTTTTATTAATTTAAGTCTATAGTGTAGATATAGCATTTTGCGATGGGAGGAGAGCAAAAACAGTATATTAGGTAGGTAAGTTTCATAAATATTTGTTTTTATACGGTATCGACTCCTACGAGGGTGGCTCTTAATAACTCCAGCTTAGTAATAAAAACTGAAATACCTATATCATTATTTTTCCAAATATTCGCCAAGATGATAAATACAATTTTACATTCATTTTAACCATTTCTCCAAATAGTTTTGCCACTTCGCGTGTGACAACTCTGAATAACCTAACAATCTGAAGAAAAAAGCTGTCAAGAATGTTAATCTTTCTAGTGTTAATGTCAGACTGTACCTAAAATAATTGATGTTTCCAAATTGAGAGCAGATAAGTTTATCTTGCGAATTTGACGCGGAAAGCGAAGAAACAAACCTTTTGTAAACTTCGAAAAGTCATCTGTGACGTATAATATTTATACATTTTATTTTTTGGCTTCTTCTTAGTTTTAAAACAAAACAAATTAAAACAGCATTAAAAAATCAAAATATAAAATGTTTAGCGGATTTTAATGAATAAGGCTGTTTAATATTAAGGAAAATATTAGTATTACTCGGAAAAATTTAAAGAATTCATCCACTTTAATTCCAATGTCACGTTGAATTGCCGGAGCAGCAAAACAATAAGATACAAAAATAAAAGACGAGTTTTCTATTCCGCACATCTGCATATTGTCGTGTTCCTTTTAAACGTGTTTGTCTGTTTCAAAAAAGAGGATGCTCGGTCGAAAAAATATGTTGTTACCGGCTATATTTGCTACCGAGATATTTCGGATACTCAATATAAAATATATGAAGACGATTCGATAATTCAAGAAACAAATAATAGTTTTTTTGTTGTATGTGTGTGACCATTATTTAGTTAACTATTTGATTTTGTTACAATTAGGCTCTTTTGGTCTTTTTGATTTTGGAATGCGAATAAAAAACTTCTATTCCATTCTTTTACCCAACGTTTCGAAAGACATCCTTACTTCTTCAGGGGTTTTATTTTATTTATTCAATCTGTTAAATTAACAATGATAATGATGATATTTCAAAAATTAAACTAAAACATTTTTTTTTTCACTTTTGTTTTAAATCATACTATATCTATTAAATAACTCCCAATATTGTATCAACAAGAAGGCACTCACACAAAATTGAAAATAAATTAACAAATATAGACACGTAATAAACAGAAAAAAGTGTTTAATCAAACGAAAAGTGACATATTAGGTTATCACAGATTATCAATGCTGCAGCATATTTTTTTTGTTACGTGTATTTTAAATACGGGTTTCTGATTTTTTTTAAATCGAGTTCTTAAGTGTACTTAAAAATAACAACAATATACTGTTTTATCTTTTATTTTTGTTTTACGTACAAAAAATCACTCATACGCCACAGTGACCTTTTTGTATTTAAATAATTTTAATTTAAGTTTAATTTTTAAACAAATTAACGCTTTCCACCTATTACAAATTTCAATTAATTATTGTTGTTCATTAAAATATTTCAGTAGATTTTTTGTTGAAACTAAAAGCGTGTTCAGATGACTTGTCGCCATTTAACTTGAACAATCTTTTGAATGACGTTTTCTAAGTCTAACAGCCGTCTACAAATTTGGGGAGTGGAGTGATAACCAAAACTCATATACATATATGCATATAAATATATACGCAACATTATGCCAAATTCAGCTTTCTGGCAATTCTGGTCGGAGTGATAACCACTTAAACTTAATATATAAACAGTAGAATATGGTGCAATAATGTCAAATAATTCCAAGACGTTTTGATTTCAGCAGAAATTAAAAACATTTTAAATTTGTTTTCAAAAGTTTAAGTAATTATATGCTAAAATGATGGGCTTCATCTTATATGAAGTACGGGTAACAGATATTCCCGAATGCTATCGTCAAATTGGATAGACAAGAAGTCTCGTCACTATATGAAATTCAACAACTTAAACGGGCGACATTATGTCCCCGATTTCTGAGCAGTGTTCACTTCAATTGGTCAGACGCAAGGATTTTTGTAAGTAAATATTATTTTGTTTTTTCGTATTTGTTTGAATTACGAAAGGTTATTACTGTTCAATAAAAAAAAAACAAATAATCACAATTACAGTATCGCGTATAATTGCCAACTTATCTCGCCAAATATTTAAATATTGATCTTCTGTTTTTCGCTGCTCTGGAGTTCTTTTTTATTATCTGGAATGGGTACTGTACCTGAAATTTAGAGGAGAAAAAATGTTTGTTCTTTCGAAATTGGATTTTTGTTATCAATTTGTATTTTGTTTGAGTTTCTTCTTAGAAAAATGGCAGGAAAATAGCTGAAAGGCTTCATCGATTTGCTGCCCTGTATCTTGAAAGTAGCGCACATGCGCTTTTTATTAAGCCCAAGATTTTTGAACTATAAACAAAAATATTTGTTCCAACGAAATTATTTTTGTGAAAGGAGAATTCTCATCGATTCAAAAAATGTTAACTAATTCGTTTTACTGATCGCTATTACCAAAAACAAAAATTATGTATATGTGTTACATAATATTGACTTATATTTGAATTCGATTTTTTGTGCTCACTAAACAATGAATATAAATCATCTTCTCCAGTAAGCTTTTCAATCCAGGGCATTGTTAAATGCAATAATTCAAAACAAATATGTATATACATAGCTACCTAGATAGCTACCAAACCCATGTATAATTCAAAAATGAAAACCGGAATCCTCTTAATGAATTCCAAACTTAAATTAAAATTAAATAAAAAAAATAAGAACAAAATAGAAAAAGTTGAACAAAATCTTGAATGAATTGGAATTCCATTTGCAATCCAATATTTTGCTGACGGTCGAGTTCTTACCATTCTTTACGAGTTAAAATGTCAGCCGCAAAGCTAGTCTAGTCATCAGTTGTTGTAAATGGAAACATGGACAAAAAGGAAAGCAAAACTCAAACTTAAAAACAGGATTCCAAACTATAGTCAACCGTTCATTGAACTTTTGCAGAACTTGAGTGGGGATGCTTGGGATAAAATCCTCTCAAATGGCAATGGCATTCGAGTCACATTAGTTAGTGCCTAGAGTTGTTCCACTGCCAACAACGAGATGTATAGATCCATTCGTATCGCCTTCGCCACCAACAGCAAGTGGGTAGTGACAGTGTTATAGTCAGGCTTGCCAGATTTTCATGAGCTAATATCGCAATTTAAAAAAAATATCGCAAAAAACCGCAAAATGAAAAAAAAATATCGCAAAATCCGCAAATCGCTTCAAAAAAAATTTTTGTAGTAAAAAATGGGAAACACCCATAATCCCCAAAAAAAAAAATATCTCCATCGGACGAAATCCCCAAAAAAAATGCAAATCCAACACGACAAAATTCCCAAGGGAAAGAGGACCTATGGACAAAATCCCCAATAGTTTTTTGTTTTGCCAAAGTCTCAAAAAATCGCAAAAATCTCCAAAATCTCAAAGGATCGCAAAATATTTGTTTTTGCTTAAGATGCAGTTAATAAGTTACAGTTATGATTTGACACATTTTAATCCAGTATGTGTTACGTGAGCTTTCCGAGGACGCAGAATTGTGTTTAGGCATGGCACAGGAGAATGAAGGTCATCGTTTAAAAACAGGAAGTTGTTATCCCCAAGAGAAAATACCAAAATAAGCAATGCTAGTAGTGAATCAAGCAATAAAATTGCGCGCGCGATTTTATTGCTTGATTCACTACTTGCAGTGCTTATTTTGGTATTTTCTCTTGGGGATTTTTTTTCTGTGAGATTTTCTCTTGGGGATTTTGTCTTTGCCCCATTTTCTCTTGGGGATTTTGTATTTGAGGATTTTGTTTTTGGCATTATATTTTTGGAGTAAACATCACTAACCCGTAAAAAAGCTAAATTATTGTATTAATTTTTTTGTTTAATAATTTTGGTAGAAATCAAACAATAACAATAAATAATTAGGTAGTATTGCAGGAAATAAATTGGATTTAAGACATTTTAGGTATACATAAGTTACTTTAATTAATACAAAATGTTTCGATGTATGAGCATCATCATTCTTCTTCTTCATCCTCATTCGAGTATTGCTCGTACATATTTGAGTTGAAGCATATTCGGGGTTGGTTGGAAGTTATTGCAGCAGATTTTTTTTACATGGGAATGAAACCTAATCCTCATTAGTGGATCTAACATTAAGCCTAGTATACAGTTCTTTGGAATGAAAAAAAAATTGTGGTGAGAATTTTTTTTTTTTAATCTAAAATATCCAGGGGTGAAACCAAGAATATCTTCCCCATAAGAAATGCATTTGGAATATCTTCCCCATAAGAAATGCATTTGGTTTTTTTTTTTTTTGTTGAGGAACTGTATACTTGGCTTTAATCTTAGAACGGCATTTTCATGTAGGAAAACGCTCTTTCGACAACAGTATTACTTGCTGGTAAGGAAATAGCACTTGAAGAAAGTTGACCAAGCTCGAAAAATTAAAGTTCACCAATGGCATTGTTGTTTCCTTAAGGTTGAAATTTGTAGGGGTAAAAATACCGCTACTATCGAGAAAAATATGAGATATCGCAAAATGAAATTTTACACCGCGAACTTAACAAAAAAATCTCGCGTTTCGCGATACATCGCGCAATTTGGCAAGCCTGGTTATAGTTGGAGTTAGTTATTTCCTATTTATGACAAGAAAAGAAGAAACAAAACCACAAAATTTAGTAATGCGTAAGGTTACGTTGAACAGAAACAGATGGGAACGCAATAACATTTGTCGTTCAAATTTTGGATTGTTATGTTATTTAAATAGCTAAAAAAAAAATACATTTAAAATAGCTAGCTCAAAATAAAGTGTACCTACTTAACCTACTTTATGATTTGTTTGATAGACATGAGCTTTAAAAAAAAAATCAAAAATAGTTAAGAGCGGTTTTTTGAAATTATTTTTGTACATGTAGGTAGGTAGGTAGGTAGAGATGGCGGTCAGAAGCATCCTCGCTCGATGAACCAATTAACGCTGTAATGTGCTGTTTTGATACCATAACTCGTTTGACCTGTGGATTTTTTGTACATGTACCTCCTATAAGATTCCTTGACTATTAAAAAAAATAAAATTTGATATGCCAAATTGTTGAATTTATTAAAATACAATTTTGAAGAATAATTCACCCGTTTTCAAGAAATTGTATTTTTAAATATGAATGTATGTTTTTTCCAAAAAATATTTGTTTGAAATTTGTAGTTTGTTTCCAAAATTGTTCAAAAACCTGTTTTGGATTTTTTAGTTCAGAATGTAACTGAAAATGGCACTCCAACTCTAGGCAACATTGTTTTGTATATTCTACAGTTTCAACTGGATAATATTAATTTTGCGTAAAATCTAACGACTAATAAATGTATTACCTATGCTTATGTGCCTTACTATTCCACAAAATGCTTCAAGAATGTCTATACCTACGTCAAAAACTTAATTTACAAATACAATATTTTTACTTTTATGAATATTTACAATGACATGACTATTGTTTCTATCATTTTCATATTTTCCGCAAAAAAATTAAAATTAAATTATTATGGAATTTGCTGTAACTAAATGGTGTGTGCATGTGTCACGTCATTTCGTCTGATTCAGGGCTACTTTCTGCAGTCAAAAAAACTTGTGTCATTTCACTGTTTCCGTATATTCTTCTACTTCCAAGAAAGGTAAAACCAGTGCTATGCATCGATTTCAGCTATGGCAACGTTTGCCCATTTATTTATGCGGAAGAATATACCTAACCTACCTACCTAGTAAAACTTAAATTCACTTGACTTACTCCATGTTTGGGTAACAGCTAAATACCTACAAGTAATTAAGTCAATTTATTGAATATGCAGTTGAATTATGTGCGCTCTGCGCCAATCAATTTCCGATTAATGTATTTATATTAAGATAAAACTGATTTCATTAACGTTCAACTAAGAGTAGGTTTCATATAAAAGTAGGTAGCAAAGTAGTTAGGTACGTGCCACGTTTATTTTGTTCCATATAAGGTAAATAAATACCTACGACAGTTAAAATTACTATACGTTAAAGTGAGACATTTTTCAAGTTGTACCCAAAATTCATTTTATCAATGAAATAAAGTGAGCCACAGATAAAAACATTTTGTCTGTACAAACAACTCTATTGAGATAATAGGTAGGATATGTTTTTTTCTTAATTTCGAATGCCTACCTACCTAATAAGTAGAATTCCATACTTGTCAAGAGATACACTGAGATACACTGACTAAAGTGTTAATTGAATTAACAGTTTCGTGTTAAACTATTTTTTTTAAGGCTGTCCACGAGACGAGAAAAGTCTCGGTCTCACATGACGAGAACGACACGAGACTTGCTTTTAAGCAACCGAGACCGAGACGAGACTGTATATTTGGACCGAAATTTACAAAGAGTCTAATAAATTAAAAAATCCAATTTCAGTTAAATATTTATTTTCTTCTGCACGTGTTCGAACTGTAATCGAAAATATTTCGTTCCAATAATCAACAAGTTGGCCGGAAATCGTATTTTCCGGAGACGAGACCGAGACCGAGACGAGACTTAATTATACGAGACCGAGACAGAAAATTTTCGATTTTAACGAGACCGAGACTTACAAAATCTCGCAGAGTCTCGTCTCGTGGCCAGCCCAAATTTTTTTGGGGAATTGCCTTTTTTAATTGTTTACGATTTCGTTGTCGTGGGATTTGTTTATTTTTTTTTGCCACGGTATTTTCAAAAGTTTTCATCTAGATTTTAAGCAGGAAATTAATTAGGTTATAATAATTTTCTTTGGTTTTTATATTTAAGCATAAAATATTGATATAGGTACGGTGCTTTTCCGCTAATTTGTCTGGAACGTTATAATTTCAAAATTTTAAGTTAAAGTAAAAAAATCTTAATGTGTTGCAATGTTTAAGTTATTAATAAACTATATATTTATAAATAAAAATAACTCATATTCATAAAATGTAGGTTATCTTATAAATAACAGGTACCAAAAAAGAAAATCACAAAATCTGGATTCTATAAGTGGGTACTGTGGGCAGTTTAGGGCCAGGTTCACAGATAACACTTACTGAATGCACTTCAGCGGAACTGTGCATTGCGCGACACTTTTTTGACATATCGCACTATTTATAAATAAAAATAACTCATATTCATAAAATGTAGGTTATCTTATAAATAACAGGTACCAAAAAAGAAAATCACAAAATCTGGATTCTATAAGTGGGTACTGTGGGCAGTTTAGGGCCAGGTTCACAGATAACACTTACTGAATGCACTTCAGCGGAACTGTGCATTGCGCGACACTTTTTTGACATATCGCACTTGAACTGCAGCGACGATTCAGTACGCAGCAATTTTGTGCTTCTCATTCTCTTTTTTTTTTTTCTAGTTTAGACCTTTTAAATTTTTTATTAGAGTCCACGGAAAAAAGTGTGTGTCGGGGTTGTATAAAACAGCTTTTATAAGCAACGAAATATTAAAAAATGAAGTCCAAACCTTGAATTTTGGGTAGGACAAGATAGTTTTAATTTTGTGTGTAGGAGAGTTTAGTGCGAGTGTAAAAAGTTTTCAGTGATATCTTGAGAACCCTTTGTAACACGAACAAAATTTTAACACAATTCGGTAGATATAAAGTGCTTGTCAGGGATGCATAAACTTTTATATCTACCTTATATTTTTGGTATAACAATAAGATATTTTTAGTTTTATGCGTTGACCCCAATCTTGGACAAAATAATGTTATTGTTTTGGGTGATATCTTGAGAACCGTTAGTCTAGGTCCATTGAAATTTAATAGCAGATAGGGGGCATTGCCAGAACACTTGTACTTAGTCCCCCCTTCTAAATCTATGTAAAAATAACGGATGTAGTAAAAAAATAGTGAGGAAAATACTTTCGAATCTACCCACGCAGAAGAACAATTTAGTTTTCGATAAGGCACTAGAAAGTTCTATTTTCTACAAAACAGTAGGGCTGCCCACGAGACGAGAAAAATCTCGGTCTCGAGACTGGCTTAAAAGCCAGTCTCGTCATGCGAGACCGAAACGAGACTTTTAAGTATCCGAGACGAGACCGAGACGGGACTGTATATTTGGACCGAAATTAACAGAGAGTCTAAGAAATTAAAAAATCCAATTTCAGTTAAATATGTATTTTCTTCTGCAAGTATTCAAACTATAATCGAAAATATTTCGTTCCAATAATCAACAAGTTGGCCGGAAATCTCGTCTCGTGGCCAGCCCTACAAAACAGTGTTTAAAATTTGTTCGTGGGCAAGGAGGGGGGTCCAACCCCCATCATCTAGAGCGGGTAGCTACCATACTACAAAAATTATAGAAAACGACTCTACAAATTTTGAATTAACTCGTGTCTGAAATGAATAAAGTAAATTTAATTAAACTGCATTAAAATTGACTCAAACAAAATGGAAACAGTGCTTTGAGGTCATTTTTGTGGAATTTTTGGGTTAATGTCTAAGATCATTTTGCACATATGTCCCGAGAAGCTTAAATCGCAAGAGACCGCCAGAACTTTTGCAGACCACGTAACTCTTATTCTCTCAGAAGGTCCGCCACCAGCATCAAGTGCAGAGGACCAGTGGGAACACTGTCAACAAGCCATCAGAAGTGCCGCCTCTGATGTGCTGGGTTTCACTAGGCGAATACAACGAAACCCCTGGTTCGATGAAGAGTGCCGGCTAGCGCATGCAGCTAAGGACGAGGCCTACCGGGCAATGTTGCAGACTCGAACAGGAGCTGCTGAGAGAGTAGCCCGGGAGCTCTACGGGCTGAAACGAAAAGAGGAGCGCCGACTTCTCAGGAGGAAATAGAGAGAGCACGAGAAGCGTGCGGTAGAGTCTATTGAGGGTTGTAGCGGTAGGGGAGATGTTCGAAAATTTTATCAGAGGGTGAAGCGATCCACTTAAGGATTCAAGGCTAGGACGGAAGCCTGCCGAGATGAGAGTGGGAATATGGTAGTAGACACACAGTCAGTACTGAGCTACTGGAAAGAACACTGCTTAATGGCGAAGACAACCAAGATGCCGCTAATTGGCAGAACGCTCCATTCAACTTGGACGATGATGGCCAAGAGTTCCGTCCACCCGACCTAACCGAAGTGCGGCTGGCGATATCCAAACTTAAGTCGTACAAGGCTGCTGGAGCGGATGGCTTACAAGCCGAACTATTTAAATTAGCGGGAGATGAATTTGCTAGGAGCATACACCAGCTCATCTGCAAAATTTGGTCGGAGGAAAGTATGCCCGATGAATGGAACCTCGGTATAGTGTGCCCCATCCATAAAAAGGGAGATGTTCTGAAATGTACCAACTACAGAGGAATTAGTCTCCTAAACGTCGCTTATAAAATCTTGTCGGCCATCCTGTGTGACCGCTTAAAACCTTTTGCCAACGATCTGATCGGCCCCTATCAGTGCGGTTTTAGGCCAGGCAAGTCAACCGTCGATCAAATGTTCACACTCCGACAGATTTTAGAAAAATCCCGGGAATTCCAGATCGATACACACCACCTTTTTATCGATTTTAAAGTGGCATATGAGATAGCGTGAAAAGGGATGAATTATACAGAGCCATGTCGAGTCTCGGCATCCCTGCCAAACTCGTCCACCTGTGCAGGATGACGATGGAAAAATCTCGCTGCCCCGTCAAAATTGGTAAGAACGGATTGTTGAGAAAGGATTGAGGCAAGGCGACGCGTTATCATGCAACCTATTCAACATCGTTCTTGACGCCATTGTACGCAACGCACATGTCAACACCAGCGGTGTTCAATTGCTTTCGTATGCGGATGACATAGACATTGTCGGCAGAACAAAGCGAGCTGTGGCAGGGGCATTTGCGAGCATTGAATCGGAGGCGGCTATAATGGGATTGGCGGTTAATGAGGACGAAGTATATGTTGTCATCGAGAGAGGAATCTCAACATCGTCGACTCGGGCAAAATATCACGATGGACAGATATAACTTCGAAGTTGTCAAGGACTTTGTCTACCTGGGCTCCACTATTACATCGCAGAACGACATCAGTGCAGAGATCAAGCGAAGAATTACTCTTGCCAACCGCTGTTTCTTCGGTCTTAGAAGGCATTAAAGAAGTAAGGCCCTCTCTCAGAGAACCAAGGAGACTTTATACAAGACCCTAATCATCCCGGTCCTGCTTTATGGGTCACAAGCATGGACACTGAAAGATTCTGATAAAAATCTGCTAGGGTGCTTTGAGGGGAAGATTCTTCGTGTGATTTTCGGTCCGCTGTGTATCGAAGGAGTATGGAGGAGAAGATTCAACGACGAGCTATACGGGCTATACAGCGACGTTGACCTGGTCAAAAAGCTGAAAATACAGCGACTGAGATGGCTGGGGCACGTGGAGCGTATGGACAGCAACGCACCTGCCCGACGAGTCTTCGAATCCAACCCCGATGGGGTACGCAGCAGAGGAAGAACCCGTAACAGGTGGCGCAATCAAGTGAATGACGACATCAAAACACTCGGTGTACGCAACTGGAAGCGGCTCGCTAGGGACAGAGCTGGCTGGAGGGGCTTGTTAGTTGAGGTCGAAGCCCATCCTGGGCTGTGAGCGCCATCAAAAGTAAGTAAGTAAGTTAGAAACGTTGAGATGAGGTCACTTTAAAAGACTGCTAACCTTGTTCTAAAATGGAAGATATAATTTGTTTTTGTCCCAAATTACGTTAAAAAAATAATTCTTAGAGGGACACTTATGTGGTCGTATAAAACAAGCAAACGAATGGAAATCAAATGGTACCCCTATAATTGCAGACTTTTACTTTTCAATTAATTTTCGTTCACCTTTGCTGTAGTAAGAGGGGAGCGCAATTGAGAGTACTATATACAATCAAACAAAGAAAAAAACTCTATTAAGTGGAAAAATAACGATAATGAACCAGAGCTTAGTTATTGAACCTATTTCATTTAAATTTTTGCCAGGCAACTTCAAAAGATAAATACAATGTCTTGTACCTTAAAATCTCCGTTGTGTGATAATTTTAAATCCGCTTAAGTGAATTTTTTTTCACTTATCCGGACTCCGCTTAAGAGAAATTTTGTTCTTTTAAGCGGGATTCGTTTAAGTGAAAAACTCGCTTAAGTGAAAGAAAGACTGTGAAATTAAGCCTTTTCTCTTAAGCGGGTTTTAAACTTACAAATAACCGTTCATAAAATTAATTAGTACAATGAATGTTTCTAAGAGCTTTTTTTGATTTTCTCTAATGAGAAATACATACATTGAACGTCCGTCAAATCGAAAAGAAATCTATCGCCGCTCCACGGAGCTCCACGCCCTGCGCTGACTAGATGTCGTGAGTCCATGTACCAAAAATCACAAAAACATCATTTCGAGAAATTTTGCTAAAAAGAAACCAAAGCAGTAATGACTAATGAATGTCACAAACAAATGAGTGCTACCTAATAGAAACGAAATGCACAGTTTTTGGAATATTGACGTAGAGTAAGTGAACGGCATACCTATTTGTTCAGGCTTAACGACACCACTACGCTCCCTCTTAGAAAGTAAAGTAAAACTTGATCTGTCGACTGTTGAGTCTTTAAATCTGTACTGGAGACGTAGAATTTATCAACAGAAATTATCAAGCTGTACAGCTGCATTGTGGGCACATATTTATTGACGACTGGTCTACTTGCGACTGCAGTTCTTGTTGCGGCACTCTATTGTGTTCAACCAGTCAAATGGAACAGAAATAAACTAAGTCTACGTGCAAAAAACAGCAACCTATACCTCTGAAGTCTTTGGATCGGATAACGACTACGGTGTAGGTAGTAACCGAAATCGAAAGTTAGTTCAGTTTTATAAGAATTGAAAAGAACCAACGGCTATAAGATACTGAAAGAACCAAAGGTTAAAATGTGCTAACATTCTTAAATTATATTTTTTTATTCTAGAAATTAATAATGAACCACAGTATTCTCGAAGTGAATTTAACATGTTTTCATCTCATTGGAACTTCAAACATGATAATAGTTCCTTGTATCATCTCAGAACATAATGAATTAAAATTAATATTAGAAAAAATGAAAGTACGATTATTCAGGGTACTAAATAGGTAGTTATCAAACATTTAATTAACATCCCGCGAGGAGTTCTAGAAAGAACAGCTTACTGTCTTAACTCAAGAAACTCGAGGTCGGTTATCCCAACTATCAACCGTCACAACGAGATGAAACACAATTTTAAAGCCGCCAGAACGACCAGAATCTGAAGATACTACCTACCTAACAAACGCCACATGTCATGTCCGTCTGATCTTGTCACAGATGATTGCAGTTAAAGCTAAGAAAATAATTATTTATCATAAAGAAAAGGATACTTATCCAGGTCCGTAGCGTCCATTGGGGAACCGGGGCATTGCCCCGGTTCCCCCGGCCCGTGGGGCCCCCAACGGATATCTCCTTTTGTATCGCTCGAATCGGTATTAACTTTGTTAAGCTAGCTTCGTTAAGCTCATCCCACTTTTAGAGTCTTTGCAACTAATATCCAATTGACGAATAAAATCTAACGCTAATCAACTCTAACTGTAGATCCTACGTATAAGATCACTATGTAGTGAATTCAATTAACCGATGTATTACACCAATTCTGAATTTATCCACTAGTCCAATCAAATTAACAAATATATCTACAAAAATTCGGGAGGAGAATTTTATTGTTTTATTTTAAAGAGTACGTCTTGGAGATTCTAAAACCACATTTTTCCTATAAAAAACCCTCTGTGTCGTCCGCCATTTTGAAAAAGATGTTTAAAAACCTTTACTCAATTTTCTCAACCACTATTAGTCGTAGACTAGTTATTTTTATTTACTTTTGTAGGTTTACATATTTTCTACCATTTTTATCTTAAATTTTTTTTTGATACCTCCTTCCTATAAAAAATTTTTGTTGAAAAACCAGCAAATTTTCGATATTAAAAATGGTTTTTCAAGTTTATCTCATCCAATATCCATCCGAACCAGAAATCACTTTTGATCTTTTTTATAGAACATTCTACATTTCTGTTTATTTAGATTTCATGTAAGTCAAAAGACTTTCAAGATACAGCACGTCAAAATATGTGATATTATCTAATAAAGTATCGATTGATTTTATTAAATTGCCCCTACTTGTTCCCCGTTAGATTCACAAATGTAAAATTACTACCATATTTGTAGAGAAAGGTTATACCTGTAATTGTGTTTAATTTGTTTCTTGAAAATTTAAAATTTTTCATCATATTCTGAATTTAAAATTGTATATATAAAGTTGACGGGACATTTACACACCTTTAAGCACGAAACTTTTTGCCCCTCCCCAATCATTTTTATTTTAAAATTTAGTAAGTTTACATAGAAAAAAAGGAAATTATAACTCCTTTCACGACATGATGAAACAACAGTGAATGAATGTGTATTAACGTGTTGTTTTTCCAAGTAAATTGGTCAGAAAACATTCAATATCTAAGACAATAACAGGTTTTTCAGATTTGTTGACTTTTCTAAAGGAGACGCTCCTTTATTTTTGACCCTAGAAAAAATGTGAATATATATTTTTATAGATAATTTAATTGTCTCTAATTAAGTAGTATAGACTTTTCCGCTAACATGCTAGGTTGTGGAAATATTCACGAAAATCTAAAAAGGGGTACCTTAACCCCCCCCCCCTCCTGAGTTCATCTCGCGGCCCTGGGTGGGGACTTTGGGTATGTTATACCTGGAGGTAGCCCCTACCATATAAAAAAAATAATCCAGAGAGCACTCTTTTTTGCATTTATTTTATAATTTTGAGACTTCGTTGACTGGACTATACATATATGGCATACGAATATTTGTAGCAAATTCAATTTTCTACAAATTATGTTTTGTAACTTTTTTCGCTTATTGCTATGGCTTAAAAGTTAGTGCATTAAAAAAAAAAGTTAGGAATGATTTTTTATATGCGTCATAATCGTATAAATTTTTTGTTTGTGTTTTTTGATTCTTCTGCTCAGCTACTTTCCATCAGATCAACATTTTTGAACGACATAAGTTCCATCATAAAATGTTAAAGAATTGGCAACTTTTTTGATCATTAAAAATTCTTCACTGTCTTTGAGCTATCCAAATATATGCAGCGCTCTTATAATTTTTTAACTCTTTCTCTCCACAGCAAAAGCGAAAGGATATTTTTAAAAGCAATACAAATTTCTTGCAAAGCACCTTGGATCTTAAAGGCTTAGCAATTTATCATTGATATCGATCAAAAATCTAAGGTCACGGCAAATAGATTTGAGAAAAGTAATCGGTTCTGCAAAATCCAGAATACAAATTATTTTAGTACCTGACTTTCTTACCTTTTATTTCTGTGTAAACCACATTTAGAATTTTTTGTAGAAATTAATTTCACCATTATTTAGGCAATCATTGAGAAATAGTGCCCCATATTTGGTTTTGCCCCGGGGCCTCACAAGCTGTAGCTACGGACCTGTACTTATCCTTTCTCTTCAGCATTTTTGTAAAAATGTGGTTTAAAAAATATAATTTAAACACCATGGGGCATATTCATAGTCGCAGATAGACTCAGGTTTAACTAAACTACAGTTTAAGACAATTTTAGCTCAATGAATACAGACCGATTTTAATTAAAAATTGTTGGTTTTATATTTTTATGAGATAATTAACTTGGCATACTTCACAAAAAGCTTCAAATATTTTAAAATAATAAACTTAAAAAAATAGAATCAACGTCTGAAAATTCAACTAAATTTGTACTTGTATTTGTATTTGAACTATGTTAACAATGATACAGCAAGATTTAAATCTTTTAATAGTATCTACAAGATATAAGCTTACCAAGTTTACAAATTAACAATCAGATAAAAAAAAATAATAAAAATGCTAAATAAATAAAAATGCATGTACATATAAGAATATACAAATTATGAGTATAGAGTATAATTATAAATATATACAATGAAATCAAGAAAGAAAAAGAATAAAATAAAATCAAGATAAATAATAATAGCAAAGTAATGATAAAATTAGTTTTGAGCAGAAAAAAACAAAAATAGCTTCTTTTCTATGTTTAACTTAGACTCAGGTCTTAAATGACTATGAATACGCCCTCATGTATCCCATTCAACCATATTAGGCTCTCATCATGATAAACATGTAGGTACTCAATCATAAATTCTACATATACATACCATACAAACGCTGCGAGCTCACAGCTCTGTTTATTTCCCTGACCTCTTCTATCACTTTTGGCGGTGACATCCACGTATAAAGATGTAAGCAAAATTGAACATAGGTATTACAAAGCCTATACAACTAAATCTATAAGAATATAATACACTGTACGGATATATTATTATGTCAAAAGATGCCTCAGCGTTTGAGTGGTAAGTATAACTTTAATGACTGCCCGCCCACACTCTTCTTAACACAAACCACCCACATATAAAAAGTTGAATATCATTCTCTGTCTGGCAGTAAAATGTTGCGAAAGACAAAACCTGCGCCTTAAAAAATACTCGAATTTCAATAAATAACGTTCATTTCGACATTAAAGCTATACCTATATTTTAAAATTTTATAGATATGCTACAAAAAGATTGATACAACATGTTTGAATGACTGTCAATGGCTTTGTTACGCAACAGAGTAACACTCTATTGGTATGTACATATGTGTGTGTATAGTGTTATCAAACAAATGTTGGAAAATACCTTTTTTAAAAGATAACCACATTAACCAGCCTAAAATCCACGTTTGGTGTAAGATACATTGTAGATTTAAGGGGTGGGGTACCGTTCCTTGGAAATAACTTCACAAATACCTATTTACCAAAACTTATGTATTCACTGACACGTCTCTTTTCATATTTAAACTTCGTGCTGGAGAGCGACCGATTTTGGTAAGTCCTTCTACCTAATATTATTCCCGTAGGCACCTACCTATCTACATGCATATGTACCGTACCTACTACATTTTTGTTTGGATCAATTAAGAACTATAAACAAAACCACTCAAGTATTCATAGAGTTCATGATAATCAATGCAATATTATAAAGTGAAGAGCGCACACACAAGCCACTTAAAATGAATTGAGGAAAATCATTATCATACAAAAGTATTATAATAATTCTTATGTTTGTGCGGTGTGCAACGTGGATATTACAACTTTATTGACTGAGTTTTTCAAGTACTTCCTAACCTATACTTCCTCCGCGAAAGATTTCAATCGTTAAATTAAAAAAAAAAAAAATATTTTCTGGCAGGGATAGCTATACCACATTCACATTGCACAGAAAGTCTTTTTCTTGTGGTTTTTGCGGTAGTAATATTCTTTGGAATTGTTTATTAGATATAGGTTTTTTTTGGTAAAGGTGTGACTTACATTTTTCTGCAATCACAAAATAAGTATATTATTCCAACGCTAGGTATAGTATTGTGTAAGTATAATGTCACTGATGAGGAAACAAATGCAATTTAAAATCAAATACGATCGGCTTTGATATTCTGGTTTTAAGTTATTTATGAAATGGAACATTCTTATTTTTATATTTAAACAATGTTAGTTTGAATATGCAACGTAGTTTTAAGCGATTCAACGTAATTTCAAAGTAAAACATATTAATGCATAGCATACATTGAAATAAACTTTGTAACATTTTAATTACGTCGATCGTAGTCTTAAAGTGAGACGTAATAATTTTTAAATTGAAATCCATATTTAAAGTTTTAGATTGCGATAAACTTTTCTGACATTTAAAGTGTGCTCAACGTAGTTTCATAGTGTTCTGTAATTAATCAAATAGAATTTGTAAGCTTATAATCAAGAATTTGGGAACGCATTGTAATTTTTCGAATTACCTATGTGAGCATTTTAAACGAGCGCCAAAAATTCCAAAACATCTTTGTATATAAGACCTATAGTAATATCATGAGCCAGCTTTTCATTACTCTACGTCGATACGTTGGCGGTCGGCGTGCGACGCGGCGCTAGAGCAGGCTAGTGTTCTTTTTGACATAATTCCAAAGGTAGCAAAGTAAGTTGTGGAACCACCAGTCGTCACCATTGCAGCCGATTTAGAGCATGATAATACATTCTATAGATTTTATATACAAAGCCATTATTAATCGTAAAATAGTATGTACCTAATTACTTTCCATATGTGAGAATTGCTATACATTACGTATGTATATCATGAAACTTAATATAACATACTAGCGGCAACACCCGGCGTTGTCCGGGTCCCTTTTGTTAAAGTATTGTTTGTTAACAAATCTTGAAAAGAAAAATAGTTTTCCTTGAAAATATTACTGCTATCGTGAATATCTCTGAAATAAATTCGATGAAATGACCGCCCAACTCCCAGGAAAACTTATTCCCGATATCAATAAATTTCCAACATCATTCATGTTCTCAATTTTCAAAGGATAGAAATATTGTGCAAGTGGTAATTATTATTAATATAAAAGCTTAACTACATACTTACGTAATTCTAAATATCTGTGCTAAAGACACCTACTTGTAAGAAAATATTTGAAAAATTTGTATGGTTTCCTATCTCGCCATCAACTATCAGCAGTCAAAGCAAAAGGTGTGATTTTTGGCATTTCGCCATCATCACTGTCAACTGTCAGGTGCGAAATTTTATGCAAATTTCTAGAACATATAGCTATAATTCATTAGTACATTGCAAACCCCTACGACTGTTTATTAAAAAGATATTGATAAAAAAACAAAAAAAAAAAAAACAAATTTCATGTAGGCAACATTTTTTTTATTATTATTAAAGATTTCTAAAAAATAATTAAAGCTATCTATCGGATAGCTGGGGGATAGACTTTGTTGATGCCATAAAAAAAATTAGTATTTTGATTGTTTTGTTGTTAGTTCGGACACCTATACGTCCAAACTGACAAGAAAACAAAAAAAGACTCTTTTATATTATTTAAGACTTGTCTATGTTAAGCAAGCGTGGGCGTGGGCAGTATTGAATCAACCTTACCAAGCGAAGTTCATCTTTGGACTACTTTTTGTGGGGGTACATCAAATCTCTGGTCTATGCTGATAAACTAGCAACGATTGGTCATTAAGAATGAGAAGGCAACATTCGACGCACTATTAACGAAATAAGACCGGCTCGAAAAATTGGTGCACAATTGGACTGACAGGATGGCATTACTATACCGCAGTTGCGGAGGTCATATGCCAGAAACTATTTTTAAACATTAAATGCCATTAAGTTTGTGATCTTATAAAGGTTATTTCATTGAATTTGTTGTATTTTATTTTTAAAAAAAAGTGATATGCCTCTAAAAAAACACAAGATATAAGAAGCGTTTATAAGAATAACACTCATATAAGAAACTTATTATGTACTGCATTTCTATAATGGCATACAAAGCTAAACGTCTACCTTTAAGAAAAATGATGCAAAGTGTACTATTTTTAATTATTATTTTCCCTTTTTTTATGTTATTTCAAATAATTTGCAATGAATCATGTTGTTTCTTATTTTCACGCTTAATGATTCCGGCCCGAAGATTTAATTTTTGAATGTTACCCAATCTGAACCCTACCATCATTCCATTAATGTTCTATGGGGTTAAGAACGGCACTTTAAGCTGAACAGGTGAGAAACTGGTAACATCGATTTGTTCGTACGAAATCCAATCTCTTACTATACCTACTTTTAATGCGTGTTTGGGATCATTGTCATGAATCAATTTACTAGCATGGACTAAAAGAAATATGGTTCTATAGTATTCTTCAGTTCATTTAGAAAAGAGAATTGATCCATTCTGCCATCCATCCGCACCAGTTGGCCCACTAACCATGTCATGAAAATGTGACCCAGACCATTATCTACTCAATAACAAACTCAAATGGTGGAGGTCAAAAAGTAATGGGACAAACACCGGATAGCCCTTTTAATAAAATAAAAAAGCATACCTTTTTTCAATTGGCATAAATCCCCGAAATCAACTACATGTTAAAATTGTTTTACATTTAATGATATTACCACACAGCTGCACATTTTCAAAATAATGAGTAAAAAACTCATTTTTCTGACCTTATGTAGGGAACTCCCTCATTTTGCCTCTGTGATAAATCTATTTTAGTTTTGTGTAGAAAATAAAAACTTCCATTGAGCGTGTTCTTGAATGATATTAGAAAACAAAACTTATAAATTGATCAATGATCAATCCAGAACTGTAAACGAAAACAATTTTCTCAGATGCGTTTAAAATTAGAAATAAAGATGAGAAAAATTATATTATATTACACAACAGGAATACAAATTTTGGGGGAGATTATGATAACTTAAGCACCAAGAGTTGATAACGGTTTTGTGAAGAACAGTTCAATACAATCATTTTTTAATATGGGAGGAAGGGGTGGTGTTTAACTCCTCCTCCTCCTGTTTGGGAGCGGCAATTTTATAAAAAGATACTAAAAATGAAAAGAAAATATTAAAAAATAACGGTAATACTAACAATTAATTATTATACCTTGTTTCAAAGCCAACACTTTGTACCATTAGATGGTTTTTAAATCAAGTGAAATCTATGTATAGTTTTGAAAAACCGGGTTTTAAACTCAAAATTCGAAAAAAAGATAAAAAAAAGATAAAAAAAAGTGTTTAGTGTAATTTTTTAAAACTGTAAAAGTATATTATTATATTTTTTCTGAAATTCGTTGCTGTAATTTATTCTTCATTAAAAAAATGAAAACTAGATGATTGCATATCCTCTAGTTTTTAAGAAAATTACCAAATCCACTTTTGTTTATTTTTATTTTTATTTTTTAATTATTTTTCTTTGTCGATTATGAAAAAAAAATAATTCTTTTTATAATAAGTATAGTACAATAAAGTCATTAACTTTACCCAGAATGCACCACTATGGGTATTATGGGTATGGTACGTTTCGTCTTTTTTCTTTAGAATTTTGGTTGTTTCGTCTTAGTCGTTTCGCATTTTATTGTTTTGCATTTCACTGTTTCACTTTTCATTTATTTGGATTCTTTTTGTTTCGACAATTTTTGATTTATTTTGTAAGTATTTTGTTTTAAATTAATTTTGTTTTTGATTGTTTCGTTTTTCGATCATTTCGTTTTGGAATTAATTCGCCTTATGTTTCATTCGTCTTTAATTGTTTCATTTTCGTTTATTCCGATTTCGATCATTTCGTCACCATTTGCTTATTTTTGTTTTGATTTTTGTGCATGTAAAGAACCTAAAGGCGTTGAAATTCGCGCGAATTTTAACGACTTTAGGTTCTTTGCGAAACAAAAATAAACAAACGGTGACGAAATGATCGAAATCAAATTGAACCGAACATATTTATTTTCACAACTATCAGTTATGCTTTGCGTCTCGCCAACATTTTATTAAAATTGATTCAAAACATAAATATTCTTAAACTGGCATAGCTTTTTGATATCAAGGTAGCAATTAAAACAAAGGAAAACTCTGAAATGTTGCATATTTTTATAAAGTTATTTTTATTTAACAAAAATAATTTCTTCAAACCAACAATATCTATACCTACTATATTTAAAAATACTAAAAGAAAACCATTGTTAATATTTTGTATATAATAATAATTGTTCAATTGTACTTTCAAAATTATATTCACTTAACATTGGCTCCAATGACAGAATTTATTATACCTATGAAACGATAGCAAAATTTTGCTTTGTGAGCATCTTTATCTTAAACTGATTGTAAATGCTCCAAATCAAAGGAAGGTACACTGGTGTTTTTTCATTTTTTTTCATTGGCAGAAAACTCGTCAAACCAGTCTATTATTGGCTTTGTTTCAGTAGGCATTTAATTTTGTTTGTATCTATAATTTCCTTTTAATGAACTACAAGTGACGACTGCCAATCAATCAATAAACTAATCAACTGATAACAAAACAATCGAATTCCAAAAAAATAGATATACGTAGAGAAAAAATGCGAAACAACCATTTACGAAATAACCGAGTCTTAAGTAACTCATAATAGTTGTAACGGAAATGCGAAATAAGTAATAAACAAAATAAGAAATTCGAAGTAATCGTGAATCGAAATGAACTCAAAACTAAATACATACAAAAAATTAAAAAAAATTTCGAAAGAAATATAAATAATTATAACAAAAACGAAACAACAATTGGTGAAATAAAAAAAAACGAAACAATAGGCACCCGGGTATAATTTTCTACCTTCATTGGGATGCTGCAACATGATGGGGGGTTAGTGTTTTGCTAGGAATAAGTCCAACTTCTTGCGTTTGTTTGCCTTACCTTTGTTTATATTAACTTGTTACACTTCATGTGCATTTGTGCATGATAAAAAGTGACGGGACAAATTTTAAAGCTTGTGCGTTTTTTTCAGGTTGCAGGGGGGCAACGCCCCCTCGCCTAACGTCACTTCAAATTCATCAACGGCTTCCCACGCCATTTTTGCTAACTTGCAAAACCTATCCAAATCGGATACACCCCCTTTACCCCGTTCGCCATCATAACACATAACAAAGTATTCGTATTTCACTAACGAAAATGAAATATGAATATTTTGTAAACAAGTGCATTCCTATCCCACGGGAAGCACTTCAGACAAAGGTTTAATTCTAAGTTAAATATATTTCTAAGTTCAGTTCTATTTCTCACTTCTTACAATAAGGTGCAGCCTTGCTATGGACAGCGGCCTTACGTAAGAATTAAATAATAATGTAATAAATAATATATTAAAAATAAAATAAATAAAAAAAAAAAAAAAAAAAAATAATAAAAAAAAAACTTTAATTTTTTTTTTTTTAAACCAAACCGCGAAGGCAACGACGTAAATGGCGCAGTCGATAGTTTTCGAGTACGCGAGTTTTTTTTCGATCAAGAAATTAAGAAACGCGTTAAATTTTGACTTTTAAACTCGAAAGAACCAAGTGCATCCGAGCAAGGATAAGCAGTGAAAACAAAATTTTCGCGATTCGATTAAGATATCGTTAAGTGTGTAACATTGGGAAAGTACGAAAAAGTATAATTCCAGACAGCAAAATTTTCGTGATTCGATTAAGAAATCGTAAATTTGAAAGTACGAAGGTAACGTTGGGAAAGTACGAAAAAGTACAAATCCAGACAACAAAACAAAATTTTCGTGATTCGTTTAAGAAATCGTGAATTTGAAAGTACGAAGTGTGTAACGTTGGGAAAGTACGAAATAGTACAATTCCAGACAACAAAACAAAATACGAATAAAAACAAAGTGCGTAACATTGGAAAGTGCGAAAAATAGAAATCCAAACAACAAAAATCTAAAATCATATTCGTTAAGTGCATTAAGAGTGCGCGAGTCAAATTTAACAATTAACCGAACACGTAACTTCGATTTACAGAGAGCCAACAGAATGGCCCAGTTAAATATAGAGCAGTGCCTGGAAGCACTAACGCAAATCGTGGTGAACAATAATAACGCAAACAACTTTCGTGCGCGAATTGAGAAAGAGATTCGGTATCTAAGTATTTTCACGGGTAATGCTGGAACACTTCCGTCATTCGCGAGTGCAGTAAACAAAATTCTCGCAAACCACACACAGAACGAGAGACCAATTGTGTACGAAGTCATCTTCGATACAAAAATACAAGGACCAGCGAAGAACATACTATATGCAGAACCCCCATCAGACTGGTCACAATGCTTAGAAAAACTCAGAAGGCATTTTCGCCCCTCAAAAGACGAACAAAAGATTACAAAAAACATAGGATCACTAAGAGTAAGTTCTATTTTAGAACTAGATTTAAGATTAAAAGGTTTTATTGAAGAAATAGCTGAAATCGCGGCTTTCAGCGAAAATGGCGATTCAATATTTAATATATTTAATTGTATGCTTATCCAAAAATCTAAAGAACTGGCAGCTGGCGCTTTAGCACACGTATTAGCAGATAGATATAGTATAAGTGATGTGAGAGACATAATAAAAAAATTCATAGGACAAGACCAAGGCAATTTAAAATCAACATTCTATAATAATTCAAATGTAAAGAATGGTTATCAAAACAATAATTATAATAATCACAATAGGTCAAGTACATATAGAAATAATTTTAATAATAATTCAGGTATATTTAGGAGTAATTATAGTGGTTATAACAACAACAGCAACAATAACTCTGTACAGTTCACAAACTCAGGACAATACAGACGAAATACTAATAGTTTACCACAAAATACAAACTCAGGACAATATAGAGAACATACTTACAATCCCACACAAAACCCCTACTCAGCGAATTCGGGACAATATAACCCATTTAGAGATCAGGATTCTACAAACAGTAAGCAGGTTTCCAAACAAAATAATAGAAATTTCCAGACTGAACCTATGGACACACTCTCTGCCTCCTACCAAAGGCAAGTTAATAATATTGAATCTGAGGATTATCTCAAAGACGGCCAAACAGACTTCCCTATATAGTCTGTAAAACAAAGAATAACAAATTCAGCCTAAGGTTATTAATAGACACCGGTGCTGATACTATCATTTTAAACCCCGGTGTCTGTCATCCGAAATGGCACGTGCTACTCGATAATCCGATTAAGGTAACAACGAATGGCACACCCATTTTAATAAACCAGAAATTAAAAATTCCCTTATTTGAAGAATTCAAACTAACTAAAACAGCTGAATTTTTGGAATATAAATTCCATAACCATTTTGATGGCCTAATTGGCAACAACATACTATTGCCATTACAAGCCGAAATAAATTATAAAAAGAAACTCCTAATTACAGATAACGCAGAAATTCCAATTTTCTTCAATGAACTAGAAGAAAAAGCTAGATCATATGAAGAAAATACCCCCATTCTATCTATTTACCACACTGAGACAAGTAAGCCCCAATTTCTGATCAAATCAGAATCAATCACTTAAACACAGAAGAAAAAAAATCAGTTACTAATCTAATTTCTAATTATTCGGACATTTTTTATCAAAAAGGAAGTGACTTAACCTTTACAAATACGACTAAGCATACTATTAGAACGGTTAACGATATTCCTATTTACACAAAAAGTTATAGATACCCCCATATTCATAAAGTTGAAGTATCTAAACAGATACAAGAAATGCTTGATCAAGGCATTATACGCTTTAGCAATTCCCCATACTCTTCTCCCATTTGGATCGTTCCCAAGAAGTTAGACGCTTCTGGTGAACAGAAATGGAGGATAGTAATTGATTATCGGAGACTAAATGAGGTCTCAATCGATGATAAGTTTCCTATTCCGAATATGGACGACATATTCGACAAACTAGGAAAATCAATGTACTTTACTACACTCGATTTGGCCAAGGGGTTTCACCAAATCGAAATAGCGGAAGAAGATATAAAAAAAACAGCATTTTCAACCGATAGTGGCCACTATGAATTCGTTCGTATGCCATTCGGATTGCAGAATGCGCCCGCGACCTTCCAGAGACTTATGAACTCTGTTCTGTCAGAGTTTATTGGAAAAATTTGCTTAATTTATCTCGATGATATCATTGTCTTTTCTACATCTTTGGAAGAGCATATGGTATCACTGAGAAAAATATTTCAAAGATTAAGGGAAGTTAATTTAAAAGTACAACTTGACAAAACAGAGTTTCTAAAGAAAGAAACACAATTCTTGGGTCATATCGTTACGACTGAGGGTATCAAACCCAACCCGAACAAAATCTCTGCTATTCAAGACTATAAAAAACCAACCACAACAAAAAAGATCAAAGCATTCTTGGGTATTACCGGATATTACCGGAAATTTATAAAAGACTACGGCAAAGTAGCAAAACCCATGACTGCTTTTCTAAAAAAGAAGCAAAAATTAAAATAAATGAACCAGAATACGTTGAAAGCTTCGAAAATATAAAAACTTTAATTACTTCCCATCCAATTCTTAAATACCCAGATTTTGAGAAGAGATTCACTGTAACCACAGACGCATCAAACTATGCAATCGGTGGTGTGTTAAGTCAAGAAAATCACCCAATCTGTTTTTATAGTCGAACATTAAATCAACATGAGACGAAGTACTCTACAGTTGAAAAAGAACTTCTTGCTATTGTTGATTCAACAAAGTATTTCAGACCATACTTATATGGTAGAAAATTTACAGTTAGAACCGACCATCGACCCCTTGTTTGGCTGAGTTCATTAAAAGAACCAAATGCCAAACTTCAAACATGGAAGATAAAACTAGAAGAATATAACTTCGAAATCGAATATATAAAGGGCAAAGACAATCAAGTTGCCGATGGACTTTCAAGAATGGAAGTTTATTTTACCGAAAATGAAATAAACTCAATTGTTAATAGAACTGAAGATGATTCAGACGTAGAATCTATGGTAGCCACTATGCACAGTGCAAATGAGGATAGTAGCGATCATATTCCAATAATCGAATTCCCAGTTAATATTTACAAAACCCAAATAATAATTAATGAAACTAGTAATATTAGTAACCACAAAATATATCATGCTTTCAATAAAAAAAGAATAGTTAAATTTTAATGAGAATTTCCTCCTTGATATTATGAAAAAATTTATTCCACCAAAAGGAATAGTGGGTATTTTTTCGAAACACGACAGCCTGTATGCTAAATTTCAAGATATTTATATAAAATATTTTAGTAAAAACAAACTTTTAAAATTCGTCAAATGTACAAAATTTTTAGGAGATCTAGAAGACAAAGAAAAAGAATTATAAGTTATTTCAGAAACTCATAAGTCCCTAAATCACAGAGGTATAAACGAAACATACCTAGAAATCAAAGACACTTATTACTGTCCAAACCTTAAAGAAAAAATACAAAGATATATCAATAATTGTGAAATATGCAACAAATCAAAATATGAAAGAAGTCCATATAAAATTCCACTTAAAATCACAGAAACACCGAAAAAACCCAATCAAATTTTACATATAGATATATGGTACGCAAATATCAATCTAATGTATGTTACAATGATTGATAAATTTACAAAGCATGTTACAGTACAAGAAATAAAACACAGAACATGGACTTCACTTTTAAACACAATAGAATATAGATTTGCGAACCATGGTGTTCCGGAAAAAATAGTTACAGATAATGAGACAGGCTTTTCGTCGCTTGCAATAAAAGAATTTTTAAAAGAAAACAATGTTGAACTCCATTTAACTACTCCTTATCACAAGATATCGAAAGATTCCACCAAACTCTTAACGAGCATATACGGACATTTAATGCCGATGACAACAATAAGGATACCCTACGAAACAAAGTAATGAAAGCTGTAACAATATACAACAAGACAATACATTTAACTACAAAACAGAGACCCATTGACTTTGTAAATGGAACTATAACGAACCAAGACTACCCAAAAATTATCGAACTAGTTAATGCAAATAAAGAACGTTACATAAGTAAAGTTAACAAAGACAGGACTGACGTTGACCTTAAAGAAACAAACCTTAAATGTAGAACAGACAATAAACTTAAAATTAAACATACAAAAGATAATCCTGAAGTAGTGGACAACGACCACGTTATTGACAGTAGAGGGCGTTCTTTCTACAAAACACAACTTAAAAGAAGCTATAAGTTTGAACAAAATACTTAAAATATTTTCCTTTTAGATATTTGAAAATAAAAATTTTTTCTTTTGTTTAAAAATACTAATAACAACGATATTTGACATATACAAAAATTCGAACTTCTTAAAAATGTTTCCTTCTATAGACATTACTAATTGTCCTTCTGACAATACCAACAACAATGACAACAGGACAAAAGATCGACATACAAAACTTAAATGAAGGCAATGGATTCATAACAATTAGAGGCGAAGAAGCAAAAGTCATTGAAAGTTATTATAAAATTCTTCACGTCATAAACTTAACATTATGGACAGACAGTTTTGAACTTCTTCAACACAACGTTGAAAACCTAAAGGACAAAAACGAATACCCAACTATTATACATGGATTAAACCAACTAGGACAAGAAATAAACAGCCTTAGTCAACATAGACAAAAAAGAGCTTTATTTAATTTTCTTGGAACAAGTTTAAAATATTTAGCAGGAACAATGGACTATGAAGACGAACACGAAGTGAAAACAAGACTCAGCTTAGACGAACAAAACAATAAAAATCTAGTTGAAGGACTAAACGACCAAATTAGAATAAATTCAGAATTTTACGAAAACATTTACAATATTACATCACATATAAACAAACAACAAACAGACATAAAGAAATAATTTTCAACAGTAAGTAACGCAATTGACAAGGAAAACTTCAAAATAACCACAATGCAACATGCATTTCAAATTCAATATGATATCCAATTACTAAGTAATCAAGTAAAAAAAGTTAAGGAAAGCATTTTATTAAGCCAGCTAGGTCTCTTAGGAAAAGATATTTTGTCACCAAAAGAAGTTGAAAATTTTAATGTTACATTTGAAAATTTCAAAGATATCAAAAGTTCAAGTATATTTCACAAAAAACCAAATAATCTTTGTTATAATGATCCCAATATATAGTAATATAAAATTTTACCGTGTATTTATAGAACCAATTCCAAATTTAGAATTTCTTGAACTTAACTCTAATTACAAAACAATAATAACAGATGGAAAAATTAATTATAAAGATGATAACAAAATTTTAGGAAAAGATGAATTAAAAATCATTGATGATGAATGTATAAAGAACATTTTCAATAAAAATACAAGCTGTAATTTTATAAAAAACAAAAATATAGAAATCAAACAATTAGCAAATAATATTTTAATAATTAAAAACATGCCTAAAACAATTATTGAACAAAACTGTAATAATTTTAAACTAGAATTGATGGGCAATTATGCTATTAAATTTGAAAATTGTGTAATAAACATAAATAATATTAAGTACGAAAATTTTATATACTATGAAAGTTTTATAATACCTTACTTAAGTAACGTAAAAATTAAAACAGTTGATATGAATTTTTCGAGCGCTGAAATAAATGTAAAACAAATAGAAAATCGAAAGCTCATCGAAGAAATTAAATTTAAGCATAAGATAAATACGAGTATACATTATAGTTTTAACCTTTTAATTTTGAGTTTAATAATTGTATTTTTGATTATTTGTTCCACAAAAAGAATCACAAAAAATAAAATTAAATATTCAAAATAGTGATTCTGCGGAGCACAATCCTAAGGGGGGAGGAGTTACGTCTGAGACTTCACCCTATACCCTAAATCCACTATTCCCCAAACGCACCCTCGCCTAACGGCACTTCAAATTCATCAACGGCTTCCCACGCCATTTTTGCTAACTTGCAAAACCTATCCAAATCGGATACACCCCCTTTACCCCGTTCGCCATCATAACACATAACAAAGTATTCATATTTCACTAACGAAAATGAAATATGAATATTTTGTAAACAAGTGCATTCCTATCCCACGGGAAGCACTTCAGACAAAGGTTTAATTCTAAGTTAAATATATTTCTAAGTTCAGTTCTAATTCTCACTTCTTACAACAAGGTGCAGCCTTGCTATGGATAGCGGCCTTACGTAAGAATTAAATAATAATGTAATAAATAATATATTAAAAATAAAATAAATAAAAAAAAAAAAAAAAAATAAAAAAAAAAAAACTTTAATGTTTTTTTTTTAAACCAAACCGCGAAGGCAACGACGTAAATCCCCCCTTACCTATCATACTGTTTATACACTAGTGCAACCAAAATACAAACAAATGGAAAATAAATACAGCGCTGTCTAACAAAGTAAGACCAAGTAATTATACTCAAACTAAACAAATTATAAAAAAGTAGGTTTGGTAATTTTTAATTTGCTTAAAAACTAGAAGACATAAAAGCATTCGAATTTTTTGTGTTAGATTCAAAATTGATATAAGCATTGACTACTCAAATTTTATTTAGCACTTTATTTCACAATTTAAAAAAAAAGGTCTAAACATTTTTTTTATTTTTTTTTTAAATCAACATATTGAGTTTGCATGTGGATTTTTCAAAAATTATTGACTTAAATAATTTAATTTAATGTTTATGTTATTTGATAATGTATTCAATCGTTAAATTTATTAGATGATTGGGCTTAAATGATCATTAAAATGGATGCAATTAATAAAATACTAATTCATCTCTGTATACCCTACGTTTCTACGGCTTTTTTTCCGACTTCTTCCGGTTTTTTTTTTTTTGTTTATATATATTTATTTCTTATGGAATATTAATATTTATAACATTACTTAGTTTGCTATTGTTTTTTGATTTTAATAAATTAACAAATAAAAATATATTAACATTCAACACTTTTGGAACAACAAAATTTAAAACTAGTATCACTTTGTATCACATATAAGTTAATCTGATCTGTGATACAAGGTGATACTTTTAGATTGGGCATTAAAAATTACCCTTAGGTCATGTGCCATACCAAGACAAATATATAGTGGTTTGATATACTTCCATCTTCCCCTCCCCTACATGGATAAAATTGGACTTCGGATATGCTGTAGAGTCAGAAATTTTACGTCAACGCTCATCCAAAAATTTTATGAATATTCATTTTATAACCATTATTTTCTGACATATAAAAACCCTTATCCGCCGAGGATATTTCGATCCCCCGCCTACAAGGGTGGGGGATTTGTCAAAAAATGGACATATAACTATGGCTTCAAGTATTCTCAGTCCAACCAGACGTTCCACGTCATCAATCGATGTCTGATTTCCGATTTATAGGCTAATTTATGTGAAATTTCGTGTTAAAACATGGTCAGAAGGCAACTTAGGATGTGGACTATTAGTGTACCAAAGCTCATCCCGTCAGAATTAAGTGCAAGGTTTGACCTAAAATATGGCCTTAACCTCCTAACTAATACACACATTTTTAAAAAATTCGGGCCAATTTAAAAAAATACTTGTAAACGTTTTCAAAAAGATGTTTTGAAAAATTTTAAATCTGTTTATAAAGATAATGAGAATTCCCAGAAAATTTAAAAAAATACTTGCATACGTTTTCAAAAAGTTGTTTGGAAAAATTTTAATTTTGTTTTTGAAATTTTATGTTAAGTAATTTTTAAAATGTTCAGGAGATTATCTTTAAAAACAGAACTAAAATTTTTCAAAATAATTTTTTGAAAATGTTTACAATTATTTTGTTGAAATTCGAGCGTACTTCGTCTAAGAGAATAGTAATTTGAAAGTGGCATATGGCCATATGACACTTTGTAAAAGTGTAATATGGACATTTGACGCTTTCACAATGTGACACATGGCCAAATGTCACGGCACACCGTGCGATCTGGGAGGAGACTTACAAATTCGCGTTTCATGACCTTCCAAACAGAATTCACATATACTATCTGTTCGATAAACGTTCATTTTTAGTGAATCAAATCTGAAATTGCGCAATACGCAAATGATTAATCTTTTTTTGGTATGAAAATTGTAGATATTCGCTTTTCCTTCATCATAAGTGAATAATAGTGGACGCGCACAATAAAATGTTTTTAATAAAGTTCAATAACAAGAATTTGGAATTGATATTGTGTTAAACATGGGAATTATTTCTAAGCGGAACTAAAAGCCAATATAATTGCTCAGCAAAACATGGTAGTATAACTAATTTTATAACTTAAATTTTCAGCCACGTTACAGCCATAAACCAAACGAGCAAATTAGTTTATTTATATTGCTTAATAATTGATTAGGTACCAGGTAGCTACCTACATTATGTACATAACTATTTGTTTAAATTAGATGAAGGTATGCTTTCAACTTCGCCTTTTTGAAAAAAATTCAAAACTGTTTGTAGTTGGCTAACTCAAAAAAATGATTTTTAAGTGGTCTTGCTGGCAAAAGCTCATTTGTGCTTTGAGAGTATCAGTCCTCTGAGATCTCATTTTCTTGAATTAGAAAGAAACAGCTGCTCTAAAAAATAACCAGGACGGCCTATTTCTGCAAGTGTGTAGTGTGAATGAATTTCACTTTCTATTCCTGTTCAAAAAATGTCTAATAGGGATTGTAAATATTCAAACCTGCAAGATTTTTCTGAGTTCACAGAGTTTCTCACGCTTAAGGAATTTGGCTCCTTGACTAGATAATTTGTATTTAATTGCTTATCCCAAAAATGTTTTGTATGTCCAATTGCCTTTGACCTTTGCAAGTTTGAAAACTAAGCCCCAAATTCTCTAAGCACAGACAAGGCCGTAAGAAACAATTCTTGTTGTATTAAATATTTACACTAAGCTTAACACCCCGTTGTTTTCCAATTGTTTTAGCCCCAATTGCGTTTATTTCCTTAAATTAGCTAATTGTTTAGTCTAATCAGTTGTTGCTTTTGACATGGTAATGTTAAGCCCCGATTAATTATATCTTCAAGCATTATCTCCAACTTTGGACTTTGACAGTCCTTAGATTTAAGCCCCAAAAGCTCTCTGGAATAAGGTTTGTTTTTAAGGAGTTAGTTGTTTAACCCTGATTTCGTTTTTGTCAAATTTCTCAGACATTATTAGTCCCAAGACGAATATAAAACTCTACACTTTATAATATATTGCTTTCTATACCTCAAATTATTTAAGGAATCGGCTGTGGGGGGGGGGGGCTTTAGCCCCCTAAAGCCACGCCCCTGGATCCGCCACTGTTGGCAAGCCATAAGTGTCAAAACATGTCGTCGAGCTTTTAAAATGGTAGCTGTTTTGAGAAGATAGTATATGTTTTAAAAAAATTAAGTTAATATACTTAAACATAATGGCGGAAAATTATAATCACCTCCTATTAACAAGGTTAAATACATACTAGTTTAAACCATTTTAATTTTAAAAACAGGTACTAATTTTGTATCAAATTAGAAACATTTTTTAGCCTACAATCAACTAGTGTAACCCTTTAGTATTACCCGCAACTAATTTTTGTCAAACTCAAAAATGAACAGCTTGGGAAAACAAATACAGTTTGAGGGGTATATTTTTTTTAAAACAAACGAAAGAAGGCAGCAGACTTAACTTAAACACCTGAACAAAAATCAATCGGGACAACTTTAATTGTTAAAAAAAAAATTAATGATGAAAATGTATCCAATAAAAACAAATACAGGTACCTACCTACATGAGTTATTTATAATTTCGTTGCATTTATTTTCTGTGAAGGTAGAGTGAGGTAGGTAGGGACGAAAGTGAGCCGACAGTGATCTTATAAAATCGGTATCGAGAATAATATTTTTTGATTTCGAAAATCACTGGAGGACATTTTAGAACGCAGATGTTTTGTTCACTTATGTGAACTTATGGCTAAGTTCTGAAGGATAATGTTTGCTGGGTATTGTTCTTTACAGGATTACTTGTGCGTGTCTACATTAAGTCACTTCTAATGGAGGGAAAGCGAATATCTTCGATTTTCATACCGAAAAAACTCCCTTAACCCTTCTCGAGGTAAAAATTTAAAGACTTTTTGGGCATTTTCAGATTTGATTCACTAAAAATTAACGTTTATCGAATATAATAGTCTTCATTTTTGTTGAATGTTTTGTGAACTGGGGTACCTACTGCACACTCACATACGAGTAGTTTTGTATTGTTTTAAACATCTAAATATTTATTGGATGAGAAGCGAATGGCTTAGGATCAATTTTTGTTTGTTTTAATTTCAAAAAATTATTACCCGGACTATGAGTTTCAGTCTCCGTAAGATGCTTGATTACTAATGCATTATTATAATACATGGAAGGTGATCGGTCTTGTTGAGATTATCGTTGCTTCGTAACGTACATAATATTCCTATGTGCTTCTCGTCTAATTTTAAACTTCTAAAGCCAGATGGGAGAATATAGAACATAATTCCAAATTTATCATTGGGGAGTGATATGACTTTGTCTCTTTACAAAAAAGCTAAATTAAAATAAATTACTCACGCGAGTGGATGCTCTATGTTAACTCGGCAATGATTGATTCGATTTGATCTGATGCCTACACGATTATCCTAAAAATAAAAACCATACACATACATACGTATGGAGGCGGAACTCTTTATTTTTGTATGGTTGCATTTGCCCTTGTGGATGCCCTATAATTAGCCATTATTCGCGATTGGACAATAATAAATTGGTTGTCGGTCACCTTATACGGGATTATTTTTTTGTAATAAAAGCGAAGAATTAAAAAAAAAGGAAACTAAGTACCTAAATGCCACCATGTGTATAGCCGTAAGGAACAGAATTGGGCATGAATGCAAAGTATTCTACATGCTAAAGGGTCAATGTCTTTATGATTGGTTTTGAAGATGTAAGAGTATTTCAATTCTTATCTTTTATTATAGAGAAACTAATTAAAGAATAAGAACAATGAATTATAGTGAAAAAAGCCCTACGAATTATATTTGTAATGACTCTATACAGTTTCTGTTCGCTTAAGAAGCGTTGTTATATAAATTAAATTAAATAAAAAAAATAATTCGGGTGGCGCAACGGCTCGTGAAGAACCAGGGCCGGCTAACATAACAACTCACAACCATTCCTGTGTGCGCGTGTCGACAGGAATGGAAGAGACCTACAATTTTATGCCGAATTCGAAAGGCTAGACGAGAAGCACTTATTCATGTCAAGTGATACTCTTGGAACATAAATTTGTCAATCCCTCGCAAGAGGCAGTAGCCCTGAAAAAAAAACTTTTAAGTTTTTGCGTGGACGAGGCTGAGAAGTGAACCCAGACCTCCAGCGTGACAGTCCAACGCACTAACCATAAGGCTACGAGCTACTACAGAAGCGTTGTTATGGTGTTATTAATTTTTAATTTATTTATAGTAATAGTTAGGAAGAGTTTATCAATAGGTAGTCAGTTAACATTCAGAAAAATCAAATATATATTCTATTTATCTTTTCAACGCCAGCGGTCGTTATAGGAGGTATTTTATAACAGAAAGATCCCCAGAAATGCATTAAAATATAAATAGGTATACTCATAGGAAAGGAGAAATAGGTAAATTCGGCCTTATTATAAAAAACTTTGAGAACTAAGCGAAGCGACAAGCAAGCACGGATTAACTAGTACCTACATATATTATATACCTAATACAATGAATAAATAGAAAATGGATTTCGGTGCTTAAAACAAAATACAGACCCTAATATTTTATCCATTTAAGACATTTTCTAGAAAATGCCTCTCCCATCTTAACTGGAGAAAGGGTCCCCTCTTCTGTCCTTTACTTTTTTTTTTCTTTTCTTGGTCTTGCATACGCTTACGAACTTTTTTCGTGTCCTAAGTAATCACCAAGCATATAGAACTTTTAGAAATGTTCCCCCTGATTGTGATTATATAGATTGACTGTATTGTTTTTAGTAAGTTAGTGCCTATTAAGTGATTACACAATAATGCATACGCATACTTAAAATACAGTAACTCAGTAATAGTATTTATTTAGTAGACGGAGAGCAATGGCTCACAAATCAATTTCAAATTATCGGTTTACATAAAAAGAAACGAAAAGTTTTACTTTAATGAATTTATTTTAGTATGTAATTTTTGTTTATATTTAAATCGATTTAATTTTTTAAAAACTTCTTTATTAAGATTAAATATAAATTCAATTTTTGGTTTTGGCTTGGGAATTTAAATGCAAATTTTGTATGTTAGTTCCTCCTTTATGTTATTTCATTAATACATTAATATTTTTCTATTCTTTTTAAAAACAAGATGTCAATTTATTTAAATTAGTTTAAGATTTATGCCTTTAACAACGACTAACAAAAGTCACATATTAAATTATTTTCGCGCGCATTGTTGTCAAACAATAATAAAAATCTTCACCGTTACGTGGCGCCGCTGATGGAATTTTTTCTTAAAGATCTTCTCGATAAATATTTATGTTGACGTACAAGTTCAGAAGGGAGAATTTGAGGCGCTCTAAACCACCTTTTGAATATTAATGATATTAAAATGGGTTTATTTCGTACTAATATGTTTTTGCTGAATTAAATTTGCATATTTACGTTGATACAATCAGCGTTAAACACTCGATTCTCTTTTCAGTCATTACTGTTGCTACTGTCATAAATTAAGCAAAATATTAATGCATAGGTCTTGATGGGGCTATGTATGTACCAAACAAGTCAAGTTATGTACAGTTTTTATATTCGTGTACCTATTGTTTTTATTTTTGTTTCTAATTTCAGGTTAACTACTTAAAAGTTTAAAAAACCTAGGTAATCTAAAGTAATAATTTAAAAAAAAATAAGGTATTTAAATCTTTGGGTCGAGAAACTTTTCATTCGTCCTTTTTTTCTTGAATTCTCTTTGATACTGCATTATATTTTCGAAAAACGATAATTGCTATCAGACATGTGAGATTACTTTAAAGTTATAATTTACTTGAAAAATTACCTATTTACGTTTTCAACCAGCGGTTCTTCTACCCAGCCATCAAAAAAGGAAAGTGTGTTAATGTTTTGAAAAAAATAGCTTGGTTGGAAAGATGACAAACATCCAATGACACAGAAAATGTTTGCTTTACATCACAGGATGCACGTAGAGTTTTTGATATTATTAGCTCATTATAGATCGCTTGCGTAGACTGTTGTCTTCCAGCATACCTACTAAAATAATATTTTTAATGAAATTTTGACGAAAGCATGCGCTTGCTTGTTCATTTTTATATTATTGTGTACATGGCGTCATATATGAAAAGTCACGTAAAGCAATCTGGCTTCTGGTCTGGCACGCGCTCATTCAAGATCGATGTATAGATGATGTATTTCGATATAAATGTAGAACTTTTAAAAAATTTGCTTGCAGTTGCAGGTTGTTGGCATTTAACCAACACTTTCTATTTATTTCTTTGCTTTTTCCAAACTAATAGATATAGAATATATCACAAGCAGTTCTTGTTCTCCTCTATACTCAAGCTCATAAATACATCACATTTATAATTTTATAATGTTATAAAACACTTCTATCAACATGAATAGGTTTAAATTTTGTTGAAAGAATTTGTTTAACTCTGATCTTTAATTTTTTAGCAAAATACAGTCAAACTTCGACAGCTCGACCTAGGTACCATTATCCAGACAAAATGTTCGACTTATCAAGACTTCGAGATTCGAGTTACACAAATTGCTCATCGAAATGCAAAACAAATGTTACAATGAAACAATTCACTGTCTAAGATACGGGAGCACTACGATATCAGCAAACTAAAATCTCGAATAACGAAATCTCGCATTTTTCTATAAATCTCGAAATACGAAATCTCGCAAACTAATAAACCCGCTTTTCATAAACTCGCAATAACAAAATCTCGCTTTTAGCAATCTCGCATTTACATTTCACAACCGAAAATCTCGAAAACTTCAACTCAAATCTCGCACGGAAAAATAAAATCCTGCAAATGAAAAATGAAAAATCAAATGCCCAAAAAAGAAAGATAAAATCCTTAAACCCGATATGCGGGCCACCAAAGCTCCTGTTTATTACAAATAAACTGGAAGCACACTAACTAACAACATAAGTGCCTGTCCACATTGGATTTTTAATGCTAGGTGCATGCAGTGAGACAGGTAGATTTCGTGTGAGTGAAAAAAAGATGGGTAGATTCCACCCAAAATGCACCGATGCGCCACTTTCAAACAATATTCTCGGATTCAAAATGATGACTTTTATTGTGTAAGTGAAAGATAGATAGATTTCAAGGGTGGGAGATAAGGTTAGGTAGATTGAACTGAGAGGATTTACCCTTCATCGTAATGTCACAACGAACATATTAACACCCAGTATTAAAAATCCAATGTGGACAGGCACTAAGCGCCTGTCTAGGCGACTGAGCATACCCTAAGACGAGCGACGGAGTCGCGTGAGCGCAGCAGAGGACCCAAAAGAGAAATTCAAATTCTTGAACCCGCGAAGCGGTCGACCCAATGTATTTTTTATTGCACATAAACTGAAAGCACACCATCTGACAACAAACACAAACGAAAAACCTAGTATAACGTAACGTAAGTCCTATAATATGTTTTTTACGCGATTTTAGTTTGCGGGTTTTTGTAAATGCAAGATTATAAAAAGCGGGTTTTTGTAATTGCGAGATTATGAAAAGCGGGTTTCTTAATTGCGAGATTCCGTATTGCGAGATTTCGATTGCAAGATTTTAATTTGCGAGGTTTCGAAGCCAACCCCTAACCCGGGATTTAGACAATCGAGTAGAACTAGTAGCAATTGTATCTACCCAGCAGGAAATATCGTCCCCAATGAATTTTATAGCTGAATTCTTCAATCAATTCACTAGCCAAATAATAAAAGGAAACGTCATGCAATGATTTAGTGAGTGAAGAGTCATGCGAGGTTTCCTCAGTTCATAGATTTGAACCCACTTTTTGCTTTGTGTGTAGAAAACAACAAGACAACAGCAATCAATCCCCTAGCCAGATAATACAAGGAAACGACATGTAATGATTTAATAAGTGAAGAGTCATGCAAGGTTTCCTCAGTTCATAGATTTGAACCTACTTTCTGCTTTGTTTTTAGAAAACAACGTTGAATTAAAAATTGCTTTTGATATGGAAAATTATAAGATGAAAGAACTGTTGAAAAGTCATGTAGAAGTTCATCAGTTCATCGTCTATGTCCACTCATATGCTTTGTAAAGTGTGCACCGCCATTGTGTGTTTTGATAGAAGTGTTCTCTGTGTTGACATTGTCTACTGACAGTTAATATTATAACATGACTTGTGAATTTCCATCAAAATGAGGCAATCTCAGATTTTCTCCAAGTATTTCGGGTTGTTGGTTATTGGTTAACCACCACTTCGCATAAGTAAAGTGGTGATTAACCAACAACCTCTGGACTAGTGATTTCACTTTAATTTAAAGTTTCTATATTTTAACCAATCACAAATTCACAACACAACAGTATTAATGAATTCACCATTTATTTAATTTTCTTCACACTTTTCAATATTGCATTAACTAATTGTTGAATAAACAACTACCACTTATCTTGTGAATTGACAAATGAATTTTCATTACCTTTTTCATCGAAGATATTGAACCGATGAATAAACCACATACATTTATGTAGTGAATTCACAGATTATGCAACAACCATGTTTTTCATCACTTGGGTTGGTGAATAAACAACTTCCAACGAAGTAGTGATTTCGATGGTGAATTTTCAGTAGATTTTCAGCATGTGCTTCCCGCCTAGGACATGCCCATGTTAATTTCATCAAAGGAATCAGCTGAAAAGTGGACGGTGCAGCTGCCATTCCTCAAGGAAAAAGCTGATTTTTCCTCAATGAATTTTTGAATTTTTCCCGCTGGGTAGTATGATTTTTTAAAAATATTTCATACAGAAAGATATACAAATTATGGAACCTATGGAAACAAAACAAATAAATGAAAAAAATACACTCCACGAGTAGGATAACTGGCAGGCTACTCGCAGGCCAAAATATTATACTATTTGGGCTACTAGTCGGCTCTCTGGTGTTTTGATACACTAACACACATAAACGCTACTAGTTCTACTCGCTTTTCTAAACCCCGGGTAAGATACATACGCACATACATTATGTGCTTTTGTATTATTTGAGAACGCGTTTCGTTGCCATAACAAATAATTTTAAAAGAACAAGCAGCAGCTAAATTAAAAAACTAATGCAACAATATTAAGTTGCATATAGGATTAAAAACATTCTTTACCTACAACCTTCCAACCAGCAGGCAAACATGTAATGAAAAGTATGTAATTAAGTCTATTTTCCTGAACACACAAATATCCACTTTTGAAATGCAGATTCCCCAAAACTGCAAATTTGAAATGTATCTACATGTGATTTATTCTCATAGGATTTTCCCATAAAATTCGACTTACTCAGTGCATTTTTTTTGTTCGAGTTATAAAGAAATTCGAGTTATAGAAGTTCAAGTTAAGAGGTACAAAAAAATTGAAATTTTGGTGCCTCTCCAATACATTTCCAAACTTTGCAAAAACCTTGTGAAATGCTTTAAATATTTTATGAAGCAGTAAATCCCTGCCTGTTTTGTAAATGTTTACGAATTTCTTTGTTCATATTGAGGTACGAGATTTTAAAAACCCAAGACATTATTTACAGCTAGCTAGAATCTATTGCTTATTTAAGTTAAATATGTACATAGATGTCTGAGAATTTGAAACTATTCTCATTCGGCTGTTTTGGTCGTAATGTTAATTAATGAAAATACATTTTCATCTCTTTTCCCTACGTTTCGATGGTTGTTGCCGGGCGATCTTTTATTTGCAAAAATAAAATAAACATTTCAAACATAAGAACATTTAAAGCAGAACATGGTAGAAAACTTACATTCAATTGAGGTTTGATTATATAAACTTTAAATAACAAAATGTGTACGACAATTAGATGTGAACAAAACAAACATGCTTCGTTACATTTTTTATAAATGTATAAATGCATTAAAATAACAAACTACATCCATAAATAAATTACCTCTTATGTAAAAAAAAAATAAACATTTGTTATACCATGTTATAATACATAATAATATATTTTAAGCAGTCTTTTTGAAGTCTTCCCAAATTTGGCATAAGCTTAAATTAATAAAAAGTTCGTATGATACTTCATGGTTTAGGTAGTTGAAATTAACTTAAAAGAAAAAAATGAGTACAAGTTTTTTAAACTATAGGACGTTTAGCGCTGGAGTAAAAAGGAGGACATGTCCTCGAAAACTAGGACTTTTCGCAATGCTACACTGAAAAAACAACCAAAATGTATATTTTTAAATCCAAAATGTATGTAAGCTATTGGCATAGTTATTTATTTGACATGAATATCATGGAAAATTAAACAAAAATGTGAGGAAGTAGGTAAGGTACAGCAATTTAATTGAGCGAACGGAGATATTAGAAAATTGAAACCATAAAACGAGCCTGGTCTTAAGTGATTCAGAAAGTGAACTTTTAATACCAATATTATATTCCTAGAAAGAACGAAAATTGTAGGCCTGACCATTTTGTCTGATTAGTATAGGTATTCTTTAAATAGTTCACAGAGAAGAAATCAACGTAAAATCAAAGCAAAAAATTTTGATTCGACTATTTTTCGGAACGATTTGGCTTCAACGCCAAAAATTCTTAAATCAAAGTGGAGCGACTTTTTTCAAAGTGATTCCATACTTTAAAATGAACTAGATTTTACTATGTTCATATATGTTGATTTAAAGTGGAATCATAGTTAAATCAAATTCATCTATCTTTTAAAACAACATTTATCTACTTCGAATCAACGTAGATTGAACTTCACTAGGTTAGCTATTAATTCAAAATGGCTACTACGCCACACTTCTTTGTTTAAATGTATGTAAGAGAAAGACAAATGTATATTCATGCTCGATGCATTTAATTTTTGTGGTGAATTATTTATTTGTGACGCCTTAAAGTGAATCTTTTAATGCTATGAGTACTTCATAGTAATAAATATAGGAAAAATAATTAAAAATTGTATATATAATAACTAAATTTTAAGTGCGCGTTTAATTTGTTCTCAAATGTAAGGGAGCTAACTCGAAAAACAACAACGCGCTCTCGAAATTCTTTATATAAAGCTTACAAATACAAAAAAAATTGAGGTTTACTTAACTATGCAACCCTTTGAAACTACGTTGATGACACTTTAAATGCCACAAAAGTGGATCGCAATGTAAAATGTGGACTTCAATGTAAAAATCAACAACGTTGAACGGAATGTTAATGTACAAAAAGTTGATTTCAATGTATAAATAAACACGTTTTACTTTGAAACTGGGTTGAATCTCTTTAAATTACGTCGCATATTCAAATTAGCATTGTTTCAACGTAAAAATAAAAATGCGCCAATTCATTTAAAATACTTTAGATCAAATACGATCGTATTTAATTTTAGATCCTATTTTATATAAATTTAGAGACTATGGGGCATATTCATAGTCGCAGATAGACCTAGGTTTAACTAAACTACAGTTTAAGACAATTTTGGCTCAATGAATACAGACCGATTTTAATTACAAATTGTTGGTTTAATATTTTTATAAGATAATTAACTTGGTATACTACACAAATAGCTTCAAATATTTTGAAATGATAACCTTAAAAAAATAGAATCAACGTCCGAAAATTCAACCAAAGCTGTGTTTAACTTAGACCCAGGGGTAAAATGACTATGGATATGCCCCTATATATTTACATAGGATTTTTAGATTAGATTGTATTTTTATTACATTATTCAAAATAAGTTTTTTACAATAATTAATTGGTTACTAATAAATTCAATATAGTTTTTTGATTAAATTAATTTCAATTTTGTTTTTTATAAATTCTGAACTTCTGAAAAGGAAACAAGGGCTATGGCTTATGCCGTCAGCCTGAGATTTATTTCTATAGAAATATTTAACAACTTTAAAACTTTAATAGGAGCATGATATCTTTTGTTTTATATATTAATTTTTAATTGCACTCATTTAGTATAGCAAATCGGTAATTTGTTGCTGTTTTTAAATATTTACATAGGTTTTCCCAATTAGCTCCATTTGAGATATTCTTTAATGGTTCCATGGTGAGTGTTTAACAACCAAAAGAACTCAGTCTAAGCTCTTTAAGAACAGGGCAGATAGCCAAAAAAAGGAAAACCATCTTCTTTTGCCTTAAGATTGCACAAAAACCATGGGCGAGTTCGTAATCGCGAAAATCTGCGACAGATCTGCCACATGTCTGCTTAGCTTCTGCGTATCGATTTTATTTTTCTTCTGCCCGCAGAAAATGTAAAAAATCGCGATTATTAAACAAAAAAAAATGTTTGAGATTAAATTTTCGCGCGGTAAAAGGTGATTTTAGGGCTTTCGGGTGAAATTTGGAAAAAAATATGCTATGATAGACAAATATTTTGATGATAAAGGTATGTACTTCAAAGCCATTTCACATACAGGTTGGGCAAAATACAAGTTTCTTTTTAAAAATGCAACAAAATTATTGTTGTTGGCATAACATTGGTCCCTTATGGTTCCCAACAAAAAAAAAGTTCAAAGGCGTCAAATCGCAGCTCCGAGGCGGCCAACTGACATCGCAAAGACGGCTGATCACACGATTTTGAAATTTTGTGCGATCGATTATAGTATGGGCTGTGTGGCATGGCACACCATCCTGCATGAACCAGAGGTTGTCCAAATCCATGTCTTTAATTTTAGTAAAAAAACAAGTTGGTTAACATGGCTCTGTAACGACCATTGTTGACCGAAACGTTGTTCCCAGCCTCATTTTCAAAGAAAAATGGTCCAATACTGACCCACTCTCTACCTATGTAAATATTTTCCTGATTTAATTTCAATTTTTTTTTTTCTGCAGAATGTTTTTTTTTTCTGCACAAACTGCCTGACGCCGACTTGATTTCTGCGATTTAAGTTAGTCAGACGATTACGAATTCGCCCCATTTTTCATTAACACTCAGCTTTGTTTGCTTGTTTCGGACGATCATTATTTTGGAATTTTCTAAATTCACAGACAAATTCCACATTTCACAATAATTGTAAGGTTGGTTTCTCATTAACTGCAAACTTTGCGGTGATTTTGAAAACAAAATAATGTCATCTGCAAAAGGGAGTACATTTATGCTTAGACCTGCAAAGTGAATTCCTGATGGCAGGTGAGCGACTATTATATCATCCGGAAAAATTGCAAATAGGATGGTGCTAAGAACACAGCCCTGTCTCACTCCGGATAAGGACTCAAACCATTCCGACAGATAATATCCATCCCAGCCATTCTGCCGTGTATTGCTGTACATATTTTTCAATACTTTTAACATTTTTGTGGACAAGCTGTTCTGCGAGAGTTTGAAAAATAGTGCGTTTCTATCTATAGTATTGAAGGCTGCTTTAAAGTCCACAAAAAAACAAATAAAGCTTCCTACTTTTGTTCGATTAGTCTTTAGAAATTGTGGTTAGTGTATATATATTATCCACCCTAGAGTAACCCCTCCGGAAGCCTGCCTGAAATTCGCGCAGTAAATTATTTCTCCGTACCCAAGAATTTATGCGTGCAAAAGGATGTTGGCGAATAATATAGCGATTGCATTCATTAAAGAGATTCCTCTATAATTACTGGGAATATTAGCATCATAAATTATAAATAAAAATTATAAATTGGGAAAACAATTGCGTCTTTGAAGGATTGCGGTACCTTTCCAGTTCCAAAAATATTATTAAATAATGCAAGGATATGCTCTTTTAGTTCTAAGGGTGCGTTTTTGTAGAACTCCGTAGCAATACGGTCAGGACCTGGTGCTTTGTTTTGTTTCGCATTTTTAAGGGCAAACTCAAGCTCCCATATTGATATTTCCTGGTCTAAGAAATCTTCCTGTATAAATGGTTCCGCATACTGTATACTGTAAGCTGCTGAGAGCGGGTTTAGTAGTATTTGAAATAGTTAGCTAAAGCCATTGCATTTAAGCGTAGACTAAAATGAAAACTTGACCCTTTAACTGCTTTCGCTTATTCCAGAAGCCCGTGCTATCAGGAGTCGAAGCCAATTCTTGTGCCATACGTCTATAATACTGTATACTTTTACTTTTGCATCATTTTTTATACATGCTTTTGCACTTTAATAATCTGCAGTGACTGTTTCATTTGCATTGTTTGTTTTTTTTTCGCTTTTTTTAAGAGAAAAAACGAAAGATCTCTTGCTGCAAGGCATTCATTATCAAACCACTTCTTTTCTCAAGGTAATGGTTTTTTTTTTTGTTTTTATTGATGGTTTCGCAATTTTAATTACGACAAACAGCATTTGGTCTTCTACTGTAGTATACCCTACAGCGGATCACGTGCCTGTAATTCACTTAAAATTTTATTTTGGTAAATTGCCTTTTCACTATCTTTCCATACTGGCTTTGGCGGAAGTGAGATAGGGGTAGGGCTGCCAGACGTCCCGATTTTTGCGGGACGGTCCCGATATTTGAACCCTGTCCCGAGATCTGTCCCGATTTACCAAATGTCCCGACTTTGACCCGACTTACCTCTTTTTCTTGCCAAATAGGGCGATTATTGATTTTGTGTCAAAAACAAGATTCGAGGTTTTAATCAAAACTAACATTACGATTATATAGAAGTCCAAAAACTGATTTTCGACATAAGACGTCCGTCGATTTATTTGTCTGTGCGTCCCGATTTATATCGAGCCTAATGGTTTGCGTACACTGAATTCGAATAATCGGCCGATTTCGGGTCGGAGCTATTCGGACGAATGTCTCGGACGTTTGTCTGCATATACTCCTACCGTTATCGGCCGATGGCTGTTTGTAAACGAAGCTGATTTTGAACATTGTCAGTCGGACTGTGAAACTATAGGAAATTAACGTATTTTTTGTAAAAATGGAAGATTTCGAAAAAATGTACATTTTAGAAAATTCGAACCAACATTTAGTTCGTCGACGCCAAAGACGCCGCTGTGTGTGGATTAATCCGATTTTTGTGCACAGAAAACAACTGGGCGAATACCACCACCTTTTTGAAGATTTAAAATTACAGCCCATCAAATTTTTTGAATACTTTAGAATGATTAATGGAATATTTCAATATATTTTAAAGTCAATCGAACCATTGATACAAAAAAAACTGAATACACACTTTCGCAAAAGTATATCACCAATGGAAGGAATCGCAATAACTTTGCGGTAAGATAAATAGATTTAATTTTAATGCACATTTGTTAGGTACTTAAAACATTTTATTAACGTGGGGATTATTTGTTTCAGGTTCCTTGCAAGTGGAGAATCTTTTCGATCTTTGGCATTTTCGTTCAGAGTTTCAGACAGTGCGATTGGAAGAATTGTCAGAGAAACTTGCAATGCAATATTTTACAGTCTAGTATCTCATCATATGCCGATGCCAACAAACTAAATGCTGCAAAAAATGCTGAATTATATTGGTTAACGTGGAGATTTCAAAACTGTATGGGTAGTTTGGATGGTAAACATATTCGCATGAAATGTCCTTCTTATTCCGGCAGTATGTACTTCAATTACAAGAAATTTTTTTCCATCGTTTTACAAGCGGTTGCAAGCCCGGATTATAAATTTTTATTTATTGAGCTGGGAGCATATGGACAAGAAAGCGATGGTGGTACCTTTGCCTCCTGACGTTTTGTCATCACTTTGAAACTGGGCATTATAATATTTCAAAATATTTACCAAATACAAATACTGTTCTACCCTTGGTATTACTAGCTGATGAAGCCTATCCACTTAAACGGTACATTATGAGGCCATATCCAAGACGTAACCTCGGAGTAGAGGAAACGCGTTCCAACGAACGTTTATCAAATGCGCGAGTAGTAATTGAATGCTTTTTTGGTATAATAAAACAAAAGTGGAGAATTTTGACCAAATGTATTAAAACTACTACAGAAAATGCAGAAACTATTGTAAACTGTGTATGTTTAATACACAACATTGTTATAGACAAAGAAGGACCTACAACATCAACGTATTCCACAGTTGAAAGAAGAAATTGTGATCAAAGAATTAACTTTGCTTCTAGAGGACAAAATAGAAGTGCAAATAAAGCTTATACTATTCGTGAAGCTCTCAAACAGTTCTTTTGTAATGAAGATATGATTCGCTAAGATGTGAAAATTAAATAAAAACACTTATTTAAAGAACTGGAGGTTTTTATTATTTTAATTGAAAAATTATTAAACATAGAAAAAGTTAATAAATAAAAGTTATTTTTAAGTGTACGTGTACAGTTCACTCTTCCGGGCAGGTTTTGATGTTTGTGAAGGAGCCATTTGATTTGTGGTCAATGACGGGCCGTTCAAAATTGACAACATATGCGGGAAGTGAAAGATTTGATGTAATTTCTACCGAGCTGGGGCGAATAGCACCTTATGGGAGAATATTGAGGTTGAGCATTTTCTCCTTGCAAGAACACGTCCAACAACTTCCGTTGAACAGAGATCTTTCTATTTCGTGGCACTTTTTTGAGGTATGGAAGTAAACTCCACAGAAAATTCAGATCTGGGTCTTTTGCAGACTGATCAGCGCACCTTGTCTCATACAATTGAAGTTTCCTTTTTCGATCTCTAAATACTCCTGGTCGATGTCAAAATTTGTTGTTTTCGTAAGCCTTGCAGTTTTGTGAGGTACATAACGAGAGCATTGCGTTTTAGGAACAGTTTGTTGTTTTCTCCTGGGGGTCTCTGGAGGACTCATACTGTGTTGCCAATAGTTGAGATTCTGAGAACTCTGGAAATTGTGGTTATTCCACATCATCTCCCGGCCTGGGGCTTTCTATTTCATCTGGAAGATTTCCGCTTAGTCGTTTAGGGGCAATTTGTTTTGCCAAAAACAAAAGTAAGTTATAATAAGTCCAACAAGATGTTTTATTATCGGCCGCACCTCCAGATTTTACAGGTCCATTGTATTTGTTATACTCCTTTCGAAATTGGTCCCTTAAGTTCCTCCATTTTTCTTTATGTCTGCAACGCACACTTCCATGTCATTTGAAACTTCTGACTTAATTAGCAATGTCCAATGTTATAACTTTTTGAGAATTTGTCCTAGAGTGGTGGTCTATTATACACACAATTAATTAATTTTTCGATATTCATTTTATTTTGTATCTATACATATGTGTTTAGGTATTCTGTCAAGAAATAACCGGAAAACTGACGTTAAATCCAAACAAGTTCAGATTTGTCGGTTGATCGGTTATTATCGGCTGACACCGGCGACGATGCCGGTTGTAGTGGTGTACGCGCTGTCTTCCTTTTACATTTTTTTTTTTTATATTTAGCACGTGCAAAAACTGATGGGCATTCCTAGAAGTAAAACATGTCACGATTAGAAAGGCTGTGATTTAGTTACGCTCCGCAAAATTTCATAATTTACTTGTTATTTAAACAGTTTAAAATAGTAATTGACTATCCAAACCATTTTTTTGCGTATCCATAAACTTTTTTTTAAATTTTAATGAAGTGTATACTCTAAGACACAGTGAACAATATTTAAAAGAAAAAGAAGTAAAATTAAAATACATATTTTCTTATTTTATATTACAAACTTGATACGTCATTTTTAACTGTAATGTCTAAACCTAACACTAATTCGAGAAAGGGAGTGCAAAGGAAAGGTTTAAGATCTGATGAAAAGAAATAACCATCTGACTCTTTCACACATCTTAATAATTCAAAAAGAACTTCCCTCACACCTCTTAATAGCACACACAAAAATAAGCCTCTATGTAGTACTAAACAAACAACAACACCGCCGCCGTTACCACAGAGCTTTTTGGACACAATTGACGCTCGTTTTGAAGAGTTTTCCCGAACAATAACGTCAACAATTACAATTCAAATAAAAAGGGAATTTGATCTTCTCCGACACGATTTGACCATTCGAATCAATGCAATTGAAGATGATTTCAACAATAAGCTCAATATTTTGAAAAAAGATTATTTACTTTAAATGAATCACATCAACAAGCACAAGTAGATATATCATTTTTGAAAAACCAAATAGATTCAATGGCTCGGAAAAATATTGCAGATGAAATAGTATTACATGCAATTCCATTAACATCAGACAAAAACCTTAATGAAATATTTCAATTGTTTTGCAATAAAATTAACATTAAAACGACACCGATCTCATTTACTCGTGCGAAACTGGCAAAAAACACTTACAAAAGCGCGGTTATTATAAAACTTCCTAGTGCCCAAATGAAAATTATGTTTTTAAAGCAAGTTGGAGAGTATTATAAATTGAACTCAAAAGCCGTTACTCTCAGAGATTTGGGCTTTCATTCTAACGAATTCGTGGGAGTCTATGAAAGTCTGACCACCATGAATTATTTCGAAAAGCTAATGCTCTCCGTCGTGATAAATGTCTCCACTCGGTAAATACTCGGAGTGGGAGAGTGTTTGTCAAAAAAACCGAACATGATACACCTACAACTTAAATCGCTGATATGTTCTCACTAAATTCATTATGCAATTTAAAAAGTTCTGGTACTCCGCCCATAACTCTTGCCGTTACAAGTAATGTCATTGTTGCTGATTTGACTGCGGTTGCTGATATGAGAGCTGTTGCTGGTTCATCTTCTACTGTTGCTACAACTGTACCCGTTACAAGGGAGGCTGCTGATGATGATGGTGCTGCTGTGCTTTGATTATTTTTCTTTGTTTTCTTTCATGGCTTGTTATTACCTAGTGAGCAATGAATTAATAGTTTTAATAATTTATTTTATTTTTTTCTCCAAAGTTCCCACTTTATTTATTTATTTTCCGTCATTTAACCTAAATACTTAGTTAATCAATTATTTTAGTTATTTATAAATTATGAAATATTCTTTTTGCGAAGCTTCATTACAATCAAGTCTTGATTTTTGACATTTTTTCCAATAATTTTATTAATCTTTATTAACTTTATTAAATTTTTTAATTATAAATATGTACAGGGTGTCCCGTAAGTAATGGATAACCCTGAAATGCCGCATAGTAGACTTTATGACCGTCCTGAAAACTGATACAAAAAAGTCCTATCCCAACCACAAGAAAAGTTATATGCATTTTTTTATTCAGTGCATTATTTTTTTTCTTACTTTACATTTTTGAATACCACGACTACAAGTGAATGAGTTCCATCATTTTTTTTTTTGCAGGAATATTTTACATTACTTGTGCCAACACATAAGTGGAAGAAAATTATTATAACTGTTGGACTTCTTGGAGAAAAAAATTATTAACATTGAATTTCAATGCAAAATGTGAAAACAAATAATTTTTGAAAAAGTTAAATCATAGCTGGTATAAAAAAAAATGCATGAATACCTGAGTGGCCAACTATTTTAAAAATATGCGCGTTAAATGCAGATTTCAAAATGGTATTACTTATTATTATATCTAGAGCCAATAGCAAGTTATTGGTAAAAATCTGCAATACTAGAGTAAATTTAGCAAAAACAAAAGTTTTCAAAATTAGCACAGTAAACGTGAAAATAATACCAAGCGTTGAACATAGCAGATTTTTGATTTATTGGCTGTTTCTACGATGTTGTCCTAATGATAAATCCAAGCTTTCAACTTCTAGGGCCGAATGCATTATTGATAAAAATGTCAAAAAAGTGCAAAAAACGGTTACATTTTCGAGCTTGTTTTGAATTTTACCTGTTCTATTGGGCTTTAACAAACCCAACAAATATTTTGTTGGTTGCTATTAGTTTATTTGTTATTTTCTCTAAACAAAAAGTCAGCTTTTACTCACATGATCACTTAGTTAGAAAACAAAAACAAAAATAGATAATTTTTTATTTTTTTTTTATTTAAAGCAAATGCTCAAACTGTTTTCCAGCCACTCTTATACAGGTTTTGCACCTCCGAATAAATGAACGTCTTAGTCAACGTGCAAGGTTTTGCTCAGAAATTTGTAATGCAGCTGCGATTTCCGAGCTCCTCTAAAGACCTGATCGGCTTGCTGTATACGATTTCCTTAATGCATCCCCAATAAAAAAAATCAAGTGGATTTAGGTCTGGTGAACGGGGTGGCCACAAAATTGGTCCCAGACGTCCTATCCATCTGCCTGGATATCTGGCATTTAAATATGCCCGCACAGGCACAGCACAGTGTGCTGGACAACCAGCATTTTGAAGCCAATGGGATTCCTTTAGTTCTTGAGGCACTTCTTCCACCAAGGTTGGGAGATCATTTTGGAGGAACTCCAAGTAACCTTGGCCAGTTAAAATCCCCGGCAACTCAAAGGGTCCAATTATTTTCCCATTGAGAATCCCAGTCCAATAGTTTATTTTGAATTGGTACTGGGACCTGTCTTCCCTCATGATGTTTGGGTTTTGTAGTGCCCAGAAGTGGAGATTATGGAGATTAGTGTAGCCATCTCTTTTAAATGTCGACTCATCGCTCCAAAGAATTTTGTCAAAAAACTGCGGATCTTCTTCAATTTTCATTATCATTTGTCGACAAAAACTCATTCTCGTTTCAAAATCTTGCGGCTGGAGAGTTTGCACCCGTGTTAGGTGAAAGGGATTATATTTATATTTACTTAGCACATTATGCGCAGTCGTCTTTCCGATCCCAGTGCGTCGTGCTATTGCTCGGATTGATACTGTAGGATCTCGGTCAAGTTCCGCAAGCACTAAGTCTTCGGTATCTCCTCGAGGGGGTCGTCCCATGCCAGCACCACCAACACTACTACCAGGCAGCCTTCCTTCCGAGAAACAGCTATGGACTCTAATAAACACTCGATAATCCGGGTGACGTGCGTTATGGTACCTTTCCCTATACAGAGTCGCAGCTTCGTTTGCGTTGCCTCTGCACTCTCCATAAATGAAATGCATGTTTGCATATTCTTGTGCAGAATACAGAATACGTGGCATCGAAAAAGTTCAATCAAACGTCTTAATTATCTTCAGGAAAACAGCTATTTAGACCGTTAATTTTTCTGAAGAATGAACAATAAAAACGATATAAATAAGTGTTCGTCGTGGTCTTAATCTTATGAATTAAGATCAAATTACAAAAACTTTAATTCAAAATTTAAAAAACTTACGATTTTATGCGTTCTCACTTTCTCAGGATCTTACAATTTACTATTCAAAAAACACAATTAAAATTGAATCAGAAGACTTTTTGTTTGGAGAAAATAACAAATAAACTAATAGCAACCAACAAAATATTTGATGGGTTTGTTAAAGCCCAATAGAACAGGTAAAATTCAAAACAAGCTCGAAAATGTAACCGTTTTTTGCACTTTTTTGACATTTTTATCAATAATGCATTCGGCCCTAGAAGTTGAAAGCTTGGATTTATCATTAGGACAACATGTAGAAACAGCCAATAAATCAAAAATCTGCTATGTTCAACGCTTGGTATTATTTTCACGTTTACTGTGCTAATTTTGAAAACTTTTGTTTTTGCTAAATTTACTCTAGTATTGCAGATTTTTACCAATAACTTGCTATTGACTCTAGATATAATAATAAGTAATACCATTTTGAAATCTGCATTTAACGCGCATATTTTTAAAATAGTTGGCCACTCAGGTATTCATGCATTTTTTTGTATACCAGCTATGATTTAACTTTTTCGAAAATTATTTGTTTTCACATTTTGCATTGAAATTCAATGTTAAATAATTTTTTTCTCTAAGAAGTCCAACAGTTATAATAATTTTCTTCTACTTATGTGTTGGCACAAGTAATGTAAAATATTCCTGCAAAAAAAAAAATGATGGAACTCATTCACTTGTAGTCGAGGTATTCAAAAATGTAAAGTAAGAAAAAAAAAAAATGCACTGAACAAAAAAATGCATATAACTTTTCTTGTGGTTGGGATAGAACTTTTTTTTATCAGTTTTCAGGACGGTCATAAAGTCTACTATGCGGCATTTCAGGGTTATCCATTACTTACGGGACACCCTGTATATGTATTTTTCGTTTATAATTTCAGTAGGTACTATTTTATTATTACTTAAGCATTTTCTTTCTGTGAAAGTATAGCATTTTCTTTTTCTTTTATTTTTTATTTTCTTTTAAGTTTGTGTTTTCATTGATTTTCAATGGTTTTTGGGTGTGATCCTGACATCGTTAGATCTGTTCTCAATGTGTTCTGTGGTGCGCATAATGGGCTTAATGTTTGTCATGTTAATGCTGGTAGCCTCCGTTCCAAATACACTGTTTTATATCAGATGTTTTGAACATCTAAAATGGATATTATTATGGTTTCTGAATCCTGGCTTAATAATTGTATATCTTCTCAGCTGGTTAGTTTTCCCGGTTTTAGGCTTTTTAGAAATGATAGAGTTGACAGAATACATGGTGGTGTTTGTATGTATGTTAAAAATACTTTGTTAGATTAAAGTGTATATGAGTCAATTTCTACAAGTATAGAGTTTCTTTGTGTTGAAATAAAACATGGTATTGAAAAGTATCTAATAGTAGTTTGTTACTGTCCTCCTTGTAACTTCAAAGAGGAGAATCTTAAAGAACTTGAAGAAAATATATGTAAACTAAGTCCATTATATAACTTTGTATTGTTAGGTGTTGATTTTAATGTCGATATTTTAGTAAACAATTTTTATTCAAAAAGAATTCAATACTTTTGTGATAAGTTAAACCTTTCAGTTATCAACTCTTTGTGGCCAACCTGTTTCCAGTCCACTAATAATCCTTCTCTTATAGATCTGCTTTTGACCAATTCTCGACGTCGTATTCTGGGTAATGATCATTTTAGACTCACTTGTGAGTTCATCCATGACATCATTTGTTGTTGCGTAGAATTTAATAGGGAAGAACCAACTGACATGGCACCTACAATTTCTACTTACAGGTCATTTAAAAACATTGATTTAATTGGGCTAGAAGCTGAAACATGTAACGCCATCTGGCATGCAATCTACCTAACATAGATAGTAAGATTTCAATTTTTAATTCTTTAATTTCTAGGTTGTTTGAAAACTTTATTCCTATTAGAACGCGACAAAATAGAAAAACAAACTGCCCGTGGTACAATCTTGAAATTAAAATTCTAATTAGAGAAAGAGAGCGTTTTTTTCGTAGGTTTAAGAGAAATCCATTTGAGCATAATAAAAGACAATACCATACTGCCCGAAGTAAGGTATCTTGTCTTATTCGATCTTCAAAAAGAGCTTTTTTAGCTGAAAAACTGAATCCAGCGCTTGACTCTAAAGTCTTATGGACAAATCTTAAAGCTGCAGGAAATTGTAAATCTGATAAATCTCAGCAATGCCAACTTAGTATTCCACGCGCGCAAAAGGGGTTATGGCTACCCTTAAAATGTTTTAAACACAGCACGAGCGATTAGGTAAGTAGGAGAGGATTAAGAAGGAGATACCGATGCACATTGGTTTTGAACGTTTGCACATCGAAATGGGAGGGGAAAGTCGAGTCAGGTAAAGTATTCCACATTCGTGTGGTGCGACTGAAGAAAGAATCTCTGTACATTACAGTACGTCCGAAGTTGGGCTCGAGGGTGAAGTGATGGGCATTCCTAGAAGCGCGAGTATTACGGTTGAATTTTTTAAGGGGGGGAATGCAACTGGCTATTTCATTAGAACACTGATTATAATAATAGCGATAAAATAGAGAAAGACACGAAACATTACGGCGGTGTTCGAGAGATGTAATTGTTTCTGTTATAGATCTTTCGCCTATCATTTTTAAAGCTCTCTTTTGAATTCTGTCCAACAAACTCAAGTGAGTTTTTGGAGCTCCTGCCCAAACATGAGAATTGTGCTCAAGTTATGCACGAATAAAGGCTTTGTAGATCACAGCCAGATCAGAAGGGGAAAAAAACTTCTTGCATCTACGGAGAAAACCTAACACTTAGCAGCGATTTTGGCGACATCAAATATGTGGTCATTCCACAAAAGGTGGTCTGTGACACACATACCGAGAACTGAAAGCTGTTCGGTTTCCTCGATGCAAGTGCCGCCCATGGATAGCGGCATTGGGGGTGAGTTTCGCTTTAACGACAGGAGACAACATTGAGTTTTAGAAGCATTAAATTCTACGCGGTTTTTGATTCCCCATTGGACAATGCTGTCGAGATCAGAATTTAGTGAGCTTATCATACGCTGCCGTTCAAGTTCCACATCCGAAGGACATGGATGAGAATCTGTAAACGAATATGAGAAGCTGAGGGTACTATCGTCAGCAAAACAGTTTAATGAATTAGAAGTTTCAGACAAAAGATCATTTATAAAAATAAGGAAGAGAGTCGGAGACAAAACGGAGCCCTGGGGCACACCAGCATTTATTGTGTGGTTCTGTATTAGGACCACTGCTATTCTCACTTTTCATCAATGATCTACCTGATGTTGTTAAAGATTGCTTAGTTCACATGTATGCAGATGACGTATTAATCTACATGAATCGCCAACTTAGATTAATCGAAGATGCCGTATTCCGAACTAATGACGGTCTAAAGCGTATTCAAATGTGGGCAAGTGAGAATAAACTTAGACTCAACCTTTCTAAGACTTTGGCCTTAATTTGTTCTAGAAATGAAATTCATTTTGCGGATATTCCCCCCATTACTCTCAGTGGAGATATAATCCCTTATCTGGACAAGGTTACCTATTTAGGCTCTACTTTAAATAGCTCTCTTAGTTGTTGTGATGCAATCTCAGTTACTGTAAGGAAAATTTATGCAGGTCTTCGAAGTCTGAGATACTCTGCACCATTGCTCCTACCTGACATGAAGCTACGTCTAATCAAAACTCTTTTAATGCCTTTTTTCTTGTTTGTTCAGTGTATCCATGCTTAGATTCAGAATGTAAGCGGAAGCTGAATGTTGCTTTTAATGATTGCTTACGTTTCGTTTACAACAAACCTAGATATGTCAGTGTCTCCCATCTTCATACATCCGTTTTAGGTATTCCGTTTAACACGTATTATAAGTTCAGAAATATACTTAAATTACATAATATTATCCATGGCAGATGTGAGGAATACTTAAATGATCCGTTGCAGTTTGCACAATCGCGTCAAGGCCTTAAGCTCATTTTACCGCGTTTTTCACACACCATTGCAGAGAGATCTTTCTATGTCTCAGTGATTCTACTTTGGAATACTCTACCAACTGAGTTACATGCAGTGGGAAATAAAACAACATTTAAGATAAAGCTACTCTCTCACCTTTCAAATTAAGTGTACATAACTTCTTATATATTTATTATATTTAATATTATTATTATAATTATTATTTTTATTTTTATCATTTTATGTTTTTCTTTTGTTCAGTTAATATAAATTATATATAATGATTGTTAATTTTAAAAAGAGTGACAAGATTTTCTTTTTCCTATGTATTTTTTGTTTGATTTAATATACAATTTGTAATGCTTATCTAGGATACTGCTTAAAAGATTTTATCTTATTGTATCTATTGATAATATGTTGTTTCTTTTAAATAAATAAATAAATAAATAAAATATACAACTTGTATTGAACGGTCCGAAAGGTAATTTCTAATCCAACGAAGAAGAGATTCATCGATTCCAAATGCACGCATTTTCGATAAGAGAGCTTGATGCAGAACTCTATCAAATGCTTTAGAAATTTCAAGCGCAATAATCTTACTTTCTCCAAAACGATGTAAAGATTTGTGCCACTGTTCGGTGAGATATAACATCAGATCACCAGTGGACCTATTGCTACGAAAGCCGTTCTGCCGGTCATTAAGAAGCTTTCGTTCTTCGAGATATTTCTTGAGCTGGAAGAAATTGGTCGATAGTTAGAGGGGGAAGAAGACACTCCTTTTTTTGGGACAGGCTGGACAAATGCTGTTTTCCATCCACTCGGAAAGAGACCAGTAGAGTAGGACAGATAGAAAAGCTTACGCAGTGGTTTTGTCAGCGTTGAAGAACACCTCTTCAGAATAATGGGAGGGATACTTTCCGGGCCAGCGGATTTGTGTATATCGAGATCTTTCAGAACTCTGGCAACTGCACGAGTGCGGAAGAAGATTTGTTCCATAGAATCATTTGCGCTCTCAAGTACAGGAGGAGTCATATCACTTTCAGGCAGCGACGAATTAACAGCAAACTGTGCTGCAAACAAATTGGCTTTATCGATTGAGCTGGCAAAAGGAGTATCGTTGAAGACGAGCGTTGGAACCGTGGACGAGGTGGTGTTTCGTATGTTTTTTACAAATGACCAAAAATGTTTACTACCTTTGGGACATTGTAGAATTTTTTGCCGTAATTTTTGATCATGTAAAAATATGGTTCGTCGAATATGAACGTAACAGGTCTTTCTAGCTTGTTGAAACTTTTTCCGGTTTTCCTCAGTAGGGTTGGCTTTATAACTTCGGAAGCTTATTTCTCTAACCCTAATAACCTCTTTACAGCTCGAATCGAACCATGAGTTTTCTTTGGGTTTGATAGATTTCAACCTATTCGGTATAAAATTTCTCATTTCACAAAAAATTAAGTTTGTAATCATATCTGCACTGGAATCTACGTCACTATCGAGGAAGCATAGTGACCAGTTAAAGTTCCTGATGAAAACATTGAGACCGTCCCAGTTGGCTTTCTCATACTGCCAAACGGTTCTCTTGGGAGTTTTTTCTTTAACTGTGTTTTGGTGGCACGAGAAATTCGCAGATATGACACAATGGTCTGATATGCCTAGAGACGATAATACACTTATAGTTTATTTATCAGGGTCAGAGGTATGAAACAATTCTAGAGTGTTCGCGGATTGACCTGCAACGTCAGGAATCCGAGTAGGCTCGTCGACCAGCTGAGTTAGGTTGTTTATCTCAGCAAAAATCTCGACATACCTTCCTTCGGGTGTTGTCTGACCCGAACAGCGTAGCCACGAAGAATTATGTACATTAAAATCGCCCGTAACAACGATTTCACTGTGCGGAAACAAATTCTCTGGATGGAGTCGGATAGTCGGATATCCAAACTAGGACTACGATAAATAAAACAAGTATGGATGATGCGCTTATGGATGGTGAATTTAAACCACATGAAATTAAAGTTCGTATTCAAACATGAACCATATTGTGGTTGAAGCTGATAAGCAACATCACTGCAAACATACACGGCGAGACCATGATGTGGACAAAATATAGGCACTAAGCTATAACCATGTAGGCTTAATTCCGAGTGATCGGTATTTTCCCCTACCTGGGTTTCATTTAGTGCCAAAACAGCTGGCCTGTTTTTCACAGTATGGACATGTGCAGCACAAAAATTCTGCCTCAGTCCCCGAATGTTGCTGTAGTCAACCCTAAATTCACCCACCATTACAATAAACAGACATAAAAAACCAAATCAGAAAGTTATCTATGCTGATATCAAGTTTGGGCCCCAAATGACTTCACAGTACAATACTACTAGTGTTATGCCTAAAAAAGCAGTGTACTGATCCGCCCCTGGATACACAAAATCAATAAAAGCAATTTATCTGATATGCTTCGGCTTACTCCATCATAAGAATTGCATGTAATAATACAAACATATACTGCATATAATAACTAAGCAAAAGCACTGTGAGTGAAGTGGAAAGGAGAGATTAGGAATTACCGCTGTGCTATGAATGTTTGTGGTTTGAGCATCATATACGTCGCTACACGGGTGCACTTTTGTTGTTGTTTTTATGCACTGGCACTTGCACTTTTTTTATTTGTAACTTGTTTAAGTATGTATGTAGGCTATTGATTCTATTTTGTATTTTAGGAAATTTACAACGTAATTCACACTCCTACACACGTCCACTCACGGTGGGTAGCAGATCAGAACATACGTTTGATTCCCGTTTGATACGTTTGATGATAAACCCGTCATCGGCCGAATTATGCTCGGCCGTCGCACGTCGTCGACCGATTTCGGCCGATTAAATCAAACGTATATAAAAGTAAGACAGCGCGTACACAACTACAACCGGCATCGTCCGGTGTCGCCCCATAATAACCGACCAACAGACAGTAGCTGAACTTGTTTGGAATTTATGTTAGTTTGTCGGTTGTTTCTTGCCAGAAAAAAATGAAATGAAATTAAAAATAAAAATAAAAATTAAATTAAATTAATACTCAAAAACTAATTGAATGTGTTTATAAGTCTGCGCATATAGTGGTACGATAAAGCGATGCGATGCAAGAAATGTTTCCGTGCGAGAAAAATATTTACATTCTTATAAACGTGGGCACAGTTAAGCGATATTTGCTGCTATTGTTGCGATTTTATTACATACTTATCGCAAGCATCACGTTCACAAACTCTTTTGACCACTTTTGCTCGAAACTCGAATACCTTCTCGCATCGCTTCTCGCATCGCATCGCTTTTTCGCACTACTGTACGCGTAGCCTAATAGAGACACGTTAACTTTTTACGTTTCACACTCCAACTGGCATAGTTTAAAATCGGCATCGTTAAAAATAGGCATCGGACGGGAACGGCAGAAGTGTATGCAGACGAATGTCCAGGATATTCGTCCGAACAGCTCCGATCCGAAATCGACCGGTTAATCGGTTTCAGTGTACGCAAAGCGTAAGAATAGAACGGTCAAACAAAAATTTCGCTTTCTAAAAAAAAAAAACGGCTATAATTTCGTACAGGTAATCCATAGGACAGTTTTTATAACACTGCGTAAGTTTTTGTCAAAAAAAAAACGAAGAACTACGAGCGAAGATACTATTTTACATTTTTGTAATTTTAAAACAGTTTAGTCAAATTTTCTAGATTTTGAATATTTTTGAACTTGTAGAACAGGTCAAAAAAGTGCCGCTCGTGCAAAAAAATTTGCAAACATACCTCATTTTGACATTTAGAAACGTTAAGAGGTTTCATATGGATTCAGTACAATACTAAATAAACAAAATAGATTTTAATTAAATTAAAGTGTTATGTTATGAGATAGTACGATGCTACCGCCAAAAGGGTATCAGCCGATTTTTTAGTTTACGGTTCGTACGTAAAAACCATTTCCTATTCTCAACGTAACATTGCTAACCAAAACTTTTTTCGTCCCTAACTTGTTATCCTCCAAGCAATTAAATTATCCAACTTGTCTCACCATATACTATCAAAATGTAAGAGGACTCCGTACCAAAACATCTAACGTTTTCTTAAATTCACAGAAATTACCCTACGATATTTTTGCCCTAACCGAAACTAATCGCACTCCCGACATTTTTAGTAGTGAATTATTTACCGCCGATTATGTCACTTTTTGTGTTGACGCGTTTTGTAAGCCGTTAGTAACAGCTTCGATGCAACCTTATTTAAGTGCTCCCAATCAACTGACTTTGAATTTGTGTCAGTAAAAATAAAATTAGCATCTCGGAATGTTAACATCATGTGTAGTTACATTCGACCTTCACAACCTCACAGCTCGTAGTTGACCCAATCGATTTTCTGTTTGACGCCGCGCCGCCGCTGGTACTTACGATGATATTATATGTATGGGAGATTTCAATCTACCACACATCAACTGGTCTCCCGACGACGAGGGCACTTACTACTACCCAACCAATGTCAAATCAGAAAAAGAGTCTTTGTTAACTGACTGTTTAGCTAATTCTAGTCTGTTTCAATTGAGTGGTGTCATAAATAATCTTGGTCGGCAACTTGACCTCATCTTCACTTCTGACCCAGATAACTCCATTGCAACCGAAAGTGATTTCCTTCTCTCTACTCTAGATCATTTTCACCCTCCTCTGCTTATCTCTTTCTCTTATGAATCGGTTCATACTTCCGTTGTTCCTGAATATAATTCCAACTTTCGTAAAACCAATTTTCAAAACCTAAACAATCTAAACATGCTTCTCAGTAAAATGGATCTTAACTTTGGTCAAAAATCAATTGATGATGCGCTCATAACGTTCTATACAGAAATATTTAGATGTTTTGCTCATTCGGTTCCATTTTTGTCACGAAAAAATGTTTCTACTTCTCCACCATGGTACAACAAAGAACTCCGAACCCCACGTAATCTGAGAAATAAACTATGGAAGAATTACATGAAATCCAAAACACATTCCCATTATCTTGCTTTCACAAACGCTTCTACAGAATTTTCTAATCTCTGTGAACGTCTCTATAAAGATTACATCATTCGAATGCAATCCTCCATAAAGTCGAATCCAAAATCTTTTTATGAGTTCATAAACGTTAAAGGAAAATCCGATGGCTACCCTGATTCCCTAATATATACTTATAACTCTGCATCAAATCCTGCCATAATCACTCATTTCTTTGCCAACTTTTTTAAACAACCGTTTACTGACTGTGACATTGATCCTGATGTCCAATATTTCTACTATTTTAAAAATTCTTCCCAAACCATATTCGTGGCTCTAAATATTCTACCAGCCATGGTAAAGGAAAAAATCGAAAAGCTCAAAGATGACTATTCTACTGGACCAGATGGAGTGCCAGCTATCGTTCTCAAAAAAATGTATGAATGCATTCATTCAACCGCTAACAGCCCTATTTAATTTATCCATATAGTTCCTATTCACAAAAAAGGTCCCAAAAATGAAAAATTACTCCAACTATCGTCCCATAGCAAAACTATCATGTATACCGAAATTGTTCGAAAGCATTATATATGAAACACTCTCTTTCCACTCCAAATCAATTCTGTCTCCGGTTCAACACGGTTTCGTATCGCGAAGATCAACAACTACCAATCTAGTTGATTTCGTTTCTCATGTTCTGTGTATAATGGATGAAGGAGATGAATTTGACGTTATTGCCACCGACTTTAGCAAAACTTTTGACAAAATGTCGCACAAAATCATAATATTTAAATTAAAAACCCTGGGTTTCCCTACACTCTTCGTCTTATGGTTGAATTCATACTTGTCTGATAGAAATTATGTTGTACGTTTTAGATCATATTTTTCCCATCCCTTTAAAGCACCTTCCGGGGTACCACAGGGTAGTCATTCTCTGGATGGAGTCGGATAGTGCATCGAATTCGTTGGAAGTGGAATTACTATCCAAACTAGGACTACGATAAATAAAACAAGTATGGATGATGCGCTTATGGATGGTGAATTTAAACCACATGAAATTAAAGTTCGTATTCAAACATGAACCATATTGTGGTTGAAGCTGATAAGCAACATCACTGCAAACATACACGGCGAGACCATGATGTGGAAGAAATATAGGCACTAAGCTATAACCATGTAGGCTGAATTCCGAGTGATCGGTATTTTCCCCTACCTGGGTTTCATTTAGTGCCAAAACAGCTGGCCTGTTTTTCACAGTATGGACATATGCAGCACAAAAATTCTGCCTCAGTCCCCGAATGTTGCTGTAGTCAACCCTAAATTCACTCACCATTACAATAAACAGATGTTCAAAATGGTAGTTATGTGCATTCAAGAGGACACAAGCGTCCACAGGTTTTTCTCAAAATCCACCTCTGTCTACCAACTCCTACTCTCACCTCCACGTGGTGAACATCGGGTGTCTAGTACCTCAGCTGGAGACGGGGTTTAAATCCCCGTGGAAAGCTGTTGGGGACAGCCAACGAGAGAGGGGGGGAGGAGTGTTCCCACTAAGGCACTTCTCCTTTCATCGAGGCGGCAGCGGACGAATTCTCTAGATGGAATCAACGGTGGCGTCTACAGTTCCAGTTAGGTTGAACTACTTAGTGAACACCTTATATGGGCTACTACGACATATTCGTAGCTCAGGCCTATAAGGAGCGGTTTATCCGGCTCCCTACCCTTGGAGTTATACGAAGGGTCTGGTCCTCCGGGTCGGGGGTTGTGCGTCGGGGTAACTTCCCTACCACGTAAAAAAAAGTTGTTCCGAAACAACAACAAGCCTCGGATATGGATGATTTTAAAGTTGACGACCCCAGCAAACGAAACAAGGACAATGAATTTCGGATCTGCACGTGGAACGTCCTGTCCTTATACAGAACACGTGCAGCCGAACAATTAGTGGAGAACCTGGACAGGCTAAAGGCTGACGTAACAGCCATCCAGGAAGTGCGATGGGATGGAGAGGGCGTACGGAGACTGAAAACGTGTGACATCTACTACGGCGGGTGCTTGAAGGAACCGGGTCAGCGGCTCTTGGGTTGTGGTTTTGTGATAAGGGGAAGACTTAGGCAAGAAGTCTTGGGCTTCCGAAGTGTAAGCGAGCGCCTGGTCACAATCCGCATCAAAGGCAAATTTAAGAACATTTCGCTGATTTGTGTTCACGCCCCCCATGAAAGGAGAGAAGACTCAACCAAAGAAGCATTCTACGATCTCTTGGAGACAACGTATGATATGTGCCCGAAGTACGACGTGAAGATCATTCTTGGTGACTTCAACGCAAGATTCGGAAAGGAGGGCATCTTTGGTTCGATAGTCGGAGGACACAGCCTACACGACGAAACTTCCGGCAACGGACACAGGCTGGCAGACTTTGCGGCGGGGCGAAATGTCATCATCTCAAGCACCTACTTCCCACACCTCAATATACACAAGGGGACTTGGCGGTCGCGTGATCAAGTAACCGTCAACCAAATCGACCACGTTGCGATAGACGCGAGACATGCTTCCAGTATCTTGGACGTCCGAACGTTCCGAGGGGCCAACATTGACTCGGATCACTACCTGGTGGTAGCTAGACTACGTATGCGGATATCCATGACGCGACAACGCAGAGCAGATGCTGTGAAAAGATTCGATGTCGAGAAGCTTAAATCGCAAGAGACTGCCAGAACTTTTGCAGACCACGTAACTCTTAATCTCTCAGGAGGTCCGCTACCAGCATCAAGTGCAGAGGACCAGTGGGAACACTGTCAACAAGCCATTAGAAGTGCCGCCTCTGATGTGCTGGGTTTCACTAGGCGAATACAACGAAACCCCTGGTTCGATGAGGAGTGCCGGCTAGCGCATGCAGCTAAGGACGAGGCCTACCAGGCAATGCTGCAGACTCGAACAAGAGCTGCTGAGAGAGTGGCCCGGGAGCTCTACGGGCTGAAACGAAAAGAGGAACGCCGACTTCTCAGGAGGAAAAAGAGAGAGCACGAGAAGCGGGCGGTAGAGTCTATTGAGGGTTGTAGCGGTAGGGGAGATGTTCGAAAATTTTATCAGAGGGTGAAGCGATCCACCCAAGGATTCAAGGCTAGAACGGAAGCCTGCCGAGATGAGAGTGGGAATATGGTAGTAGACACACAGTCAGTGCTGAGGATCTGGAAAGAACACTTCTCTAGACTGCTTAATGGCGAAGACAGCCAAGATGCCGCTAATAGGCAGAACGCTCCATTCAACTTGGACTATGATGGCCAAGAGTTCCGTCCACCCGACCTAACCGAAGTTCGGCTGGCGATATCCAAACTTAAGTCGTACAAGGCTGCAGGTGCGGATGGCTTACAAGCCGAACTATTTAAATCAGCGGGAGATGAATTGGCTAGGAGCATACACCAGCTCATCTGCAAAATTTGGTCGGAGGAAAGTATGCCCGATGAATGGAACCTCGGTATAGTGTGCCCCATCCATAAAAAGGGAGATGTTCTGAAATGTACCAACTACAGAGGAATTAGTCTCCTAAACGTCGCTTATAAAATCTTGTCGGCCATCCTGTGTGACCGCTTAAAACCTTTTGTCAACGATCTGATCGGCCCTTATCAGTGCGGTTTTAGGCCAGGCAAGTCAACCGTCGATCAAATGTTCACACTCCGACAGATTTTAGAAAAATCCCGGGAATTCCAGATCGATACACACCACCTTTTTATCGATTTTAAAGTCGCGTATGATAGCGTGAAAAGGGACGAATTATACAGAGCCATGTCGAGTCTCGGCATCCCTGCCAAACTCGTCCGCTTGTGCAGGATGACGATGGAGAAATCTCGCTGCTCCGTCAAAATTGGTAAGAACACCACCGATTCCTTTGATGTTGAGAAAGGATTAAGGCAAGGCGACGCGTTATCATGCAACCTATTCAACATCGTTCTTGAAGCCATTGTACGCAACGCACATGTCAACACCAGCGGTACAATCTATCAAAAGTCCGTTCAATTGCTTGCATATGCGGATGACATAGACATTGTCGGCAGAACGAAGCGAGCTGTGGCAGGGGCATTTGCGAGCATTGAATCGGAGGCGGCTAGAATGGGATTGGCGGTTAATGAGGACAAGACGAAGTATATGCTGTCATCGAGAGAGGAATCTCAACATCGTCGACTCGGGCAAAATATCACGATGGACAGATATAACTTCGAAGTTGTCAAGGACTTTGTCTACCTGGGCTCCACTATTACATCGCAGAATGACATCAGTGCAGAGATCAAGCGAAGAATTACTCTTGCCAACCGCTGTTTCTTCGGTCTAAGAAGGCATTTAAGTAGTAAGGCCCTCTCTCAGAGAACCAAGGAGACTTTATACAAAACCCTAATCATCCCGGTCCTGCTTTATGGGTCAGAAGCATGGACACTGAAAGATTCGGATAAAAATCTGCTAGGGTGCTTTGAGAGGAAGATTCTTCGTGTGATTTTCGGTCCGGTGTGTATCGAAGGAGTATGGAGGAGAAGATTCAACGACGAGCTATACGGGCTATACAGCGACGTTGACCTGGTCAAAAAGCTGAAAATACAGCGGCTTAGATGGCTGGGGCACGTGGAGCGTATGGACAGCAACGCACCTGCCCGACGAGTCTTCGAATCCAACCCCGATGGTGTACGCAGCAGAGGAAGAACCCGTAACAGGTGGCGCAATCAAGTGAATGACGACATCAAAGCACTCGGTGTGCGCAACTGGAAGCGGCTAGCTAGGGACAGAGCTGGCTGGAGGGGCTTGTTAGTTGAGGCCGAAGCCCATCCTGGGCTGTGAGCGCCATCAAAAGTAAAGTAAGTAAGTTACAATAAACAGACATAAAAAACCAAATCAGAAAGTTATCTATGCTGATATCAAGTTTGGGTTGACCCAATCGATTTTCTGTTTGACGCCGCGCCGCCGCTGGTACTTACGATGATATTATATGTATGGGAGATTTCAATCTACCACACATCAACTGGTCTCCCGACGACGAGGGCACTTACTACTACCCAACCAATGTCAAATCAGAAAAAGAGTCTTTGTTAACTGACTGTTTAGCTAATTCTAGTCTGTTTCAATTGAGTGGTGTCATAAATAATCTTGGTCGACAACTTGACCTCATCTTCACTTCTGACCCAGATAACTCCATTGCAACCGAAAGTGATTTCCTTCTCTCTACTCTAGATCATTTTCACCCTCCTCTGCTTATCTCTTTTTCTTATGAATCGGTTCATACTTCCGTTGTTCCTGAATATAATTCCAACTTTCGTAAAACCAATTTTCAAAACCTAAACAATCTAAACATGCTTCTCAGTAAAATGGATCTTAACTTTGGTCAAAAATCAATTGATGATGCGCTCATAACGTTCTATACAGAAATATTAAGATGTTTTGCTCATTCGGTTCCATTTTTGTCACGAAAAAATGTTTCTACTTCTCCACCATGGTACAACAAAGAACTCCGAACCCCACGTAATCTGAGAAATAAACTATGGAAGAATTACATGAAATCCAAAACACATTCCCATTATCTTGCTTTCACAAACGCTTCTACAGAATTTTCTAATCTCTGTGAACGTCTCTATAAAGATTACATCATTCGAATGCAATCCTCCATAAAGTCGAATCCAAAATCTTTTTATGAGTTCATAAACGTTAAAGGAAAATCCGATGGCTACCCTGATTCCCTAATATATACTTATAACTCTGCATCAGATCCTGCCATAATCACTCATTTCTTTGCCAACTTTTTTAAACAACCGTTTACTGACTGTGACATTGATCCTGATGTCCAATATTTCTACTATTTTAAAAATTCTTCCCAAACCATATTCGTGGCTCTAAATATTCTACCAGCCATGGTAAAGGAAAAAATCGAAAAGCTCAAAGATGACTATTCTACTGGACCAGATGGAGTGCCAGCTATCGTTCTCAAAAAATGTATGAATGCATTCATTCAACCGCTAACAGCCCTATTTAATTTATCCATATAGTTCCTATTCACAAAAAAGGTCCCAAAAATGAAAAATGACTCCAACTATCGTCCCATAGCAAAACTATCATGTATACCGAAATTGTTCGAAAGCATTATATATGAAACACTCTCTTTCCACTCCAAATCAATTCTGTCTCCGGTTCAACACGGTTTCGTATCGCGAAGATCAACAACTACCAATCTAGTTGATTTCGTTTCTCATGTTCTGTGTATAATGGATGAAGGAGATGAATTTGACGTTATTGCCACCGACTTTAGCAAAACTTTTGACAAAATGTCGCACAAAATCATAATATTTAAATTAAAAACCATGGGTTTCCCTACACTCTTCGTCTTATGGTTGAATTCATACTTGTCTGATAGAAATTATGTTGTACGTTTTAGATCATATTTTTCCCATCCCTTTAAAGCACCTTCCGGGGTACCACAGGGTAGTCATTCTCTGGATGGAGTCGGATAGTGCATCGAATTCGTTGGAAGTGGAATTACTATCCAAACTAGGACTACGATAAATAAAACAAGTATGGATGATGCGCTTATGGATGGTGAATTTAAACCACATGAAATTAAAGTTCGTATTCAAACATGAACCATATTGTGGTTGAAGCTGATAAGCAACATCACTGCAAACATACACGGCGAGACCATGATGTGGAAGAAATATAGGCACTAAGCTATAACCATGTAGGCTGAATTCCGAGTGATCGGTATTTTCCCCTACCTGGGTTTCATTTAGTGCCAAAACAGCTGGCCTGTTTTTCACAGTATGGACATATGCAGCACAAAAATTCTGCCTCAGTCCCCGAATGTTGCTGTAGTCAACCCTAAATTCACTCACCATTACAATAAACAGACATAAAAAACCAAATCAGAAAGTTATCTATGCTGATATCAAGTTTGGGCCCCAAATGACTTCACAGTACAATACTACTAGTGTTATGCCTAAAAAAGCAGTGTACTGATCCGCCCCTGGATACACAAAATCAATAAAAGCAATTTATCTGATATGCTTCGGCTTACTCCATCATTAGAATTGCATGTAATAATACAAACATATACTGCATATAATAACTAAGCAAAAGCACTGTGAGTGAGGTGGAAAGGAGAGATTAGGAATTACCGCTGTGCTATGAATATTTGTGGTTTGAGTATCATAAACGTTGCTACACGGTTGCACTTTTGTTGTTGTTTTTATGCACTGGCACTTGCACTTTTTTTATTTGTAACTTGTTTAAGTATGTATGTAGGCTATTGATTCTATTTTGTATTTTAGGAAATTTACAACGTAATTCACACTCCTGAACTTGTTTGGAATTTATGTTAGTTTGTCGGTTGTTTCTTGCCAGAATAAAATGAAATGAAATTAAAAATAAAAATAAAAATTAAATTAAATTAATACTCAAAAACTAATTGAATGTGTTTATAAGTCTGCGCATATAGTGGTACGATAAAGCGATGCGATGCAAGAAATATTTCCGTGCGAGAAAAATATTTACATTCTTATAAACGTGGGCACAGTTAAGCGATATTTGCTGCTATTGTTGCGATTTTATTACATACTTATCGCAAGCATCACGTTCACAAACTCTTTTGACCACTTTTGCTCGAAACTCGAATACCTTCTCGCATCGCTTCTCGCATCGCATCGCTTCTCGCATCGCATCGCTTTGTCGCACTACTGTACGCGTAGCCTAATAGAGACACGTTCACTTTTTACGTTTCACACTCCGACTGGCATAGTTTAAAATCGGCATCGTTAAAAATAGGCATCGGACGGGAACGGCAGAAGTGTATGCAGACGAATGTCCAGGATATTCGTCCGAACAGCTCCGATCCGAAATCGACCGGTTAATCGGTTTCAGTGTACGCAAAGCGTAAGAATAGAACGGTCAAACAAAAATTTCGCTTTCTAAAAAAAAAAAACGGCTATAATTTAGTACAGGTAATCCATAGGATAGTTTTTATAACACTGCGTAAGTTTTTGTCAAAAAAAAACGAAGAACTACGAGCGAAGATACTATTTAACATTTTTGTAATTTTAAAACAGTTTAGTCAAATTTTCTAGATTTTTGAACTTGTAGAACAGGTCAAAAAAGTGCCGCTCGTGCAAAAAAATTTGCAAACATACCTCATTTTGACATTTAGAAACGTTAAGAGGTTTCATATGGATTCAGTACAATACTAAATAAACAAAATAGATTTTAATTAAATTAAAGTGTTATGTTATGAGATAGTACGATGCTACCGCCAAAAGGGTATCAGCCGATTTTTTAGTTTACGGTTCGTACGTAAAAACCATTTCCTATTCTCAACGTAACATTGCTTACCAAAACTTTTTTCGTCCCTAACTTGTTATCCTCCAAGCAATTAAATTATCCAACTTGTCTCACCATATACTATCAAAATGTAAGAGGACTCCGTACCAAAACATCTTACGTTTTCTTAAATTCACAGAAATTACCCTACGATATTTTTGCCCTAACCGAAACTAATCGCACTCCCGACATTTTTAGTAGTGAATTATTTACCGCCGATTATGTCACTTTTTGTGTTGACGCGTTTTGTAAGCCGTTAGTAACAGCTTCGATGCAACCTTATTTAAGTGCTCCCAATCAACTGACTTTGAATTTGTGTCAGTAAAAATAAAATTAGCATCTCGGAATGTTAACATCATGTGTAGTTACATTCGACCTTCACAACCTCACAGCTCGTAGTTGACCCAATCGATTTTCTGTTTGACGCCGCGCCGCCGCTGGTACTTACGATGATATTATATGTATGGGAGATTTCAATCTACCACACATCAACTGGTCTCCCGACGACGAGGGCACTTACTACTACCCAACCAATGTCAAATCAGAAAAAGAGTCTTTGTTAACTGACTGTTTAGCTAATTCTAGTCTGTTTCAATTGAGTGGTGTCATAAATAATCTTGGTCGGCAACTTGACCTCATCTTCACTTCTGACCCAGATAACTCCATTGCAACCGAAAGTGATTTCCTTCTCTCTACTCTAGATCATTTTCACCCTCCTCTGCTTATCTCTTTCTCTTATGAATCGGTTCATACTTCCGTTGTTCCTGAATATAATTCCAACTTTCGTAAAACCAATTTTCAAAACCTAAACAATCTAAACATGCTTCTCAGTAAAATGGATCTTAACTTTGGTCAAAAATCAATTGATGATGCGCTCATAACGTTCTATACAGAAATATTTAGATGTTTTGCTCATTCGGTTCCATTTTTGTCACGAAAAAATGTTTCTACTTCTCCACCATGGTACAACAATGAACTCCGAACCCCACGTAATCTGAGAAATAAACTATGGAAGAATTACATGAAATCCAAAACACATTCCCATTATCTTGCTTTCACAAACGCTTCTACAGAATTTTCTAATCTCTGTGAACGTCTCTATAAAGATTACATCATTCGAATGCAATCCTCCATAAAGTCGAATCCAAAATCTTTTTATGAGTTCATAAACGTTAAAGGAAAATCCGATGGCTACCCTGATTCCCTAATATATACTTATAACTCTGCATCAAATCCTGCCATAATCACTCATTTCTTTGCCAACTTTTTTAAACAACCGTTTACTGACTGTGACATTGATCCTGATGTCCAATATTTCTACTATTTTAAAAATTCTTCCCAAACCATATTCGTGGCTCTAAATATTCTACCAGCCATGGTAAAGGAAAAAATCGAAAAGCTCAAAGATGACTATTCTACTGGACCAGATGGAGTGCCAGCTATCGTTCTCAAAAAATGTATGAATGTATTCATTCAACCGCTAACAGCCCTATTTAATTTAGCCATATAGTTCCTATTCACAAAAAAGGTCCCAAAAATGACTCCAACTATCGTCCCATAGCAAAACTATCATGTATACCGAAATTGTTCGAAAGCATTATATATGAAACACTCTCTTTCCACTCCAAATCAATTCTGTCTCCGGTTCAACACGGTTTCGTATCGCGAAGATCAACAACTACCAATCTAGTTGATTTCGTTTCTCATGTTCTGTGTATAATGGATGAAGGAGATGAATTTGACGTTATTGCCACCGACTTTAGCAAAGCTTTTGACAAAATGTCGCACAAAATCATAATATTTAAATTAAAAACCATGGGTTTTCCTACACTCTTCGTCTTATGGTTGAATTCATACTTGTCTGATAGAAATTATGTTGTACGTTTTAGATCATATTTTTCCCATCCCTTTAAAGCACCTTCCGGGGTACCACAGGGTAGTCATCTCGGTCCAATGCTATTCATTTTAGCAATCATTTTAGCATCGCATCAGCTGTAGATGTTTGTAATTTACAAACTAATCTTAACACTTTTTATCTCTGGTGTCAAAAAAACCTCCTTGAACTTAATGTTAGTAAATGCCACAACTCATCTTTTTCGCATAAACGCCGCCCTCCCCTACCAAGAAACTACTAGATAAATGGAGATTTAGTTCCTGTTGTTGATTCCTGTCGTGATCTAGGAGTTATTTGTGATAAGGAACTTTCGCTGTCACATCGACAACATTATCAATAAAGCCAATTCGACCCTTGGTATTATTAAACGCTGGTCGAAAGAGTTCGAAAGGGTTAAAAAATCTTTTTACGTTTCATTCGTGCGGCCTATCCTTGAGTATGCATCCCAAGTTTGGTCCCCCTACCAAGTTACCCAGATTAATCGGATCGAAGCTGTCCAACGTAGATTTGTTCGATTTGTCCTGCGTGGTCTTCCGTGGGATGAAACTTATCGTCTAGCACCTTATTGTGAAGGCTTACAGTTGATTTCCCTCCAACCTCTTGCAAAACGACGTGAAACTGCTGATATACTATTTGTTTACGATATATTAACCGGCAATATTGATTGCCCCGCTCTGTTAAATCAAATTAACTTTAATACCAACCAGCGTCATCTTAGGTCAGTACCTCTTTTCCGTATTCCATTTCATCGCACAAGCTATAGCAATTTCAACCCTATTTTTTTTTTTTTTTATATATATATTAAGCGCGTGCAAAAGGGGTTGTGACTACCCTTAAGATGATATACACAGCACGAGCGATTAGGTAGATTGGAGGGGATTTAAAAGGAGATACCGATGCACATTGGTTTTGAACGTCTGTAGATCACAATGGGAGGGGAGAATTGAGCTGGGTAGAGCATTCCACATTCGAGTAGTGCGACTAAAGAAAGAATCTCTGTACTTAACAGTACGTCCGAAATTGGGCTCAAGGGTAAACTGATGGGCATTCCTAGAAGCGCGAGTATTACGGTTGAATTGTTTAAGGGGAGGAATGCAACTGGCTATTTCACCAGAGCATTGTTTATGGAAATAACGGTAAAATAACGAAAGACATGAGACATTTCGACGGTGCTCAAGAGATGAGAATGTTTCCGTTATAGTTCTTTCACCTATCATTTTAAGAGCTCTCTTTTCAATTCTATCCAATAAACTCAAGTGGGTTATTGGAGCACCTGCCCAAATGTGAGAGTTATACTCAAGTTTTGGACGAATAAAGGCTTTGTAGATCACAGCCAGATCAGAAGGGGAGAAAAATTTCTTGCATCGACGGAGAAAACCTAAACACTTAGCAGCATTTTTGGCGATGTCGAATATGTGGTCGTTCCATAAAAGGTGGTCTGTGACACACATACCGAGGACTGAAAGCTTTTCGGTTTCCTCAATGCAAGTGCCACTCATGGATAGTGGCATGGGGGGTGGGTTTTGTTTTAACGACAGTAGACAGCATTGAGTTTTTGAAGCATATGTCTATGTCTCGTATGAAACGTGATGCCAACAACTCTTCAAATATATTTGACTTCAACAGCTCTAAATAAAGCCTTCGAAACTCTCTTCTCCATAGCCAATCCCAATAACCTACCACAACTACCTTCATCTACTGTATTTGTCGAGATTTAAGTATTGCATTTTGTTTATATATTCATTGTATATTATTATTGTATCAAGTATAGTCACATTTTATTTTTATTTAAATATAATGTTTATTGTTTTTAAGTTTGTTTTGGCTTGTAATAAGCGTACAATAAAATTAAAAAATTAAAAATTAAACTCGTTTTAAATTAATTAATTAAAAATGATTTAACATCGTACTAAATCGACTAAAATTTTACGCCATTGCATTTAAGATTTGTATAAATAGATTTTTTAATGTCCCGATTTGTCCCGGATTTTGGGCCCTGGGGTCCCGATATTAACCAAATCTAATCTGGCAGCCCTAGATAGGGGTGCGATCGTCTACGAACTCGTTAAGGCTCATTTTAACTACTAAGGGCATATGCTCAGATAATATTTTTACTTTGACACTAAATGAGTTAATAATACCTCTCCATTTTTGGGCTACTGCACAAAAATCAATTACTGATTTGCCAGGCCCTCCAATTAATGTAAAACTACCCATTTTATCATGCTTGCTACACCCGTTTAACATTAGAAGATCTTGTTCTTGGCACAATTCTATTAGTTGACTACCATTTTTGTTAATGACAGGGTGTTTTGAATTCTTTTTCTCTAAAATTTCTGGATTAGCAAGATTATAAGTAAGCGTTTTAATTTGACATTCACCTATCCACGCATTACAGTCGCCAACCAATATTATATCCTCTAATAGAGTATTATTTATGAATTCATGCAAATTGTAAGAGTCAGTATCCGACGAGTTGCAGTTAAGGTATGTTGGCACAATATTAAAATTAAATCCTGATTTAAAGCCGTACAAGCAACCCCCACCTGCTCTTTCCCGATTGTGAGATCTTACCGCTGGGACCCAACACGTTATAAAATCCTAAAAATACTTATTATATGTTTCATATTTTTCTGCAGTTATGAACGTTTCAAAAAGTAAGAAGATATCATGTTCCTTTACAAATTGGAAGCAATTGGAGCAATTTGTTTGCTAGCCCAGAAATAGTATATGCTAACAATTTGATATTTTTAATTTATGATATTTTGTTTACTAGTTAAAATATTATCATTCAAGATCATATCATACCGAAATTATTTGCCGTTGTTGTTGATGATGCTGATGATGTTTTTTGATTGTTGTTGTTTTTTTGCTGCTGTTGTTGTTGCTGTTGTTGTTGCTGTTGTTGTTGTTGGTGTTGTTGCTGATTTTTTGTTGCTTGTTTTTTGGGTTTTAGCTCAGTTGATCCAACTATAGTGTTTTAGGTTTGTTTGCACTGTTTATTATTACTTTAGCTTGTTGTTGTTGTTGCTGTTATTTTTTTTGTTTGTTGTTGCTGTTCCGATGGAGAGCTTACTGTTGAACGTATTCTTTTTCTTGGGGTTTCTGGATCATATAATGACTTTTCATTCCATACACCCCCTTTAACTACCAATTCATAGTTTAAAAAAGGCTCTTTGGCCTTGTTTTTTTAAACTCTAACACCCTTATTCATAAAGAAAAATTAGTTATTTTAGCTACCGTGTTTAGGCAAACTACACAGAGAAAAAAACAACGTAAAATCAAAGCAAAAAACTTTGATTCTAATATTTTTCGGAACGATTTGGCGCCAACGCCGAAAATTCTTAAATCAAAGTGGAGCGACTTTATTTCAAAGTGATTCCATACTTAATAACGAACTAGATTTTAATACGTTAACATGTTGATTTAAAGTGGTATCATAGGTAAATCAAATTCATCCATCTTTTAAAACAACATTTTTCTACTTCGAATCAACGTAGATTGAACTTCGCTCAACAAGGTATTGATTCAAAATGGCTACCCACGCCACGCTTCTTTGTTTAAATGTATGTAAGACAAAGGCAAATGTATATACATGATCGACGCATTTCATTTTTGTGGTGAATCATTTATTTGTGACGACTTAAGTGTATTGTTTGATGCTATGAGTATTTCATAGTAATATAAATATAGGAAAAGTAATTTAATATTGTTTTTCGATAATATGAAAGTGAATTTCCAGTGCGCGTTTAATTTGTTCACAAATGTAAGGGAGCTACTTCGAAAAACAACAACGCGCTCTCGAAATTCTTTATATTAAGCTTACAAATACAAACAAATTGAGGTTTACTTTACTATGCAACACTTTGAAATTACGTTGATGGCACTTTAAGTGCCATAAAAGTGGATCGCAAAGTAAAATGTGGATTTCAATGTAAAAATGAATACGTTTCACTTTGAACCAAGGTTGGTCGCACTTTAAATTTGGATCTCAATTTAAAAATTAAAACGATTCACTTTAAAGCAACGTTGAACGAAATGTAAATGTACAAAAGTTGATTTCGATGTATAAATAAATACATTTTTTCCCTCAGTGTACACCAACTACACCATATTCCGGACTTAAATGGACCAGTAACCAAATGCCTCTAGTTTGAGCCCAGAAAGTTCTTATTCCATGGTGTAGTTTTCCTAAACACGGGAGCTAAAAAAACTATTTTTTTTTTATGAATACGGGTGTAATAGTTTTGGTACCAGTGGTTTTCTTGTTTCCAGTAGAGATATGCTAGTGTTAGTGTGCGATTTTTTTTGACATGATTACTTTTTTTTTTTTTTTAAAGCTCTTAAATGTAAGACGTATTGGTCTGATTTGCCCTTCTGATCTTTTACCTAAACGGCAGCAGCTTTCAATTTCAATATCATTTGAAGGTAATTGAAAATCTTCATTGCTATTATTTAAAATATTGATAGTAATTGTGTCAAGATCATCTGCATTTGATTCAGATTCTTCTACTTTAAATAAAATAACATTTTTTTGTCTCAATCCTAACTCCAGCTGGGAAATTCATTTTTCATGCTTTAGACACATTGCTTCTTGTTTCTCTATTATTGCTCCCTGAGTTTCTACAACTTTCTCAAGCTTATCCACCTTTTCGGCAATAATTCCTACTTTTTCATCTGTGCTCCCTATCACTCTATTTACATATGTAAATGTAGGTATACATTTAGTTAACAAATGTTGCGCAATAGGTACGTACCCTTTTTACTTATTGTAGGTTTTTATTTTTGTCAGCCGAAGTTTCCACTTAAAACGTAAGTTTCGCAGTTCGACCTAAATTCTTTTGACTCTGTATGCACTCATACTAAACAAAAAGCGGTATCCAAAGAACAATAATATTAGTCATCGGTGATCGAATAATTTATTAAACATTGTTCAGTCACTGTAAGTATGACACGAAGTGTATGAAATTCACTTATACGTTATACCCCTGGTGCGGTTTTGCTAAATAAATCGGTACATGACAACATTCCCTGCATCCGCCACTCATGACTTATGGACCTACTTTACAAGTAGGTCTGGGCTGTACAGTACAGTATAAGTAGTCTTGTGAAGCAAGCTTGTTTGAAGAAGAAAATTTCCGCTTCTGCGCGCAAACTTGGTATTTTAATTTATTTTTTTTTACGAAGAGTAAATTAACCATCTGCAAATCCATTGGATAATTATCTATATATCAACATTATTCATTATACTATCTAGTTATTGGAAAACTATCGATGGACATTCAGCCTTGTGCTTGTTCTTCATGTATTAAATAATATAATTCAGGTTTTATCTTGTTGGTTGTTCTATTTTTAAGTTGCGTGTAGTCTCTGCATGAATTTTGAATACTGATTAAGCAAACCAGATGCATCTCCGAACTTTGATGATTAGTTAACAAGAATTTCGAAGAGTTATACCTACCTAAATTGTTTTTCACCTGACCTTTACTTTAGATATTTAAGATGCTTTATTTTTAATTTTGTTTTTAACAGTAAGTTGGTACCTTTAGTAGGTGTTCGTATGTGTACCTGGGTGTTACCTACTATAAGGCTTGGGTGGCTCGCTTCCCAAATATGCAAGTGAAAGTCCAGTATCAGCATAATTATTAAAAGAGACCATATTGCTGAAAAATTATAGTTTATGTAGGTATTATGATCGTCATTCTAGAACCATACTTAGCTAACATCTACTGTGTGTACTGGGCATATACATAGGTATAATATTTGTTTTTTCTATCGATGGCGAGCTTCCACATGTACTTCAGAAATCAATGCTGTCAACAGCGTTTGTACCTAGGTATATTATTATACTCATGTTATAAATTTAACTTCATTATTGTTCCATACGAATCCTATTAAATTTTAAAGTTGGTATTAAATAATGAGAATTAGGAATCAAAATAAATTAAATTCAGTTCAGTATACTGTATACAATGTACCTAAATGCTACATATATGCAAAATGGCCGGCCGCACACAACCGCATGCGTGATCGAATTTAATTATATCTACCATTGGTTTGCAAATAATATTTTGCATATATAAAACACATGTGCAAACACATTGTGGAAGGCAACACAAAACCTAAAGTATTGGCTTGGGTGTATAGGTTTGGTAAACAACGTATTATTCAACCTAAAAGGACTTCTTTATTTGCTAAAGCAGGGCTGCCTTTTCTTTAATAAGTATAACTCTATAAACTATTAAATTGGATAGAACATCCAATATCTGCTGCAGGCATAGTAATTTAATCTTAGATATTTATTCTATCTATTTAATAAAATTAGAAAAACAAAATTAGAAAAACAAACAAATAAATGTTAATATGTATATATATATAGTAAAAACGACAGCACTGGGATCAACAAACCTTATAGAGAACCGAAAACAAACACCACAGAGACAGAAAAGCGAGTAATTTATGAACTCGCGCTATTCGACGGGCACGTAGTCGCTGTTTACGCTGCGCTGGGCTAGTTTATCTCAGCCTATAGCAGCAAAATACATAAAATGCAATTTACTTTCACGCTAGCTTGCGGGTGTCAATAAACTAAACGACACTGTCCCAAAATGTTGCATACATTTCACGTTCCATTGGGACAGTGTTGGGGAAAATAATTTTAACAAGTATTTTCTTATATTTTTGTTGATAGAGATTTAGGTTCTAATAATTACTTCTTAAATGTACTGACGTTCAATTATAAAACCCTTACTTGTCAGTTTTAAATTATTATTTATAATGTTATTCTAATTTTACCTTATCTACCTATACGTTAAAAAAAAACACTTTTTTAAATCATTATTGTTACCGCCATGAACATTAACAATGAATTTCCTTTACCGTAAAACCTCAAGTAAAAGGACATCAAGTTTTGATAAGATGGAATAATTTTTGTCTAAATTTGAATGTAGTAAGTTGTCATTTATAGTCCTTAGGCTGCTAGTCGTGTAACTTTAAATCAAACCTTTTACAGTAAAAAAAAAACATCTAAGGCATCTCAGTATTGCTCCACTAGCTGAAAACTCCAAAGTTGGCCAACTTAGGGGCAGTTTCACAGTAAGAATAGTGGCACTTAAGTGCAAAATATAAGATACAAAATGCTAATATGCGCAGTGCACATTTGCCTGAAGAAATTGCACTTAAGTACCCCGTGTTGGGCACTTATGTAAGTGTCACTAGCTCAGACAGCAGAAATAACCAAAAATTGTCAATATGCAAAACTTAAGTGCAAATTATTCCGATAAGTACCCACTATGAAACAGCCCCTTGGACTTCAAAACCGTAGTTGAACTGAAAGTTGAAAAATGCTTTCATTCACTACTTTAAATCTGAACTACCAAAGTATTGAACAGTTAGATGCTTTCATTCATACCATTCACGCAAATTGTGTCATACCTGGGCGAAACGCCATTCGATGGGAGTTGTGCTTTTAATTGATCCGTCTGCTTAAACAGAAATTAATTTAATTTATACGTAATTGCAATTAAATAATGTACATATTAGTAGAATATTTTATACAAAGTTTTTTTAGTTCATGCCTTCTGAATTATTAGCTCACTTGAATTGGTGTGTTGTAGATAGACTAAAAAAATTGAATTTGCATGTTGTGTAAAACTTATCGTCTCACCTTTTGAATTTACCCTGGAATATCTGTTTTGATAATATTTGTGAAACTTTATAATTTTAGAAAGCTGTTTGAACACTTCAATAATTTGCTTATGGGTTTGAAAACAAAATCTATCAAAACGGAAATTTCATATACATATTTTACGTTAGTTCATAAGAATCTGACAGAAACATATTAACGAACAGATTTTTGAAATGTCGACAGTAGAGTTTAAGCCTATTCGTCTTTAGTTGTATTTTTAGTAGAATCTCGCAATAAGCTCATTAATTAAAAAAAATTAAAATCTATTTGTTCCATTAATATTCAAAAAAGCTGAACCAAATAGAAAAATGTGCACTGTACTGTATTTCATATTATACGTTTACATTTGTATATCATTGTCTAAATAGTGAAGTAAAAGATACTCTCAACCACATAAATGAAGAACTATTTTCAGAAATTCGCTTTAAAATTTTGCCCCTTTCAATCGTTTAAAATTCAAGACAAGTATGATGTTCTATTGTACATGATGTCACTATAAAGAATTTAGGTACCTAAGTATTTTTGGAACCATGGACTTTTATAGGAACAAGAATTTTTGGAAAACATGAGGTATAAAGGCTCCTAATAATTACTCAAATAAATTAAACTATTTGTATTCTGAACAGAAAACATATTTGTAGTTAAAAATAAAAAAAATGAATATTTTAAAAGTTTTAATAACATAACATAAACTATATAGTCGGGGAGACGGCCATAGGACGACCTACCCTCATCTATTTACCAGATGAGATGTATACCATTTTTTTGATACTGTCCAAACAAACAGTTTGCGCATGGGTTGCCTAAAAAAATAGTGGGCCCTTCATAGGGTTGACACGGTTTAAAGGTCAATTTTTGCGATTATTCAATTATCTGATTGCGCTTCCCAACTAACATTTCAGCTTCGGTTGGGCTTAATAGAAACTTCTATTAACTTCTATTAAGCCTTACAGAAGCTAAAATGTTAGTGAGGTTATGTGGTAAGTCATAAAGAAATAAAAAAAATATAATATGAAAGGAAATTTAATTTAAAAATTTTCGAATTAGGGATTTTTTGAAATTTTAAATTTAAGTAGGGTAAATTAGGGTGATAGTATTAAAAGGTCGATATCTTATTTTCTAAACGATCATAGCGAAATGATTTTTTTTGCAAGTCGATAGATTTTAATAAATACATGAAAGTCTTATATGATAACAAAAATTGTCAAAAATTTACAACTCGAGATATGAACGTTTGAAAATTATGGCGAAATAGATGTTTGAGAAGAAATTTACTATAAATCAGTGCGACGTTCTATTGAAATATATGGTATGTTGTCATGAAGCTGATTAATAAAAAGATAATAGGTATCTGCCAAATTTTTAATTGAAGCTTTTGTTTTGGCAAAGTGAATTTTTGAAGAATATTTTTTTTTTAAATTTATAGGTTGTTTTATTTTTATTTTTGAACCCTTTGGTATTTTCATTGAAATTAACATCAAAATACAGATACAGATAAGCATGATAGTACCAGGATTTCTACAAAAGCTTGGTTAAAACTCAGGGTTGCCGCACTTTAATATTTCTCTTTGCGTCAGAAAAATCATTTACTACTCCATGTCATACAGATGTCTATAGTGTATGTATATAATGTATATGTAGGTATATCAAATGCATCTACTGCACTTTTTTTATCAGAGTCTTGCATATTTCGGATTCTCGTTATCATATCATATTAAATTTTTGTATTCCTTTATGGCTTACCACATAAGCGCAATCAGATAATTGAATAAACGCAAAAATTGATCTTTAAACCGTGGCAACCCTATGAAGGGTCCACTATTTTTTAGGCAACCCATGCGCAAACTGTTTGTTTGGACACTATATAAAAAACTGTATACCTGGACACTATATAAAAAACTGTATAGGCCGTCTCCCCGACTAATACCTTTTCCAATTTAAAATGTTGTTTTCATCAATTTAAAAACCAGAACTTACTTGCGTACGTAACACTAGCAAAATCATTTAAGTTTAAATTATTTATAACCTTTTCATGGAAAATAAATGTAATTATTATTCTTGTTCTATAAATAGATAAGAAAATTATTTTTGGAAAAAACAAACGAACAAGAATTGGGTCGTTCTCAAAAGAAAATATTTCACAACAAGTCGACCTGATAACCTTTTGATCTATACGAAGCATTTATTTTATTTATTTTTTCTAATGTATAAGTAAACAGGGTGTTTTCATTTCCAGATTAAATACCATTACTTGCGGAAATATTGTTAAGACATATGTTCTTCGAAATAATTCTTTGGTAGAGGGGTTTACTTCTCCTTGTTTAGGTGGTAAACTCCATATAGTTTTCAATAGTTTTTAATGTCAAAAACATTTTCTTTCAAAAATCGAATACCTAACTTAAAATTAAATTTAAATGAACTATATTTTTGTTTATTTAAGTTAGACACAGCATGAAAGAAGAAAGAGTCCTATCCTATGCGATATTTTTTTAAGAAAATGCCAAAACTCATATTCCAAAGTTCCGAAATATTCAGTTTATTGAACCCCATTAACATTTAATAGCCCAATTTAGAGGGAATAATACAATCAAAAATCAAACAGACAAATTGGATTAGGTTAAGTATAGTAAGAAATTTTCAAGCCGATTAAGTACCTACCAAAACCATGAAATAAAATGGTAGAATGATCTCCTAGAGGAACAGTTCAAGTTTTTAATTTAGCTCTGAAGTTTCTTCTATAGAAAATAGCTCTTACGACTTTGATTGATTTGAAAATTTGAATGAAACAAACACAACTGAAGTTATTATAGCTATTTCCCGATCACCAACCTGGTTGGATTTTGTCTTTGTAGTTGAATCAGACTTTTTTTGAGTGGTTTCGATTCAACTTCGTACCTACTATGTTAAAAAGTACTAATAATACTTAGGTAGATACTCGCAGATATTTTATTTAATTTTCATAATTTGAAGCCTCAGTTTAAAGTAAATAATATCAAACACTTAGCCCTTTTCATATTTTATGTCAGCTTTTTCACTTCCTTGATGTTTAATTCTCTTTCGTCATATGCCATCAAGTGAGTATGCACGTTAGATTTTTGTTTCTACCATTACTTCTAACAACCTAACATTTGTCGACTTGAATACTAATAGGTGCAGCAGTCGTCAATACACTGAAATTTATTATACCATCGCATTGTCTTGACTAAAAAAACAGATTTCTACACTGTCGCTTCAATTTATTCGGTGTTCACGGAAGTGAAAAAGCCAAGCCAAACCAACCCTTTTTTCCCAATTGGTGGTCTTCGGGTTCGGATCCCACCGCATTCAACAAACATGAAATTCAATTAATCACTCGGTGTCTTCCTCTTCCTCTCCCTCTCAGTAACTACATAGCTACAACAAATGAAAAGTATTCGCGGATTTTCTTATAAGTGGCTCATTGTTGGGTGGTCTATGATCAGTTTTGTCGATGACGGTGTTCGTTCGTCCATTACGTAAACACTGCTGATAACTTTTGTAACAACAACCTAAAATAGAATAGTTTTCCAACAGCAGCCTCATGGCCAATGCCCATGGGTCATCATTTCGTATTATTGTAAAAAGGGAGAAATTCACCTGAGACTATAATGGTGGTTTATATTTAATTAAATACAAAAAATGAATAAATAAACATACGATTGCGCACATACATTATGTAAGTATAGGAAACTTCGAATTTTCCTAAAAAAGTGACTTTTCCATCGGATATACCTATATCGGATGCTTTTTTAAGTTTTGCGTAATTATCGAGTTATTGCCAATTACAATTCTCTCTATAAGAAAAAAATATTTGACTTTTTTCCCCACGATTTTCTTAATCAAAATCATCAGCGTGTTTGAAAAGACACAAATTCTTTTTCTTTCAAAGGTTCTTAATTAGCCTGTTCCTTAAACCTATAAGCACATTATCTATACAGATGTACTTCAGTTTTAAGTTTTCAATTTTGTTTTGTGTTAAACCTGATATTGCGGCCATATTTGGCTGGTCCATTGTCGTTCATTAGGCGACATCGACTGTACATTGAGACAAATAATTTTTCAAAAATGTTTTTATTAGTAAAAATAAAATAAATTAATGAGTGAAGAGTATTTTCGATTTAAACACAATTTCCCCATGTTTGTCATTTTATCAATTATCTAATGTACTGATACATATGTTTTACAACACACTGTCACTTTAAAGGTAGCCTAACTAAAAAATAAAAAAATTTAAAATAAAATTTTCTGCAAGACCACATTAGTTTTTAATTTTTGCATGTTATATTTGTGTTGCTATCTAACCATGAATTAAAAATAATTCTGAAAAACTAAGTAATTTTGAAGCACTCAAAAAATATTTCAAAAATTATCCAATTCTGCTTATAATTTGGAAGCAAATAGTCTAGTGTATTACAAGACGAAATTAGAAAATTCTAAGTGCAACACGCAATTTGTGCATCATTGCTGTGGTCAAAGTAGGACACTTGAGTTGGCACTGATTTTTGTACACGTATTTGGAACCCTAGAAGCTCGAAAGTATTTTTTGTACCTGCACTTGAATTCATTGCCTTTAAAACTAACGTACCTGGTTCTTAAATATTACATATGTATATGCATAAACCGCGTTTAATATTTTTATATATTAAAATGCAAGTAACATACTGATAAACAAAACAATTTGTTAACACTTTTTATATATAAAACAAAAAGATAGTTGTCTGCTGAAGTAATGACACACATTATTATAATGCAACCATTTTCAGTCCGTTACAAAATATAAACCTACTTTAGAAAATTATACATAAGAGGTCTACCTAATAAGAAGCTACAAAGCTTCATATTTACATGTATAAAATATACACATAAACCTTATTTCATTGGGTTATCTCTTAAGATGTTTTTGATTCTACAAACATTTGATATTATGTCTGTCTATGTTTTTTGTCCTACCCGACCAAATTATAGAATCATTCTGAGCTGACCTATAATTATTATTGTCGATTTCTTGAAAATAAAAATGATTATCTTATCTATGAGTTGCATTCCAACAGAGTCATTGACTGTTAGTATATCGAATTCACTGATTGATTGATTGATTATGTCTAATGTCAATACAATAGCATTGCATTTCTGAAGACAACCGGATCGATGATAACTTTTTATAAGAACAAATGTGTCGAATTTTGATGAAAGATCAATCCCTATCCTATATTATATACATTTATGAACATACATATACACTCCCTGTCACTTGTTTGAGGCCACTATTTTCACAAAAGTTTTTGCATGATAAATACCTGTAGGAAATATTTTCCTGGAAATTTTTGATACGTGTGAGTAGGTAATTATATTTTGCGATAAGAAAGTATAAATTTAAAGTAACTTGGAAATTCCATAGGAATTTCACAAATTATAAGAATGGACTGCAAAAATGGGTATAAAAAATGCGTCACTTGATTGAGGCCACTTGAAAAATCTTTTAAAAAAAAGCAAAACTATAAAAATGTTTACTTTAATGTATTATGTTTTTGTCAATTAATAATGAGTATGGCCGCCATTTTTTGAAATCTGCTCTATTAGACGGTTTGGAACTAATTCATACAGTTTTTTGGAATAATCCAGTAAAATCTGGCTCCAGGCAACACAGTTAGCTTCGACCAAGACGTCCTTATCTGTAAACGGGCTACCAGTATCAGAAACTTTTCGAAATAGCCCAAACGATTTCGACGATGTTTGAGTCCGGTGAATAGGGTGGCTATGGTAGAAGTCCAAGTTCCGACTGAATCCAGCTTCTAGCTACCCTGGAAGTATGGATAGGGGTGTTTTCTTGTTGGAATATCCAAGGTAGAGGTTCATGCATATTCTTCAGCTTTGGAAATATCCGTTACAGCAGTGATTTGTAACTATTTCCGTTCATTGTTGTAGTTATAAACTCCAATTCAATTGTTCCATAATAGGTGAAAGCTCCCCACACCATAACACCGGATGTATGACTGTGATGTCTTGACAGAATAAGTTCTTCAAGATTTAACTTTTTTTCATCTGAAAAGACAACGTTTTTCCATGCGTTCCTACAGGCAACATGCTCCCTGGCGAAATTCACCCGTAGTTCCTTGTGTAGCTGCCGCAGAACCGGTTTCTTTTTGATTTTCATACTCTTGATGTTACCACTGGTTTTAATAATCCTTAAAAACGTCGAAATACTGGCTGATATCCCACTTTTTGTGTGGAATTTGAAGCTAGCCGCTGAATGAGCTTTCCTCGGATTGTTATTGCTTGAGATGTGTGTCCTTTTCGTTTGTGTCCGTAGTTTTCAGTGTCTGCTAGATATTTGTTGACAATGGTCTTACTTCTGTTCGATCTCCTAGCTATTTCTTGGCCTGAGTATCCCAGTTCCTGTATCTATCGATCCTCTTTCTACTACTGTCGACGTGTTTCCAGAGCCCATTTTAACTTCAATTTTAATATTAAATATAGTTTTCTATCTTTTTTTTTAAATATTTTAAACTTTTGTTTGAAAAAAATCGGTGATGTCAACTTTTGCCAAGCAAATTTTTGGAATGACCTCTATCAAGTGACGCAACTTTTTATATCTATTTTTTGCAGTCCATTCACATAATTTGGGAAATTTCTATGAATTTTCCGAGTTAACTCTTTAACTTTATCCTTTTTTTACCTTTTAACACGTGTCAAACATTTTCAGGAAAAATATTGCTTACAGGTATTTATCGAGAAAAAACTTTTATGAAAATAGTGGCCTCAAACAAGTGACAGGGAGTGTATAATTACAACAATTTCAATTAGGTATCTATTCATATGTACATACATATAAATCAAAATATTCTGGAGAAACATTATTCAACTTAGAGAAGACATACATTTTGAATGCAAATATTATTGTATTTTTTAATGAAAGCAAAAAGACAGACAAAAATAAAAAAGCTTCGACTATATCGGTGACTCACAATACCGAAATAGAAAAAAAAATCGAATATTTTTCTGCGATGCTCCGAAAAGAAAAGTAAATGATATTTTTTGCATCCAAAGAAACTGTATGAAATCCCAAGAATAGATTTAATCAAGCAATTTGTCAAAATATATCGTGCATGCGCAGTCTCAATCAGGTGCGTTGCCTGCATTTCGTAAATGCGAGGAGGGGTCACTCTTGTATTAAATTGTAGAGTGAATTTGTATTCCTCTGAAATAAAAAAAAAAATATTAAAATATGTTTCCGCTAAGTAAGTTAGGAACGGTAAGCATTAAGTTAATTTTTCTGTTTCATAGCCATTACTTTTATAAAACCAAACTTTGTGCCTACAAAAATTAGGCAACCATTATTTTTTCTTAATGCCAAACCCATAATTTGATATTTGTGTCGTTCCACAATTCAAAATTTACTAAAAACACTGGTCTGCCAGACGCAGGATATTTATTTTATCAAAGCCAAGTTTTTTTTGTATGTTATGTTAGGTAAGAAGAAATGGATTCTACCAACCTTAAACCTGAGAAAAATTAGAAGGTTGAGATTTAAAATTGATGCATACTTATATTTTGATATGTTTAAGGGGACTGTTTCATTTACTATGTTTGAAACTTGCCAGACACCGGGTTTTACCGTCAGCTAGACACCTCTTAAAGCTGTTTAACTAATTTTGGCATTAAGGTTGCAGAATCAAATCTAATTTGTGTTTACCGATATTTCTCAACGAGGCAGGTTTTACAGCGATGTTTTAAGTCAGTAATTTAAGTCTATAAATTGCAATCTTCAATTCATCTTACAATTATTTTGACAATTTTCCGGTTGAAGTTAGGCCAAACTTTCTAGAAAGTTTTAAATAAAGTTAATAAAGTTAAGTTACATGTCTGTCAAGTTAGCATTACCACTTCAAAATTTCAGGAATCTAATAATTGGATTAATTGTCGTGAATTTGTCGTAAATTTGTCGTGAAAGAAAACAAATTGTCGCGCCTTTTTTTTTAAATTAACCATGGGTAATGCTAACTTGACAGTCAAGTTAGCATAACCCACCCTCAAAAAAAAATTCTAAAAAAAAAAAAATATGATGCAGTTAATTGTCGTGAATTTGTCGTGAAAGAAAAAATTTTGTCCGACCTTTTTTTATAAAAATAACCCTGGGTAATGCTAACTTGACAAACAAGTTAGCATTACCCACCCTCAAAAAAAAATTCTAAAAAAAAAATGAAGATGCAGTTAATTGTCGTGAATTTGTCGTAAATTTGTCGTGAAAGAAAAAAATTTGTCGCGCCTTTTTTTTTTTTAAATTAACCCTGGGTAATGCTAACTTGAAAGTCAAGTTAGCATTACCCACCCTCAAAAAAAAATCTAAAAAAAACATGAAGATGCAGTTAATTGTCGTGAATTTGTCGTAAATTTGTCGTGAAAGAAAAAATTTTGACCGACCTTTTTTTTAAAAAATAACCCTGGGTAATGCTAACTTGACAGTCAAGTTAGCATTACACACCCTCGAAAAAAATTCTAAAAAAAAAGATGCAAATAATTGTCGTGAATTTGTCGTAAATTTGTCGTGAAACAAAAAATTTTGTATCACTTGTATTTTCTGAAATAAAAAAAACCCTAACCCTCTAAAATCGCATTTTTTTCAATAAATCTAGAACTACCATACCAAAACTTTTTTCTTAGAAGACTTAAAAAAAAAATGTATCCAAACAATTGTCGCAAGACGTCCTTAGATAAGTTACGTACTCAAATAATTTGTCAAGCCCTTTTTTCTAAACAAAAATTACATTTTTATGACTAAACCCCCTAAAATCGCATTTTTTCATAAAATCTAGCACTACCATACCAAAACTTTTTTCCAAGAAGATTTTTTGAAAAAAAATGTATCCAAACAATTGTCGTAAGGCGTCCTTAGATAAGTTACGTACTCAAATAATTCGTCGTGCCCTTTTTTCTCAAAAAAATCACCTTTTTATGCTAAACCCCCTAAAATCGCATTTTTTCGCAAAATCTAGCACTATTCTAGCACTACCATACCAAAACTTTTTTCCTAGAAGATTTTTTGAAAAAAAATGTATCCAAACAATTGTCGTCAGACGTCCTTAGACAAGCTACGTACTCAAATAATTTGTCGTGCCTTTTTTTCTCAAAAAAAATCACCTTTTTATGGCTAAACCAGCTAAAATCGCATTTTTTTTTACAAAATCTAGCACTACCATACCAAAACTTTTTTCCTAGAAGATTTTTTGAAAAAAATGTATCCAAATACTCAAATAATTTGTCATGCCCATTTTTCTCAAAAAAAAATCAACTTTTTATGACTAAACCCCCTATAATCGCATTTTTCACAAAATCTAGCACTATTCTAGCACTACCATACCAAAACTTTTTTCCTAGAAGATTTAAAAAAAAAATGTACCAAAACAATTGTCGTAAGACGTCCTTAGATAAGTAACGTACTCAAATAATTTGTCGTGCCCTTTTTTCTAAACAAAAATCACATTTTTATGACTAAACCCCCTAAAATCGCATTTTTTCATAAAATCTAGCACTACCATAACAAAACTTTTTTCCTAGAAGATTTTTTGAAAAAAAAAAATGTATCCAAACAATTGTCGTAAGACGTCCTTAGATAAGTAACGTACTCAAATAATTTGTCGTGCCCTTTTTTCTTAACAAAAATCACATTTTTATGACTTAACCCCCTAAAAACGCATTTTTTCATAAAATCTAGCACTACCATACCAAAACTTTTTTCCTAGAAGATTTTTTGAAAAATAAATGTATCCAAACAATTGTCGTAAGACGTCCTTAGATAAGTAACGTACTCAAATAATTTGTCGTGCCCTTTTTTCTAAACAAAAATCACATTTTTATGACTAAACCCCCTAAAATCGCATTTTTTCATAAAATCTAGCACTACCATACCAAAACTTTTTTCCTAGAAGATTTTTTGAAAGAAAAATGTATCCAAACAATTTTCGTAAGACGTCCTTAGATAAGTAACGTACTCAAATAATTTGTCGTGCCCTTTTTTCTCAAAAAGAAATCACCTTTTTATGACTAAACCCCCTAAAATCGCATTTTTTCATAAAATCTAGCACTACCATACCAACATTTTTTTCGTAGAAGTTTTTTTGAAAAAAAAAAAATGTATCCAAACAATTGTCGTAAGATGTCCTTAGATAAGTTACGTACTCAAATAATTTGTCGTGTCCTTTTTTCTCAAAAAAAAAATCACCGTTTTATGACTAAACCCCCTAAATTCGCATTTTTTTATAAAATCTAGGACTACCATACCAAAACTTTTTTTCTAGAAGATTTTTTGAAAAAAAAATGTATCCAAACAATTGTCGTAAGACCTCTTTAGATAAGTTACGTACTCAACAAATTATTTGAGTACGTAAACCCCCTAAAATCGCACTAAACCCCCTAAAATCGCATTTTTTCATAAAATCTAGCACTACCATACCAAAACTTTTTTCCAAGAAGATTTTTTGAAAAAAATGTATCCAAACAATTGTCGTAAGGCGTCTTTAGATAAGCGACGTACTCAAATAATTTGTCGTGCCCTTTTTTCTCAAAAAAATCACCTTTTTATGACTAAACCCCCTAAGATCGCATTTTTTCACAAAATCTAGCACTATTCTAGCACTACCATACCAAAACTTTTTTCCTAGAAGATTTTTTGAAAAAAAATGTATCCAAACAATTGTCTTCAGACGTCCTTAGATAAGCTACGTACTCAAATAATTTGTCGTGCCTTTTTTTCTCAAAAAAAAATCACCTTTTTATGACTAAACCCCCTAAAATCGCACTTTTTCATAAAATCTAGCACTACCATACCAAAACTTTTTTCCTAGAAAATTTTTTGAAAAAAAATGTATCCAAACAATTGTCGTAAGACGTCCTTAGATAAGTTACGTACTCAAATAATTTGTCGAGCCCTTTTTTCTCAAAAAAAAATCACCTTTTTATGACTAAACCCCCTAAAATCGCATTTTTTCACAAAATCTAGCACTATTCTAGAACTACCATACCAAAACTTTTTTCCTAGAAGATTTTTTGAAAAAAAATGTATCCAAATAATTGTCGTAAGAGGTCCTTAGATATGAAACGTACTCAAATAATTTGTCATGCCCATTTTTCTCAAAAAAATCAACTTTTTATGACTAAACCCCCTAAAATCGCATTTTTTCACAAAATCTAGCACTATTCTAGCACTACCATACCAAAACTTTTTTCCTAGAAGATTAACAAAAAAAAATGTACCAAAACAATTGTCGTAAGACGTCCTTAGATAAGTAACGTACTCAAATAATTTGTCGTGCCCTTTTTTCTAAACAAAAATCACATTTTTATGACTAAACCCCCTAAAATCGCATTTTTTCATAAAATCTAGCACTACCATAACAAAACTTTTTTCCTAGAAGATTTTTTGAAAAAAAATGTATCCAGACAATTGTCGTAAGACGTCCTTAGATAAGTTACGTACTCAAATAATTTGTCGTGTCCTTTTTTCTCAAAAAAAATCACCTTTTTAAGACTAAACCCCCTAAATTCGCATTTTTTTATAAAATCTAGCACTACCATACCAAAACTTTTTTTCTAGAAGATTTTTAAAAAAAAAATGTATCCAAACAATTGTCGTAAGACGTCTTTAGATAAGTTACGTACTCAACAAATTATTTGAGTACGTAACTTATCTAAGGACGTCTTACGACAATTGTTTTGATACATTTTTTTTTTTTAAATCTTCTAGAAAAAAAGTTTTGGTATGGTAGTGCTAGAATAGTGCTAGATTTTGTGAAAAAATGCGATTTAAGGGGGTTTAGTCATAAGAAGGTGATTTTTTTTGAGAAAAAAGGTACGACAAATTCTTTGAGTACGTAGCTTATCTAAGGACGTCTTACGACAATTGTTTGGATACATTTTTTTTCAAAAAATCTTCTAGGAAAATAGTTTTGGTATGGTAGTGCTAGATTTTATGAAAAAATTCGATTTTAGGGGGTTTAGTCATAAAAAGGTGATTTTTTTTAGAAAAAAGGGCACGACAAATTATTTGAGTACATAACTTATCTAAGGACGTCTTACGACAATTGCTTGGATACATTTTTTTTTCAAAAAATCTTCTAGGAAAAAAGTTTTGGTATGGTAATGCTAGATTTTATGAAAAAATGCGAATTTAGGGATGTAGTCATAAAAAGATGATTTTTTTTTTGAGAAAGAAGGACACGACAAATTATTTGAGTACGTAGCTTATCTAAGGACGTCTTACGACTCTTCTAAAATGTTGCGATTTTAGGGGGTTTAGTCATAAAAATGTGATTTTTGTTTAGAAAAAAGGGCACGACAAATTATTTGAGTACGTCACTTATCTAAGGGCGTCTTGCGACAATTGTTTGGATACATTTTTTTTAAGTCTTCTAAGAAATAGTTTTGGTATGGTAGTGCTAGATTTATTGAAAAAAATGCGATTTTAGAGGGTTAGGGTTTTTTTTTATTTTTTCTCAGAAAATACAAGTGGTACAAAATTTTTTGTTTCACGACAAATTTACGACAAATTCACGACAATTATTTGCATCTTTTTTTTTTTTAGAATTTTTTTTGAGAGTGGGTAATGCTAACTTGACTGTCAAGTTAGCATTACCCAGGGTTATTTAGAAAAAAAAGGTCGGACAAAATTTTTTCTTTCACGACAAATTTAAGACAAATTCACGACAATTAATCCAATTATTGGATTCCTGAAATTTTGAAGTGGTAATGCTAACTTGACAGACATTTAAGTTACTCATTCTGATAGTTAAAAAACTCCACTTTAGCACAACACTCACCTGTTTATTGCAACTTACATAAACAAAATATTAAATATTTTTTTTAATTTTTGAGGTATTTCAAATGAAGGAATTTTTGAGCATAAATATATAAAATAGTTACCAAAAATCCTTACCAATAATTTTTATCATCCCCCAAAATTTCAAGCTCCTAACCCCACCCCTTAAAATATTAAAGATCATCTCTCTGAAAATATATATATTATACAGGGTGTCCCAAAAGTCAACGTCGAAACGAAAACGGGTGATAGGGTAGTTAGTGGAAGTTATCAGAAAGATAATAAAAAAAATCGTAGCCGTGCATTTTGTGAGTTATATATATGCATTCGAAAAAAAAATCGAAAAAATGGTTACCCTCTTTGACAGTCTTTCAAGTGCTGTGATTACAAATCTTAATGTTTCTCAATTTTTGTCTGTGTTATGGAACCTTGAATAACTTTTCTAGCAATTGCATTCAAAAATTAAAACACACCTGCATCAGTTTTAAAGAATATATCACTTTTTGCCCAATTTAGTACTAAAGTAGTAAAAAATTAGTGTAATAAAAAGGTACTACGAAATTTTGGCAAGTTACCTTAAAAATTGGCGTGTTCAATTTTCATTTCAAAATGGTATACCATTTTGAGAATATTTCATAAATAACGGAAACAAGAATGTTTTTCTCCAGTAACCCGGTAACAATTTGCACGAATAATTAACAATTTGCACGAATGGCATGTAGAAAATCAACATTTGATGCGGGAAGATAAATCGCAGTATCGCTTCAAAGTTAATATGTGGACCGGAATTCTGAATGGTAAAATTATTGGACCATTCGAGCTACCAGAGGTGTATTAAGATTTTTTACAACACCACTTACCAAATTTATTGGAAGATGTGCCACTTAGCATTTATGGAAATATGTATGTGGTTTCAACAAGACGGCTGCCCCAGCGCAGACAATTCCTTGATGAAGAATACCCAGGCAGGTAGATAGGGTGGTCTGGTGCAATTTCGTTCACCTGAATTAAACCCTGTGGATATCTTTAGGGGGGGGGGGGTGGGAGTAAAAGAAAAAGTCTACTCAAAACCGGTCCAAAACTTAGACGAGCTGCGCCTAGAAATCACCCTGTTGGAAACATCACCTCAAGCAGATTCTCCCGTCTTATAAACCGATCTTTTTCGAGAAGATGTAGGTCTTGCTTTGCCGTTGGATGCAAACTATTTGAACCTTTGTTATACCTAATCTTAATAAACTTTTGATATAATTTTTGTTGAAAAATTGAATTTTATTTAAAACTTAAAATTAAACTTAAAAAATAATAGAATGAATCACTATCTGATAGCCCGAGGTACTCTTGGCCTGGTAGTAGTTACTTATAAATTACTGTTCACCCCCTTCGAACTTAAACTTAGACCTAGAGGGCATTCAAAGTTTTTTTTTTAACGAATTAAAAAGGATTATCTTAAAACCGGGTTAATTGAGAAAAACATATTTTTAGGGTCATGTAGGTAAAAATGTTGAGTACTTAGTTGGGCAAAAGAGTAATATTTTCTTTAAAATTCATGCAGGTGTGTTTAAATTTTTGAATGCAGTTGTTAGCAAGGTTATTCAAGGTTCCATAACACAACAAAATTTAGAAAAATTAAGATTTGTAATCACAGCACTTGAAAGACCGTCACAGGGTAGCCATTTTTCGATTTTTGTTCGAATGTCTATAACTCACAAAATGTATGGCTACTACTCCATGGAATAAGAATGTTCTGGACTCAAATAGAGCAGTAAGCCTTTTGTGGCGAATAGTGAAGCTCTCGGAATCTTGATTCAATGAGTCCAAAAGATCGTTCAATATAATCAGTCTTTACTTTTTGTTGAATTTTGATTAATAGGATTCATCAGCTTCAACTCGGTAGAGTAATAATCCACGGCTTATGAGGTTATAGTCTAGGAAAGATAGAAAATTTAATATGGGCAAGGGGGGACGAATTAATTCATGTAATTTTATTGCTGGTATTGCAGAATTTTATCCTCAACAACATATCCCAAGTCCCCCAGAATCCCCGCATTGGTTTTTTGTATAGACCCATCCCTCTCTTTATTTTTTATGTATTTGTTTTCATTTGTTTACTTGTTTTATTTTATACAGAAGACAAATCGTAAATTATCATGTATTTTGCACTATAATTTGTTCAGGTTGTTCTTGAAAGTCTTAACTAGCCCACCCGGAATAAAATCCTTGCTAAAAAGATAATTTCGTATCATAGCTGCTAATGTATATCTAATTGATCTAATTAAATAGCTGTTTTGCTAATAATTGTTAGCCTATTCATCTTTTCCAGCGAATTGTTGCCCATTATCAATTGAATAAATAAAATCAACAGCATGGGGAAAACCTTAGTATGTACATTTTAAAAGATGCCTCAGTAAGTCTTTACCGGTCAAGCAGAAATAAAATTCACACAACTATAGATTGGATGAATTTACTTTTGTGGTCCAAAACTATAAAATGTGTATGCCTATAATTATTTTATATATAAAATTTTGTTTTAGCAAAAATCTGGAATGTAATATTGTGTATAGCTATAGCTACTCTTTTTAAAGGGAGGAAACTTTAATCAAAATATTTAGAATCGTTTTCGTCGTTAAAAAAAAATAAAAATAAACCCAAATGTATGGTTGTATTATCAATACTTGTTTGTATTTTTAGCTATGTAGAACAAAAATTTAAGTTTCTTCTTAAGGGAATACCATTCAAATATAATGTGTGTACATTTAAATGTAAATGAAAATTTTGCAATCGCAGACACTCAAAGCTTAAATCGAAGCTCAAAGGCCAAAAATATAAACCATCAAATAACAGATGCAGCGTTATTTATTAACTCGGTTTAGCGGCGGCGTAAAGTTACTCTGACTTTACAAGGCCTCTAAAACTGGAAAACTTATTTAAATATATACCAGGAATATAGACGGAGTAAGATAAAACTGGTTCTTAGGAGGTTAAAAGCTGGATTAAAGCCGTTTTAGTATCTAAATGTCATTTTGACATGACATTGTGTGAAATTCACAAAGAGGAGTGGATACAATATTTTTCTTTTTGTTAGTACGATAAAATCATAAAATGAATATATTTATTTAACATTAATAAATTCTTTAAACGGTTCGACATTTAACAAAGAAGGAGAAAGCCAGAGCAGTACAAAACTCATTTAGATCCCATGACACTGAGAGATGGATTAGTTATCGGGGAAAAATCTATGAACATAAGCTAAAATATTTATTTTTATCTGTTGTAATTATATAAAATATATTAGGGTGATTCTCTGTTAAAAGCTCCTTTTTAGCACCCGAAATATCCCCTTCCTAAATTTAAGAAAAAATGATGTACATTCAAGTGTTTTTATAAATTATGGGATAATTAATGATTTAAAGTGCGTGCACTTGATTTTTAACGTTTCTAAAAATTTGGGCTTGACACGGAAGTGACGCCTTCGATACGGAAATGATAATGTAGATACCAGTACAAAAATTTTCCTTTTAAAAAGTTCCTTGTAACAAGGGCCGTGTAGTTCAGGATGCATTTAAAAGATTTTCGGTATTACAGGAGTTTATTTAAAATTATAAAAATCTAAATTAAATCGATTTACAGAAATGATTGTGTAGTACGGAAATGACATTTAACTAGTAAAGATAAATAATTTGTTACGTTTTCGCTTCCCCACCTATATCAGATTTACGGTCTGGAATTGCATTTTAGTGCTTTTAAATGCATACAAACAAATTTTAATGATTTCCAAAAAAATTCATGTTTTTTTTAACAAAAATCACATCTAAAGGCGACGGAAATGACGCGACGGAAAGGACGAAAATCGATGTTTTTTAGCTTTTTAGACAAGGAAAATAGAAAGTATATTTTATTTTTAATTTTATATAACTAACTGCAACATAACCTCACAAGACTGTTACAAAATATTTTTTTTTACTATCACTTACTAAAGATATATGCACCTACGAAAATGACGAAATTGATGAAACACGTGACGAATACAACCACTTACTTTAAAATAACACACGCCACTGATGTCCCATCCATTTAATTGAATATATTTCAAAGAAAGCATGAATGAGTTTCTACATTTAGTCTAAATCCTATAAACTGACGGCCTTTAATTTGAATTTATAAGCATTTAACATTTTGTTTACGAAAATGATGCAAATACATGGAGAACCATGTTTGAAAGTTTGTAAGTTAATTGTTTCAAATAAATAAATTTAATTTTTAGGGAAGTTGTATTTAACTTAATATTCTTAATCCTGGAACTCAGTCAAACTAAAATTAATGCATTTAAAAACAAACAAAAAATCCATTTTTCCGCGCTGAAACAAGGACGAGACACGCAACGGAAATGACATTTGGACCATAAAAACAATTATTTTTTGATAAAATATAATTATAATAAATATAATATAAATTTAAAATTTAGAAGTGGCCCAGTTAGAAACGTTGCTTGCGCTGTTATTGACTTCAAAATAAATAAGGTTTTTTAATTTGTTGAACCATTTTTGGTCGGGGCCACGAAAAGGAGGTTTTAGTGGAGAATCACCCATTAACATATCTTTTTAGAACTATCCCAATTTTTCAGGAAGTTTTCTTTTATTTAATTTTTATTTTATTGTCAGAAATTAACAAACAATTTCTTTACCAAAATATACAAATAACAATGGAAATCAGCTGAGGTTTGTTTACGTTTATGATAACCAGAGTTTTAGATTGGTGATTTCTTGACAAAATATTTGACATAAGGCAGGCGCAACTAAAACGGCTAAGAATTTTTTAAATAAGGATTAGTTCGACATGGTGTAAACCCGGTGTAAGTGCTTAGACTCGGTTTAACTATTCCAAGGTTTAACCGAGTATTAGTGAAATATAATAAATACGGCTGATGAAGTATAACTATCTAAATTCTAAACGCATGCATACCTATTATGGGTTTGAGAACTGAGGTAAAGTACTTTATGTAACCTACGCCTATACGTTTACCTACATCCTTTCAGACCATTGTCTGAAAGGAAGACTAGAAATATTGTATAATCTTAATTCGCATTTTGCAGATAATAAAATAATAAAATGCTTTGCCTCGACGCATGCTTGTACCAATCCCGTTCACCATTCGAACCATTGATTTTACATGCAAACGAATATAAAAATATAAATAAATAAATAAATAAATCGGGTGGCACAACGGCTCATGAAGAACCAGGGCCTAGTGACTAACAACTCGCAACCATTCCTGTGTGCGCCTTTCGACAGGAATGGAAGGGACCTACAATTTTATGCCGAATCCGAACGGCTAGGCGAGAAGCACTTATTCGTGACAAGTGATACTTTTGGAGGATTTTTCAATTCCTCGCAAGAGGCAGTAGCCCTGAAAAAAAAAACTTTTTAGTTTTTTAGGTGGACGAGGCTGGGAAGCGATCCCAGACCTCCAGCGTGACAGTCGAACGCACTAACCATTACGCTACGGGCAACTACATGCAAACGAAGTCCATTTCAATAAAATTTGTCTCTTTCAAACACAAAATGGGGTGTATACTTTGTTAACGAGCTACTTAAGTGCTCTACGAATCCAAACAATAATTTCGAAAAAAATTGTTTTTTTCTACAAAAAAAATATTTTAATAATTTTGAAAAAAAAAAACTATATTTTTTATTTCAATTTTTTTTTGTATCCGAATTTTTTCAATTAATTTTGACTCGTATAGTAAAATTAAGTGCCCCTCCTTTCCCAAGGATTTTCCGCGATCTGATCTGAAAAAAAAAATTGTTTCATTTCCCATACATTACCTGCTCTGCTAACTTAAAATCGAGTTTGCTCGGAAAATTCAACTTTTTTTGATGGGATTTTTTTTGTTTAGTTAGATATTCGCCTAGTTCGAATTAAGTACCCCATTTTCAGAAGCATTTTCCGCGATCTGATGTGAAAAAACATATATTTCATTTCTCTAGGGTAGTCAAACAAAATTTTATTTGAACATGGACAAGCAGAACAGATGCATAATGTACTTACATACCTAGTCCCCTGTCCACTAGATCAAAAACTTACAGACAGCAGCATGTCAAATCAATCCCGAATTTAGATACACTTCTCTTTTCCACACAAGTAATATCGTAAAAATGACTTTCAGTATAACTACCATGATGAAGCACGGTACAAAATTTACCCATACAAGCATTGTTATATGTTTTGACAGTGAGCACGTGCCATATACCTAGACCTACCTTCCTCTAAATGTATTCCAATGAAATTCTTTTTTAAGATTTTAGCGGTGTAGGTAGGAAAGCGAATGGAATCTACCTTTCTCTTTCTTACACATGGAATAACGTAAAAATGTGTTTTAGTGTAAATAGAATTTAGACAGACACTACCGAATAAAAGAAATGCTACAAAAAGAAAATCAAAGAAACTTTTCTTAACCACCAAAAATAAAACAAAATCGAAATTTTACGTTTTACCTAAGTATACTACATTTCGAGTTATCTAGCTTTGAAAATGTTTTTTTTAAAGCCAAATAATTCGAAATGTACGTACAATTTCGGTTTTTTTGCTTAATATTTGGTTTTTGTTTTGCTAAATGCTTACCAAATCCGTTTTTAATTTAAAAAAAGAACATGTTTTTGGTGAAATTTGAGAGTCGTGATAATTTTTTTTAATAATTTCTTTTTTGACCTATAGCCTACAAAACAAGAAATAACTATAATTTATAAAAGGTCACAATCATATTAAAGAATTTTTTTTAAAGTCAAATAACTCGAAATGTAGGTAAAATTTATTTTTTTTCTTACAAAATATTTTGTTTTCATTTCATTCACAAACGCGTTTTTAATTTAGCAAAAAAGCTTATTTTTGGTGAAATTGCTAATATTAGAATCCGCTGAACAGATGAATAGTTATGCACTGCACAAGGATTTATGTAACGTTGCATAAATTGTTATGCATAAAATATTTTTCATCCCATTAGAGTTATAATGAGCTTGTGTCAAAATTAGTACCATAAAGGAGAAATCTATTACGTTTTACATTCAAAACTGACAAAGGAGACCCAGCTGTGTGTGTGCTTTGTGAAAAATCAATAGAAGTAATTCTGCTGGCGATTGGATTCTTTTTGTTTTTTTATTAATTTCTTTTAATATTTTTATAATTAACCAGTTACTTTGTTGGTGTTAAAAATATTTGAAACAAAAAAAACGTAGTTTTTGATTTATTCCATGAATTATTGTTCCATTCACTCACATCGTGATGTTTTTGTTGAGGAGATAAATAAAAGGGTGGTGCTTATTTTGTAATGCTTAAAATGTATTTGTATTTTCCCGTGAAAGTGATGAAGGTGAATCTTTGTATAATTTTATTTAAATCACGCATGCCGTGGGGCATTTGCAAAAGTTGTAAGATTTGATGGAAAATCTTTAAATCTCTTACATTTATATTCTTAATTTTATTAAAACAATATCAGAACAAAAATGTACAATAAATTAACAAAACCAACATTATTTATTGTTGTATTTAATTTTATAAAATATTTTGATAGTCAGATTTCAACACCTCAAAGATTACAAAAATAAGCGCCCCCCTTATATCTATCTACATCTACATTATTGTTGTGTGTGAGTCAAAGTGACATTCCGATACTAAATAGCCCTTATTTTGGCTCTATACAACCTTCAAACGCGTTTAGCTTATGTTGCCTCTATTCAACGTCGAATAAGTTTATGAATAAGGTTTTTGCGTTCAGAGGCATTATAAAGAGTGCATAGCACTATGCACTCGCTATAATTCGCTTATGCATAAGGCTGTAAGACTATAGCTCGTAGTAGCCCGTAGCGTAATGGTTAGTGCGTTCGACTGTCACGCTGAAGGTTCGCTTCCCAACCTCGTCCACCTAAAAATTAAAAAGTTTTATTTCAGGGCTACTGTCTCTTGCGATGAATTGACAAATCCTCCAAGAGTATCACTTGTCACGAATAAGTGCTTCTCGTCTAGCCGTTCGGATTCGGCATAAAATTGTAGGTCCCTTCCATTCCTGTCGACAGGCGCACACAGGAATGGTTGCGAGTTGTTAGTCAAAAGGCCCTGGTTCTTCACGAGCCGTTGTGCCACCCAATTTATTTTTTTTATTTATTTTTTTTAAGACTATAGCTCTGTAAGAGTTTATAATAGAGCTCTCTTTATTGCATTTAAAAATTGTGCTCTATAACAGAGGTTCTGGAATGGTTTCAGCTCTAACAACTAATGACGTCTCAAGATTCAAAAAAATGCTCCTTAATAGAGTATATAACATTCAAAATAGAGCATTAACTAAAAATCAGCGCTTAACGAGTTATTTTAGAGCTTTCAACGACACATGGACAAAATATTAACGCATGCGCCTACCAAAACGTCGAAACATAGCTCTAATTGAACCACACAAAAAGTGCTTATAGAGCTGAATACTAATACTTTCACACAAATGGTTCATAATAAAAATATATCGCATGCGCATTGTAAAGTGTCAAAAAAAGCATACAGAGCTATTGTAAAGCCACCACTGTTACAAACAACAAAATTATTTCAACAAAAAACAGGAAAAATTATCATGAGTCGAAAATAAATAAATTAATTTCCCTATGAAAGGGTGTTAGAGTATAAGGAAGTTGTATTAATTATAATTATTTATTATTATTTTCTATACCCTAAAAAAGCTTTAAGACTTATCGAAATTTAACTTAAGCTGAATCACAAAAAAAAACTTGCTCGCGAAGTACAAAGTGCATCTCAGGGACACATACTCTTTAAATAAAAATATACTAGGTATTTGCTGTGCAAAATGTTCACTCTTTCTTTTATTTTCTAAAACACCCTATTTTATATAGCACTGAAAGCAAATATGTCACCTTGTGGCTACTAGCTTTGAAATTGCACTATTACGGCTCTGAAGCGCTATTACAGCTTTATGGAAAACATAATACAAATATGGCGATGAAAAGAAAAATGATTCGAATAACCAATTTTTTTTTTTTCAATTTTGAAAGAGAAAAGGTCTCCGTTTTCGATTAAAAAACACAACACATTTTGTAATTTTTAAAGAAAATATTCAGCGAAATATTTATAATTCCGGAGGTGCGTTGTAATTTCGCGAAGTACCTTCAATACATTTGTGATAAAACAAAACGCGCACTTAAAATTCAAAATTATTTAACCGAAAGATATAATAATTTCCTTATTCTGTTCGAATATAAAGAAAAACTTATCTTGTTGACATTACGCACTTAATGAAGTCTTACAATACTTATAAATTCTTCAAATAAAATAATCCATCACACAAACATAAAATATGTTGTGCAACTATTATATTACTACTCGTATTCTTCGATTGTATTATGCACACTTATACCAACAAAAAGCTGTCAAAGGTGCTCCTTAGTAGATATTAAATGAATAATTAAAGAGCTAAAAATCTACTAAGTCCCTGATAACGAGCTGATTACGAACAGAAATTTGCTCTAAATGTCAAAGAATTCCCTGAGAGAGCTCTAAAATTACTCTTAATGCGCAACTAGAGCTAATTCTCGAAGTGACGAGCTTTAAGACTTGCTCTGGAAGTGCTATTAGAGCATTTGAACAGCTAAATTTGTTTCTTGGGTAATCTAAATCTTAATCTTAATCTTAATCTTAATCTTAATCTTAATCTTAATCTTAATCTTAATCTTAATCTTAATCTTAATCTTAATCTTAATCTTAATCTTAATCTTAATCTTAATCTTAATCTTAATCTTAATCTTAATCTTAATCTTAATCTTAATCCTAATCTTAATCTTAATCTTAATCTTAATCTTAATCTTAATCTTAATCTTAATCTTAATCTTAATCTTAATCTTAATCTTAATCTTAATCTTAATCTTAATCTTAATCTTAATCTTAATCTTAATCTTAATCTTAATCTTAATCTTAATCTTAATCTTAATCTTAATCTTAATCTTAATCTTAATCTTAATCTTAATCTTAATCTTAATCTTAATCTTAATCTTAATCTTAATCTTAATCTTAATCTTAATCTTAATCTTAATCTTAATCTTAATCTTAATCTTAATCTTAATCTTAATCTTAATCTTAATCTTAATCTTAATCTTAATCTTAATCTTAATCTTAATCTTAATCTTAATCTTAATCTTAATCTTAATCTTAATCTTAATCTTAATCTTAATCTTAATCTTAATCTTAATCTTAATCTTAATCTTAATCTTAATCTTAATCTTAATCTTAATCTTAATCTTAATCTTAATCTTAATCTTAATCTTAATCTTAATCTTAATCTTAATCTTAATCTTAATCTTAATCTTAATCTTAATCTTAATCTTAATCTAAGTCTTAATCTTAATCTTAATCTTAACTATTATATAGAGACGAAAGAATTATTTTGTTCCTTCGCGCATATCTCATAAAGTAATTAACTGAATTCTGTTAAACAAATTTTATAATAACAGAAGTATGTCTATGAGACGGTTTTAGGATTTTTTTTATTTCTTAATTTGTTTAAATTTTCAGAATATTATTGTTTTTTTAATTTTTTGTCACCTTTTTTCTAAGAGTTTGTCCCAAATATTCACTCATACACTCAAAACAGTTTCCTATTTTAACCCGCCACCGGTGACGTCAATTAGACTTACGTTCGAGCAATCCGCACGCTATAAGTTTTATTTACACGCTCCAGTGCTTTGATGCATTCATGTCAACCATTCTTTATTTTCCATAATATGTACTACTTGTTGTATATTTTTTTGTATCGCTAAATTTTGAAATACTGTATTTTGGTAACTATTCGGTCTACAGAGATAGTTTTGGGCTCAAATTGGAGCAAAGTAGGTTACTTTGAATTGAAGTCGTAGAACAATCTTTTTATTTAAAATAACTTCTTAAGGACTAAATCGCCAATAACTGAAAAAACGCGTTTTTTTATATTTTTGAGCATGAAGCGGTCGCTGCTCGAGGTCGAAAACTTTAGGTGATTTACTAGACCAATATCCTGAACAACTAAGAAAAAAATCAGAAATATCAGATTTGACGCATACGTGAATGTATATAGTTACTGTACTAATAAATAAAAAAAAATAAATAAAAAAAAACTTATTCCGTGCGGTTTGCTCGAGCGTATATTCGCTCCAGAGCGAGAACCGTTATTCCAATTAAGAAACTGTATAAGCAAACAATATAGATAATTAAACGTTCTATAACTTTTGTAATGGTATTTTTTTGACTTGAGCGACAAAAAAAAACTATAAGCGATTACAAAAAAAAAATTAAGTTTTGTTTATAAAAGTGATGTAACTTTTAAACAAGAGTGATTAGCGAAAAAAGTTGTTTAACATATTTTGTAGAAAATGTAATTATATACATGTTTGTTTTACAATTTCATTTTCTAAGATCATAAATGGACGAGTTATAAGTAAAAATCAAAATGAACATTAAAAACAAAATGGCGGCCAAATGACTCTAGGTACAGTTGTGCAAAATGTGGTTTTAGATTCGTGAACCAATACCCTATCGAATAATGAAGTCAAACTTGACCTCGGATTTAGTTTCCACCGCGCCATATATTGAAATCTAACTTGGCTTTAGGGGCCAGTTATATTTATCATCGAAAACCATCATTGAAAAAGTTAGCTGTTGATTTTGAGACTCTTCGAAACTTTAATCATTGAATATTTTAATGCAGAAATATAGCTTACGACTTCAAAATTATTTCTCCTCCAAAAAAATTCATTTTTACCCATATCTTCCCCATAACGTAACTTTTAATTTTTTCAATTGTCATTGGTAAGGTAGTTTTACCTAGAAATAATTATAAAGTCAACAAGCTTTACTTTGGCAACAAAATAATCATTCATTTTTTCTTTAAAGACTCTCAAAATTGACAGTTAATATTTTCAATGACGGTTTTCAATGATAGCTATAACTGGCCCCTTACTAAAAGGTAAACAAATAGCGCCACAATGTAAAGCTACTATAATTGAAGCAAGAAAGTGTGTGTAAGTGTGTGAATTAGGTAGGTATGTTATGTAGGAAGAATAGTCACATTATTGTGATCAAATTATTTGTTTATTGTGCATCTCTTATCATAGGTAATCGCCATGCATCGCTTTTATTATAAAAAAGGTGTTTTATGGGTGGAACAAAATTTGGTTTGGTTCGAGTAAAATGCGTATAACTTGACTTCTAATGTTCGGATCTTCAAGATTGATATCTTTAAATGACGGGAAAAACAGTCGCGAGTATTAAACGAAAAAGGTACAATTAATATTAAAGCAATTGAATGGTGTTTGGCAAAAAAAAGGATTTTCCTGAACTTTGCAGACAATGCGTCCGCTGAAGTTTGAACACCCACCAAAGTCGTAATACATATTCGATTTTAAAAAACTAAACGGCAGTCGCTTCGTCTCGGCAAGACCTATTGCCGCTTTTTTTTAGTTTTTATTTGTTTGTCTTAAAAAAAAGTTATGACCAAAAGATTCAAAAACCAAATTAACTAAAAAAAACTTTGGCCTTCTGTACCCATGGTAATTGTCGCCGCATTCTAATAAAAATTACGGCAATCGCTTCGTCTCGGCAAAATCTAGTGCTGATAATTTTTAGTTTAAAAAAAAAAAAGCTATGGTCAAAAGATTTAAAAACCACCAACAATTTATCAACAAAACTTTGGCCTTCAGCCACCACCGTAATTATTGCCGCATTTTCATAAAAATTACGGCAATCGCTTCGTCTCGGCAAAATCTAGTGCCGATATTTTTTAGTTTTTTTTATTTGCCTTTGGCCTTCAGTCACCACTGTAATTTTCGCCGCATTTTCATAAAAATTAAGGCAATCGCTTCCTCTTGGCAAAATCTATTGCCGATATGATTTAGTTTTTTTTTTATTTGCCTTAAACAAAAGTTATGGTCAAAAGATTCAAAAAGCACTAACAAATTAACTAAAGAAACTTTGGCCTTCAGTCACCACTGTAATTTTCGCCGCATTTGCATAAAAATTACGGCAATCGCTTCGTCTTGGCAAAATCTAGTGCCGATATTTTTTAGTTTTTTTTTATTTGCCTTGAAAAAAGGTATGGTCAAAAGATTCAAAAACACCAAAAAAATAACTAAAAAAACTTTGGCCTTCTGTCACCACTATAATTTTCGCCGCATTGTCATAAAAATTACGGCAATCGCTTTGTTTCGGCAAAATCAAGTGCCGTTATTTTTTATTTTTTTTTATTTGTCTTAAAAATAAGTTATGGCCAAAAGATTAAAAAAAACACCAACAAATTAACTTAAAAAACTTTGGCCTTCAGTCACCACTGTAATTTTCGCTGCATTTTCATAAAAATTACGGCAATCGTGCCCATATTTTTAAGTTTTTTTTTATTTGCCTTGAAAAAAAAAGTTATGGTCAAAAGATTCAAAAACCACCAAAAAATTAACTTAAAAAAATTTGGCATTCAGTCACCACTGTAATTTTCGCCGCATTTTCATAAAAATTACGGCAATCGCTTCGGCTTGGCAAAATCTTTTTTTTTTTTTGCCAAGATGAAGCGATGGCCGTAATTTTTATGCAAATGCGTCGAAAATTACAGTGGTGACTGAAGGCCAAAGTTTTATAAGTTAATTTTTTTGTGTTTTTTTTTAATCTTTTGGCCATAACTTTTTTTTAAGACAAATAAAAAAAACTAAAAAACATCGGTACTAGATTTTGCCGAAACGAAGCGATTGTCGTACTTTTTATGACAATGCGGCGAAAATTACAGTGGTGACTGAAGGCCAAAGGCAAATAAAAAAAACTAAAAAATATCGGCACTAGATTTTGCCGAGACGAAGCGATTGCCGTAATTTTTATGATAATGCGGCAATAATTACGGTGGTGGCTGAAGGCCAAAGTTTTGTTGATAAATTGTTGGTGGTTTTTAAATCTTTTGACCATAGCTTTTTTTTTTAAACTAAAAATTATCAGCACTAGATTTTGCCGAGACGAAGCGATTGCCGTAATTTTTATTAGAATGCGGCGACAATTACCATGGGTACAGAAGGCCAAAGTTTTTTTTAGTTAATTTGGTTTTTGAATCTTTTGGCCATAACTTTTTTTTAAGACAAACAAATAAAAACTAAAAAAAAAGCGGCAATAGGTCTTGCCGAGACGAAGCGACTGCCGTTTAGTTTTTTAAAATCGAATATGTATTACGACTTTGGTGGGTGTTCAAACTTCAGCGGACGCATTGTCTGCAAAGTTCAGGATAATCCTATTTTTTGCCAAACACCATTCAATTGCTTTAATATTAATTGTACCTTTTTTGTTAAATACTCGCGACTGTTTTTCCCGTCATTTAAAGATATCAATCTTGAAGATCCGAACATTAGAAGTCAAGTTATACGCATTTTACTCGAACCAAACCAAATTTTGTTCCACCCATAAAACACCTTTTTTATAATAAAAGCGATGCATGGCGATTACCTATGATAAGAGATACACAATACACAAATAATTTGATCACAATAATGTGACTATTCTTCCTACATAACATACCTACCTAATTCACACACTTTCTTGCTTCAATTATAGTAGCTTTACATTGTGGCGCTATTTGTTCACCTTTTAGTAAGGGGCCAGTTATAGCTATCATTGAAAACCGTCATTGAAAATATTAACTGTCAATTTTGAGAGTCTTTAAAGATAAAATGAATGATTATTTTGTTGCCAAAGTAAAGCTTGTTAACTTTATAATTATTTCCAGGTAAAACTACCTTACCAATGACAATTGAAAAAATTAAAAGTTACGTTATGGGGAAGATATGGGTCAAAATGAATTTTTTTGGAGGAGAAATAATTTTGAAGTCGTAAGCTATATTTCTGCATTAAAATATTCAATGATTAAAGTTTCGAAGAGTCTCAAAATCAACAGCTAACTTTTTCAATGATGGTTTTCGATGATAGATATAACTGGCCCCTAAAGCCAAGTTAGATTTCAATATATGGCGCGGTGGGAACTAAATCCGAGGTCAAGTTTGACTTCATTATTCGATAGGGTATTGGTTCACGAATCTAAAACCACATTTTGCACAACTGTACCTAGAGTCATTTGGCCGCCATTTTGTTTTTAATGTTCATTTTGATTTTTACTTATAACTCGTCCATTTATGATCTTAGAAAATGAAATTGTAAAACAAACATGTATATAATTACATTTTCTACAAAATATGTTAAACAACTTTTTTCGCTAATCACTCTTGTTTAAAAGTTACATCACTTTTATAAACAAAACTTAATTTTTTTTTTGTAATCGCTTATAGTTTTTTTTTGTCGCTCAAGTCAAAAAAATACCATTACAAAAGTTATAGAACTTTTAATTATCTATATTGTTTGCTTATACAGTTTCTTAATTGGAATAACGGTTCTCGCTCTGGAGCGAATATACGCTCGAGCAAACCGCACGGAATAAGTTTTTTTTATTTATTTTTTTTTTTATTTATTAGTACAGTAACTATATACATTCACGTATGCGTCAAATCTGATATTTCTGATTTTTTTCTTAGTTGTTCAGGATATTGGTCTAGTAAATCACCTAAAGTTTTCGACCTCGAGCAGCGACCGCTTCATGCTCAAAAATATAAAAAAAACGCGCTTTTTTCAGTTATTGGCGATTTTAGTCCTTAAGAAGTTATTTTAAATAAAAAGATTGTTCTACGACTTCAATTCAAAGTAACCTACTTTGCTCCAATTTGAGCCCAAAACTATCTCTGTAGACCGAATAGTTACCAAAATACAGTATTTCAAAATTTAGCGATACAAAAAAATATACAACAAGTAGTACATATTATGGAAAATAAAGAATGGTTGACATGAATGCATCAAAGCACTGGAGCGTGTAAATAAAACTTATAGCGTGCGGATTGCTCGAACGTAAGTCTAATTGACGTCACCGGTGGCGGGTTAAAATAGGAAACTGTTTTGAGTGTATGAGTGAATATTTGGGACAAACTCTTAGAAAAAAGGTGACAAAAAATTAAAAAACAATAATATACTGAAAATTTAAACAAATTAAGAAATAAAAAAAATCCTAAAACCGTCTCATAGACATACTTCTGTTTTTATAAAATTTGTTTAACAGAATTCAGTTAATTACTTTATGAGTTATGCGCGAAGGAACAAAATAATTCTTTCGTCTTTATATAATAGTTAAGATTAAGATTAAGATTAAGATTAAGATTAAGATTAAGATTAAGATTAAGATTAAGACTAAGATTAAGATTAAGATTAAGATTAAGATTAAGATTAAGATTAAGATTAAGATTAAGATTAAGATTAAGATTAAGATTAAGATTAAGATTAAGATTAAGATTAAGATTAAGATTAAGATTAAGATTAAGATTAAGATTAAGATTAAGATTAAGATTAAGATTAAGATTAAGATTAAGATTAAGATTAAGATTAAGATTAAGATTAAGATTAAGATTAAGATTAAGATTAAGATTAAGATTAAGATTAAGATTAAGATTAAGATTAAGATTAAGATTAAGATTAAGATTAAGATTAAGATTAAGATTAAGATTAAGATTAAGATTAAGATTAAGATTAAGATTAAGATTAAGATTAAGATTAAGATTAAGATTAAGATTAAGATTAAGATTAAGATTAAGATTAAGATTAAGATTAAGATTAAGATTAAGATTAAGATTAAGATTAAGATTAAGATTAAGATTAAGATTAAGATTAAGATTAAGATTAAGATTAAGATTAAGATTAAGATTAAGATTAAGATTAAAATTAAGATTAAGATTAAGATTAAGATTAAGATTAAGATTAAGATTAAGATTAAGATTAAGATTAAGATTAAGATTAAGATTAAGATTAAGATTAAGATTAAGATTAAGATTAAGATTAAGATTAAGATTAAGATTAAGATTAAGATTTAGATTACCCAAGAAACAAATTTAGCTGTTCAAATGCTCTAATAGCACTTCCAGAGCAAGTCTTAAAGCTCGTCACTTCGAGAATTAGCTCTAGTTGCGCATTAAGAGTAATTTTAGAGCTCTCTCAGGGAATTCTTTGACATTTAGAGCAAATTTCTGTTCGTAATCAGCTCGTTATCAGGGACTTAGTAGATTTTTAGCTCTTTAATTATTCATTTAATATCTACTAAGGAGCACCTTTGACAGCTTTTTGTTGGTATAAGTGTGCATAATACAATCGAAGAATACGAGTAGTAATATAATAGTTGCACAACATATTTTATGTTTGTGTGATGGATTATTTTATTTGAAGAATTTATAAGTATTGTAAGACTTCATTAAGTGCGTAATGTCAACAAGATAAGTTTTTCTTTATATTCGAACAGAATAAGGAAATTATTATATCTTTCGGTTAAATAATTTTGAATTTTAAGTGCGCGTTTTGTTTTATCACAAATGTATTGAAGGTACTTCGCGAAATTACAACGCACCTCCGGAATTATAAATATTTCGCTGAATATTTTCTTTAAAAATTACAAAATGTGTTGTGTTTTTTAATCGAAAACGGAGACCTTTTCTCTTTCAAAATTGAAAAAAAAAAAATTGGTTATTCGAATCATTTTTCTTTTCATCGCCATATTTGTATTAGGGTGAAAGTTTTGTTTTCCATAAAGCTGTAATAGCGCTTCAGAGCCGTAATAGTGCAATTTCAAAGCTAGTAGCCACAAGGTGACATATTTGCTTTCAGTGCTATATAAAATAGGGTGTTTTAGAAAATAAAAGAAAGAGTGAACATTTTGCACAGCAAATACCTAGTATATTTTTATTTAAAGAGTATGTGTCCCTGAGATGCACTTTGTACTTCGCGAGCAAGTTTTTTTTTGTGATTCAGCTTAAGTTAAATTTCGATAAGTCTTAAAGCTTTTTTAGGGTATAGAAAATAATAATAAATAATTATAATTAATACAACTTCCTTATACTCTAACACCCTTTCATAGGGAAATTAATTTATTTATTTTCGACTCATGATAATTTTTCCTGTTTTTTGTTGAAATAATTTTGTTGTTTGTAACAGTGGTGGCTTTACAATAGCTCTGTATGCTTTTTTTGACACTTTACAATGCGCATGCGATATATTTTTATTATGAACCATTTGTGTGAAAGTATTAGTATTCAGCTCTATAAGCACTTTTTGTGTGGTTCAATTAGAGCTATGTTTCGACGTTTTGGTAGGCGCATGCGTTAATATTTTGTCCATGTGTCGTTGAAAGCTCTAAAATAACTCGTTAAGCGCTGATTTTTAGTTAATGCTCTATTTTGAATGTTATATACTCTATTAAGGAGCATTTTTTTGAATCTTGAGACGTCATTAGTTGTTAGAGCTGAAACCATTCCAGAACCTCTGTTATAGAGCACAATTTTTAAATGCAATAAAGAGAGCTCTATTATAAACTCTTACAGAGCTATAGTCTTAAAAAAAATAAATACAAAAAATAAATTGGGTGGCACAACGGCTCGTGAAGAACCAGGGCCTTTTGACTAACAACTCGCAACCATTCCTGTGTGCGCCTGTCGACAGGAATGGAAGGGACCTACAATTTTATGCCGAATCCGAACGGCTAGACGAGAAGCACTTATTCGTGACAAGTGATACTCTTGGAGGATTTGTCAATTCATCGCAAGAGACAGTAGCCCTGAAATAAAACTTTTTAATTTTAAGGTGGACGAGGTTGGGAAGCGAACCTTCAGCGTGACAGTCGAACGCACTAACCATTACGCTACGGGCTACTACGAGCTATAGTCTTACAGCCTTATGCATAAGCGAATTATAGCGAGTGCATAGTGCTATGCACTCTTTATAATGCCTCTGAACGCAAAAACCTTATTCATAAACTTATTCGACGTTGAATAGAGGCAACATAAGCTAATAATGAAAATTATAGTGGTGACTGAAGGCCAATGTTTTTTTAGTTAATTTTTTGGTGGTTTTTGAATCTTTTGACAATACCTTTTTTCAAGGCAAATAAAAAAAAATAAAAAATATCGGCATTAGATTTTGCCGAGACGAAGCGATTGCCGTAATTTTTATGAAAATGCGGCGAAAATTACAGTGGTGACTGAAGGCCAAAGTTTTATAAGTTTATTTTTTTTTTGTGGTTTTTGAATCTTTTAACCATAACTTTTTTTTTAAGGCAAATAAAAAAAAACTAAAAAATATTGGCACTAGATTTTGCCAAGAGGAAGCGATTGCCGTAATTTTTATGAAAATGCGGCAAAAATTACGGTGGTGGCTGAAGGCCAAAGTTTTTTTAGTTTACTTTTTGGTGGTTTTTGAATCTTTTGACCATAACTTTTTTTTGTTAAGGCAAATAAAAAAAAAACTAACAAATACCGGCACTAGATTTTGCCGAGACGAAGCGATATCCGTAATTTTTATGAAAATGCGGCGAAATTAAAGTGGTGACTGAAGGCCAAAGTTTTTTTTAGTTAATTTTTTGGTGTTTTTTTTTAATCTTTTGGCCATACCTTTTTTTTAAAGACAAATAAAAAGAAATAAAAAATATAGGCACTAGATTTTGCCAAAATGAAGCGATTATTATAGAAAATTATAGTGGTGACAGAAGGCCAAATTTTTTTTAGTTGTTGGTTTTTGAATCTTTTGACCATACCTTTTTTTCACGGCAAATAAAAAAAAAAAAAAACTCAAAAATATCGGCACTAGATTTTGCCGAGACGAAGTGATTGCCGTAATTTTTATGTAAATGCGGCTAAAATTACGGTGATGGCTGAAGGCCAAAGTTTTGCTAGTTAATTTGTTTGTGGTTTTTAAATCTTTTGACCATAACTTTTTTTTAAGAAAAATAAAAAAAAAACTAAAAAATATCGGCACTAGATATTGCCGAGACGAAGCGATTGCCGTTATTTTTATGAAAATGCGGCGAAAATTACAGTGGTGACTGAAGGCCAAAGTTTTTTAGTTAATTTTTTGGTGTTTTTTTTAATCTTTTGGCCATAACTTTTTTTTTTAAGACAAATAAAAAAAAACTAAAAAACATCGGTACTTGATTTTGCCGAAACAAAATTGGCCATAATTTTTATGACAATGCGGCAAAAATTATAGTGGTGACTGAAGGCCAAAGTTTTTTTAGTTAATTTTTTGGTGGTTTTTGAATCTTTTGGCCATACCTTTTTTCAAGGCAAATAAAAAAAAAAACAAACAAATATTGGCACTAGATTTTGCCAAGAGGAAACGATTGCCGTAACTTTTATGAAAATGCGGCAAAAATTACGGTGGTGGCTGAAGGCCAAAGTTTTTTTTAGTTTATTTTTTGGTGGTTTTTGAATCTTTTGACCATAACTTTTTTTTTTAAGGCAAATAAAAAAAAAACTAACAAATATCGGCACTAGATTTTGCCGAGACGAAGCGATTGCCGTAATTTTTATGAAAATGCGGCGCAAATTAAAGTGGTGACTGAAGGCCAAAGTTTTTTTTAGTTAATTTTTTGGTGTTTTTTTTTTAATCTTTTGGCCATAACTTTTTTTTTAAGACAAATAAAAAAAACTAAAAAATATAGGCACTAGATTTTGCCAAAATGAAGCGATTGCCGTAATATTTATGACAATGCGGCGAAAATTATAGTGGTGACAGAAGGCCAAAATTTTTTTAGTTTGTGGTTTTTGAATCTTTTGACCATACCTTTTTTTCAAGGCAAATAAAAAAAAACTAAAAAATATCGGCACTAGATTTTGCCGAGACGAAGTGATTGCCGTAATTTTTATGAAAATGCGCCGAAAATTACGGTGATGGCTGACGGCCAAAGCTTTGCTAGTTAATTTGTTTGTGGTTTTTAAATCTTTTGACCATAACTTTTTTTTAAGACAAATAAAAAAAAAAACTAAAAAATATCGGCACTAGTTATTGCCGAGACGAAGCGATTGCCGTTATTTTTATGAAAATGCGGCGAAAATTACAGTGGTGACTGAAGGCCAAAGTTTTTTAGTTAATTTTTTGGTGTTTTTTTTTAATCTTTTGGCCATAACTTTTTTTTTAAGACAAATAAAAAAAAACTAAAAAACATCGGTACTAGATTTTGCCGAAACGAAATTTGCCGTAATTTTTATGACAATGCGGCGAAAATTATAGTGGTGACTGAAGGCCAAAGTTTTTTTAGTTAATTTTTTGGTGGTTTTTGAATCTTTTGGCCATACCTTTTTTCAAGGCAAATAAAAAAAAAACTAAAAAAAATCGGCACTAGATTTTGCCGAGACGAAGCGATTGCCGTAATTTTTATGAAAATGCGGCGAAAATTACAGTGGTGACTGAAGGCCATGACCAAAAAACACCAAAAAATTAACTAAAAAAAACTTTGGCCTTCAGTCACCACTTTAATTTGCGCCGCATTTTCATAAAAATTACGGCAATCGCTTCGTCTCGGCAAAATCTAGTGCCGATATTTGTTAGTTTTTTTTTATTTGCCTTAAAAAAAAAAGTTATGGTCAAAAGATTCAAAAACCACCAAAAAATAAACTAAAAAAAACTTTGGCCTTCAGCCACCACCGTAATTTTTGCCGCATTTTCATAAAAGTTACGGCAATCGTTTCCTCTTGGCAAAATCTAGTGCCAATATCTTTTTGTTTTTTTTTTTATTTGCCTTGAAAAAAGGTATGGCCAAAAGATTCAAAAACCACCAAAAAATTAACTAAAAAAACTTTGGCCTTCAGTCACCACTATAATTTTTGCCGCATTGTCATAAAAATTACGGCCAATTTTGTTTCGGCAAAATCAAGTACCGATGTTTTTTAGTTTTTTTTTTATTTGTCTTAAAAAAAAAGTTATGGCCAAAAGATTAAAAAAAAACACCAAAAAATTAACTAAAAAACTTTGGCCTTCAGTCACCACTGTAATTTTCGCCGCATTTTCATAAAAATAACGGCAATCGCTTCGTCTCGGCAATATCTAGTGCCGATATTTTTTAGTTTTTTTTTTATTTGTCTTAAAAAAAAAGTTATGGTCAAAAGATTTAAAAACCACAAACAAATTAACTAGCAAAACTTTGGCCTTCAGCCATCACCGTAATTTTCGCCGCATTTTCATAAAAATTACGGCAATCACTTCGTCTCGGCAAAATCTAGTGCCGATATTTTTTAGTTTTTTTTTTTTATTTGCCGTGAAAAAAAGGTATGGTCAAAAGATTCAAAAACCACCAACTAAAAAAATTTTGGCCTTCTGTCACCACTATAATTTTCGCCGCATTGTCATAAATATTACGGCAATCGCTTCATTTTGGCAAAATCTAGTGCCTATATTTTTTATTTCTTTTTATTTGTCTTTAAAAAAAAGGTATGGCCAAAAGATTAAAAAAAACACCAACAAATTAACTAAAAAAAACTTTGGCCTTCAGTCACCACTTTAATTTTCGCCGCATTTTCATAAAAATTACGGATATCGCTTCGTCTCGGCAAAATCTAGTGCCGGTATTTGTTAGTTTTTTTTTAGATTTTGCCGAGACGAAGCAATTGCCGTAAATTTTATGAAAATGCGGCGAAAATTACAGTGGTGACTGAAGGCCAAAGTTTTTTTAGTTAATTTTTTGTTGGTGGTTTTTGAATCTTTTGACCATAACTTTTTTTTTGAAGGCAATTAAAAAAAACTAAAAAATATCGGCACTAGATTTTGCCAAGAGGAAGCGATTGCCGTAATTTTTATGAAAATGCGGCAAAAATTACGGTGGTGGCTGAAGGCCAAAGCTTTTTTATTTAATTTTTTGGTGGTTTTTGAATCTTTTGACCATAACTTTTTTTTTAAGGCAAATAAAAAAAACTTAAAAATATTGGCACTAGATTTTGCCGAGACGAAGCGATTGCCGTAATTTTTATGAAAATGCGGCGAAAATGACCGTGGGTACAGAAGGCCAAAGTTTTTTTTAATTAATTTTTTGGCGGTTTATTAATCTTTTGGCCATAACTTTTTTTTTAAGACAAATAATTAAAAACTAAAAAATATCGGCAATAGGTCTTGCCGAGACAAAGCGACTTAGTTTTTGAAAATCGAACAAGTGTTACGACTTTGGTGGGTGTTCAAACTTCAGCGGACGCATTGTCTGCAAAGTTCAGGATCATAAAAAAAGGTGTTTTCGGGGTGGAAACAAATTTGATTTGGTTCGAGTAAAAAGCGTATAACTTGACTTATAATGTTTGGATCTTTAAGATTGAGATCTTTAAATGACGGGGGAAACAGTCGCGAGTATTAAAAGAAACAGGTACAAGTAATAATAAAGCAATTGAATGGTGTTTGGCTAATATTTTAAAAGGGAAAATGTTATGAATAAATTCAAATGAATTCAGTCTTAAAAAACGCTTCACATATTTACAAAATGGTTAAATTGCAAAACCATTGTGTATCCGGAAGCTTTAAGGAAATATATATGTAGGTAGAAAGGTATGCAAATATAAACAATCTCCTTTGATATTATGTACTTATAGCAAACAAAATAGTATTTATTTTTTAAAGTTTGCGAAGCAACGCGAGCACGGGTCGGCTAGTATCAACATATTTAGTCAACAGGTATCAATTCAGATGCTTGGCTGTATTATTTGTAAAAAAAAAATCCAAAAAATTCGGATGAAAAAAAGTTGAAGTAAAAAATATATATTTTTTTCAAAATTATTAAAATACCAGGAGACCCGTGCGTAAATTTCGCACATTCAATAAGGCTTTAAGTTTTCAAATAGAATGTTTGAACAAAATAAATAAATTATTTTTATTATTGATATGAACATATTAGTAGAATTTAATTTAAATACTATAGATATGCATTTTAAGTGATCATAATATTTTTTTCTAATAAAATTTGATGCAATAAAAAAATGTCTTTGATTATTTTCATTCTAAATGTGTTTCGATTTTTCAACCCCTTTTGGTTGGCATACCAACAATATTTTTAACATTGGTCGTTTCTGAACGAAATGTTACACAGTGTAACACTTTTAACAATGACATTTTAAATTTTTTTTTGACACAACAACAATAGTTAACGTTTTATAGAAAAAGAACGCACCATTGTCATTTTGCCGAGCTAGACGAAAGTGTTTAGAGATTTCAAAACGTTAAAATAGTGGAAACAATAAATAAAAAAGTTAAATAAAAGTTAACATAGTGAATGCTTCATTAAATCGTGCGTTAAATGCATTAAGTCGTGTAAAAACACCTATAATATGAAGTTTTCAATTTTTGCATCTCACGGGCTGATTGTGTCTCAAATTCCACATGATGTTTTTACAAGATTTAACGCAGCACCGCATAAGTTTATATTTTTTTCCAATGAAGCATTGCATGTATTCACTATATTTACATTTATTTCACTTTTTTATTTAGTTTAATAAGCTTTTTTACTGTTAAACTTAAATCTCAAAAATACATCTCTCAAAAACACAGCTAAAAATTCTTTTGGGGGCCCAATATTTAGCTATCTCACTGCATTCTGACCCAGTGTGAATGCATTTGGGTTTGTGTAACTAACACTATTTTGTAAAAAGCCTCAATTTTTCCTCGATATGCCCGTTCCTCTATTTCTTCTTCTAAGATTTTAAATTAAAGAATTAATAAATATTTGTCTTTCATTCATGCAATCTAGTGATACCTAATAATTGCATTCGGCTTTTTATAATGTGAAAAAAGATTACAAACAACAGAAGTAGGTAACAAATATGTTTCTCCACCACTCACTCAATGTGCAATTATACATTACAAAAGTAATAAATATGTTTCTTTCATTCATGCATGGTGTACATAAAGAATGTCTCTCCCCCACTCACTCACGGTAATACATATTTTTCTCTTTCACTCATTCAATGGGTGGAGTGAGCTATTCTTTATGTCAAATTTTGAGATATCCGAAATTTATAGAAAATATTGTAAAATAGAATAAAGTTTTTGTGCAATGTCATGAGTATGTGTAAATTACTATTCAGTGATACCTATTTTAGTGGCTGTGACTATTTTATAAATGAGAAAAAAGAGTTTGACAAAAGAAATAATAAATATGATTTTTTTTAGTAGAAAAAAACATTTTTTTTTGGATTTGTAGAGCACTTAAGTAGCTCGTTAACATAATATTCACCCCATTTTTCTACCTGAAAGATTAAAGAATTGGTTTGCTAACTTGAAATCAAGTTAGCAGAACATTTATTATTTCCAAAAGTATATGAGCACTTAATTTAATTTTTGGATACTTAATTAGCGCTTTATAAACACCTTGTAAGACCATCAATTTTTTTTTGTTGTTCTGCTGACTTTGCTCTGCTAAGTTGAGGGACATTATAGCCTCAGTTATTCCACGGATATCGGTACTTTTTGTAAAACATATAACGTACTAAGTATACTCCCTAAGTTGTTCACACTTTATTGAAATAAGAACATAAATACAAAAGATTGGGTGGCACAACGGCTCGTGAAGAACCAGGGCCTAGTGACTTACAACTCGCAACCATTCCTGTGTGCACCTGTCGACAGGAATGGAAGGGACCTACAATTTTATGCCAAATCCAAACGGCTAGACGAGAAGCACTTATTCGTGACAAGTGATACTCTTGGAGGATTTGTCAATTTCTCAGAAGAGGCAGTAGCCCTGAAAAAAAAACTTTTGTTTTTAGGTGGACGAGGCTGGAAAGAGAACCCAGACCTCCAGCGTGACAGTCGAACGCTACGGGCTACTACATTATTGAAATAGGCTTAGTTTTTTACTTTGACCTTTGTTTTCATATACAAGGCTTTGACTTGAAAAAAAAGAAAATAGCAGGAAATATGGTTCAAAAAGAAGATAATTTTTGTAGTACTGCAACTGCAAAGGCAAAGAGCTGTGATTTGTGAACTTCAGTTTATTTTTTTTATTTGAGACTGTTTGGAATGCTGTTAAATTGATTTAATTGATTTCAATTGAATAGTAAGATGCTTTTTTCTTTTGATTAAAGTTTAAGTGATGCATGAGTAATAATATTATTTGAAAGTAAAAATGAAGACAACAAAAGCACCAAAAGGGGACAGAGGCAGCGTATCAAGAAAAAGATTTATTATAGTTAAAATGTTTGTAAAACCCAATTTTATTTCCAATAGTAGTTATGTATGTGTAGGTACATACATAACGTACATTACATACATATAAATATATTAATTTTTTTCAGGCACAAGAAAGTTGCTGTAATTAAAACGAACTTCGAGTTTCATATTCTTTCTCGCACTGACACCGAAATTATTAGTTGATCTATTTTATTTTTACCCAGTTTCTTATTACATATCTGAAAATACCTAAATAATGTGTACTAAATCCAAATAAAAGAAAGATTAAAGGTTTGTTTGAATTTCATTGAAACTGTATTTTAAATTGTCTGTTTAGTTTTTTGAAAACATGCTGAAAAAATATACAAACTATGCATTTATAGCTAAACATATGCAAACATTTGCACTAACGATTTTACTTGTTTGTTTTAGAAATTTATAAAACTGTTTCAAATATTACATTACATTCTTTTAATGCATCATGGTCATATATAGTACGAATACCTATACCTATAGCCATTAGATATATATATATCTTGTGTTTCTTAACCCATCAATAAAATATCAAATGTAATCCAATATACGCGTATAGCTTGTAGATACCCAATTATGAATGACCTCCTCAGATATACCTACCACCTACCAATGTGCTAAAATAAACTCAGTGATAAATACAAAAAAATAATAAAAAAAACTAGTTAGTACCCGAAGGTGTAATACGATAAAATCGTGAACAATCTCCAAGAACGTGCATGTTCACTTAAAAAAAATACTCCGCGTGCCTCCGTCGCGTCGGTCGTAGTCGAAGCATATAGTTACAGCTGCCCTTTAACAAGGTGTTTAAAATGCTTGGAAACATGATCTAAGCTCCCAACAAGGTTTACCGGACCATAATAAGATCAGCCAGTATCCGAGTTTTAAAAATTTATTTAATTTGTTACTTGTTAGCTTACCCATGCAATTCAGCGATAACATTGTCTTAGCCGCCCATTGATGCTTTTAAGGATAAGCTATGCAGTCTGCTGCATGATTATTGAGCATGGAGTTTGAAAATTGTATGGAATAGAGCGGTTCCCAAACTTTTAATGCTTTGAAAGTTGGAACCCTTCACAAAGCTCAAATATATTTCGGAATCCCAACTCTAAACGATAAGAAAAAATGAGAACCAATAGAATTACATTTTAAAATCAATTTTTTGTTTATAATTCATGTGAGTTGTATCATTTTTCTTTATTATGAGAACTCACACTTCGATAAAAAAAATGGGCACGACTAGATCGCACAAACTTGCCCTCGTAGCTAACAACTTTAACGCAGCTAGAAAATGATGATGTACAAGTACATAGGTATTGGTTCCAAAATATTATATCATTAAAAAAAAAATTAAAACATTATATAAATCATCATATATATTATTTCTGTTGTCAAACTCCTTTTTTCTCATTTATAAAATAGTCAAATCCACTAAAATAGGTATCACTGCATAGGAATTTACACAAACTCAAAACATTGCACAAAAACTTTATGTTATACCACACTATTTTCTATAAATTTCGGAAATTTAAAATAATTTAATAAATGTGCAAAATTTGACACAAAGAATACCTCACTTTTAACCCATTGAATGAGTGAAAGAGAAAAATATGTATTACTTCTGTAATTTAAAATTCTCTCTTTTTTCGCTGCACCTTGAGTGAGTGGGGGAGAAACATTCTTTAGTTACACCATGCATGAATGGAAGAAACATATTTATTACTTTTGTAATTTTTCGCTTGCACATTGAGTGAGTGGTGGAGAAACATATTTGTTTCCTACTTCTGTTGTTTGTTATCTTTTTTCTCATTATAAAAAGCCGAATTATACATTAATTAGGTATCACTAGATAGCATAAATGAAAGAAACATATTTATTAATTCTTTAATTTAAAATCTTAGAAGAAGAAATAGAGTAACGGGCATATCGAGCACAAACACAAACACAAATGCATTCACACAGGGTCGGAATGCAGTGAGATAGCTAAATGCTGGGGCCCCCAAAAGAATGTTTAGCTGTGTTTTTGAGAGATTTATTTTTGAGATTTAAGTTTAATAGTAAATAAGCTTATTTAACTAAATACAAAAGTGAAAACAACATATATGTACCTATTTAAGAAAATGATAAACAAAAAATTCAAAAAGATTTCATTCTTACATCAAATATTGTTTACAAAGAGGTTTTGTAAAACTAATATGTTCATATCAGAATTTATTTATTTTGTTCAAACATTCTATTTGAAATTTAAAGCCTTATTGAATGTGCGAAATTTTCGCACGGGTCTACTGGTTACTATAAATTTATTATTTTAATGGCTTTGAAAGTAAGAGCTAAAAATCAACTATGACATCTGATTTGTTTGATAAATATGAATCTATGAAACAAATAAAAAATCGTTGGAGCGGTTATCTTAAAAAATTATTTTTTATATCGCTCATTTTCAAAAATAAAATCTGCTATGCTAACATTAAGTATTTAATAAAATAAAATTTTTGACAAAATAAAAAAAAAATATTCATTAGCCCGTTTTCAACATACTAAATTTAAAAAAAAATCAATATTTTTTTTTTAAATCCAAAAATATTTTTTTTGAAAATATATGCAAAATTATTTGAATTGTGAAGAAGCTCTTGTATACAACATTTGGTTGAAATCGGTTTAGCTGTCAACCAGAAATTAGAAAACAAAAAAAATTAGGTTTTTATCAAAATATTTACCATACCTTAAATACAAAGTAATTACACACCTTTTTCCAAAATTCTTGCAGCCGTTTAGGTAGGTACCGTTATTTTTGAACTTAGAAACATGATTTTTTAAATTTTCAAAGTTTTTTTGTTTTTAATTTTGCTTCACAATAATGTTCATACTTTTGGGAAGTTTTTACATAACAAAATGAAACATTTCAACTTAACTGTTTCGAGAAACTCAAACACCAAAAAAATGGCTGTACTGGAGGTAGCAAAAATAACCAATTTTTGAAAATAAAAAATTATCAAAAGGTAGTTTTTCCTTATTTCATTTTTATTTTTAATTTTTTCAACAAAATCCTCGGACCAGTTTTTGAGATAAACATCTTTCTCCTGTTTGGCGAAGAAAAATTGTATGGCAGGTAAAATTTAAAAAACGTGTGGGCATATTAGTCAAAAAATACTATGTACCAAGTTTGAAGAAAATTCAGCCGTTTAAGCTCTAGGGGCGAAGGCGTACAGACAGACATCCAGGCAGTTAGAATTGCGAGACCGTGTTATCTATAATCGTAATGTTAAGGAGAATTAATATCTCGAGTTCGATTTTTTTTACGAATCCACATCTTATCATATAGTGCCTACAGTGTTGGACAGAGAATTAGCACAATATGCTTTTATTCACTTAACATAGCCTTATACCAGTTGACAAAAGCCTTACTTAAAAACTTTTCACATTTTTGCAATCTAGACTGAATCACCCTTTTATCTCTGGAAATTTACCGTTATTTACACATTTTTGTGTATTACTTCCATATGGAAGTGTGCAATTGCTAAATTTTCTGTGACTAAAGAATTAGCACATGAGTTTGAAACTGTGTTTAATACATAGTATACAAAAGCTGCATTTTTGGTTGCAAATTGCTCTAAAAGATTTTTTTGCAAAATATATGAATATTTTTTGACTAGATGGGCTGGCAACAATCTTGTACAGCTGAGTTTAAAAAAATCATCATCATGATAAAAAATGAGGGGAAAACAGTTCTCAAAATCGCAAATAATACGGGACGAGCAAGAAAGTTAGTGTATAATGCCATACAATTTTATGAAACTCATAATACGACCAACGCCATCCGAAGGAACCCGCCTCCAAAAAAGATAAGTTGGGCTGATGATCGTATAATCCCTGCTTATGCAAAGAAAAGTGCGTTTTTGACATCAGCTGAAATTCGGGATGAAGTGTATTAAAAATGATTGTAATTAGGATAAATTAAGAAATAAAGTTATCAACTAATAATTTTTATTAAGAAACCTTAAAATACACCAACAAATGTTGAAAGGTTTCAATAAATTGTGGAAATACTTAAACAAAATAATTTTTACTCAGTTGTATGGAATATTATGCAAATCGAATTTGCTTTACTTTATTAATGTAATAATTAAAACAAAAAAATGTATATATTTATTTTTTATCAAAAATGTCAAATGATGGGGATTGGCCCGAATATTGATCGACTTTGGCCACGACAAATTATGAAAAATGCATCAAAATTACAAGAAAACTTGTCATGAAAAGAAGTACGAAACTAACAAGCACAAGTCTCCTAATAAGGATGCAAAAAAGCAGAGAAAGATTGATCCACATAATATTGTTCCAGTGATATGAAAACTTAAATTAACAATTCATGTATGTGTATTTGAAAAAAATAAGAAACAAAATAAGATACATAAATGAAACCCTATAAAATAAACAAAAATCCTCAGTATAAGAAAATATCTCTGTAAATAATTGGTAGGGGATCATTGATTGATCTTAGTCAATGACATAATAAGGAAGGAAAGCGTTAACCCGGCCAAAATCACCCTAAACTGCAGGGTGACTTTGGCCACCCCATTTTTGATTTTTCATAATTAAACAAGCCAACTGATTTCTTTAAAATTTGTGGTACTTGTATAAAAGATCTAAGCAAAAGTTCTACCTATTTTAATTTGAAAATGCCCAGTGTTGTGTTTTTAGTCTTTGTACTTCGAGAAAGTCGCGCAACGCTGAAAACCTCCAGCGCCCAGGGTTTCGCAAAACAAAGTTTGGGAACCTAGAGACAATGACAAAGTAATCTTTTTTCCAGCACTGTTCATCGCATGTACATTATTTTAGATAGGTCATTACTCCGACATACTTTATTCTTTTTAAGACACTATCTAATTTCGACAATAGATCTGCAAGAGCGCGTTTTTTATCGTCCGTCGCGTCGATCGGCTGCGGTGGCACGGCGGCCAGCGGCGGCCGGCGCGCGTCGGCAAGATAAGATACAAAATGAGGATACCTACTAACTCTCAAAGCTTGTTTTGTAGAAACTTTTTACAAAAAGAGGTTTCTCTTGCACCACAAGCACAACCAAGATGTAATAAATCTACCTAATTGCGTCCATTTTTGCTGGCATCCGTTCGACGAGTTGCAATTTTCTTAGCGTTTGTCGGTAGATAAACTAGACGTTCTTTATGAACGGGTTACGGAATTAAAAAAAAAAAACTAGAAAGAAAGGCAATTGAAACGGCTGTAATGTTTGATTGAAACCAATATGTCTATAGCCACATAATGGTTGTTGGTTGTGCTTATGGACGCTTAAGATGCCGATTAGTGATAAGACACAGTGATACACATGGTTAAAACGGAAGAGGTGCTGGTGCACGTTGGTTATACTTCTAAAGTTCTGAATATTATAAGTCGACGGGACTAGAAAATAATTTTTTTATAATAATAACGCATAACACTGCAGAGTGCTAAGACAAGAAAAATGTTTAAAATTTAGAGTCGGAAGTTTTTGTCGACAAACTTTTCATCTCGGACCAATATGAATTACACAAATCGAAATAAAAGGGTCAAATGGGATGATGGAACACTAGGATAAATAAACCAAATTGTGGTGCTGTCCATTATTACATGTTTCTTTAAAATTTTAGGACAGCGCCATAAGAACAGGAAGACCTCGGATTCCAATAATTACGTAGTATGAACTACCATCACAGTTGCCGCTTGAAAATAAAATTTGTGACCAAAATTGAAAATAAAAAGAACCAAACTCAGTAAAAAGTAGCCAAAACAATCAAAATCTGAAAACTTCATAGTACCTACATACAAAATTACAGTTAACCATTATAAAAGAAATAAAAAAATATAAAATGACCGAAGTGCCAACCACGACTAAAATAATGAAATTTCATCAACACTAACTTTTCGAACACATTTGCATAAATGGTTATTTAATCTCTTGCTTACTTAAGCAAATTATCTCCCAAATTTCAAAAACATAGTGCTTATATTTCAATGCTTACTAAGCTTAAGCCTTGAATAATATGATCAAGTACGCATGTATGTTTATTTTACCTACTCGTAAGAACCAAAATAAAAAATGTTTGAACTGAAATTCATGTGTCAGGAATTTTTGTCATTATGTAGGTAACCCTCTGACATTTTATATTAGCGCCAACAACGCTAGTTATTACACAAATTATAATTATGCTTTGAAGGCCACCTTGATAGATTTGAAGTTTCATTTTCTCATACCACTGACACTGACACAACAGGTTATCGAGCGAGTTTTTAGTCAGAGTACTCACAGTTAAGGCCGTAGCCAGGGTAAAAGTATTTACCCATCTTATATAAGTGCTTGTCATCAAATTCGATGATAAATTGATTTCCACAGAAAATCTATAAAAGGGTAGATACTTCTTGGCAACTCGTGAGCCACTAAGTTCGGGAATTTAGTTAATTGGTTGGCAATTTGCAAACAAACTTTTACTTTTCAGTTTTAATGACCAAAGTTTGCCCAATTTTTTTTTTTTTTTAATCTTAGGTTTACTTTGATGTTGTTGCTGGAAGTAACTAACATGTTTTCTAGTACGTTGTGTTCCTTGCCTGATTTTACGGTGTTAATTTCGTGGTTTCGGACATCCAAACAAAATGGAAAACACGCTCTTTTGCTTATTTGAGGTTCATATCAATTTTTTTTTTTTTTAATGTTGACCAATTTTCATCTTAAAATCTCAATTTAATATTGCAAATACGAATTTCTTTTCGAAAAAAAATTAGTTTGTTAGTTGTTTTAGCTTGATCACCCTTCTCAATTTCCTTTGAATTCATTATTCTGTTTTGGAACAGACATAACACACCTAATCAAAAACAGTCTGGTTCTTCCCGGCATTAAAAAAGACCTTTGTTTTTAATTAGTGGAGACTTTAGTAGCGTCACAACTCACAGTAAGAGTTTCTTATGCCATAACGAGTATCTTGGTTAAGCCTAGTACGCTGCTGATGCAAAACTAAATTTCCTTGCGGTCTCCAAAAAGACAACGAAGTATTTGCGAAAACACAGCGGAAAAATATTCATGGAGAGTTTCACAATATGCAAATAAATAAAACAAAATTTAACGAACAAATCAAACAATAGTCATGGTGTAATGAAAAAAACAACAAATAAAAGCACGAACGAACCCAAATGTCATTTTTCCGCACACAATAAACTGTGCGGGCAATTAATTCTGTGCGAAAAGAGAGTGAAGTCTCACCAAAACAATCTGGTATAATCATCAATTTCGCTGGTTGAACAACGTACCACAGAACGAAAAGCACAACGAAATTTTTCGATTATGATTACGTCATGACATTTATGTATGGGATTTTTCGTTTCGCATCAGCAGCGTACTAACCTCAAATATAACAAAACGCGGTTGTTTTCATGCTAAGAGTGGAATATCTGAAATCAGTGCATTAAAAGCTTTCGTAAAAATAAACACTAGTACAAAATTTTGATTTTGTAAGAATGTGTAACTAATGAGTCATTAATCTTGCTTAAAAACAACGGCGCAAAATTTTAAACAGCCTATTATTAAGGTTTTAGTATGATACTACTTAACATTTTTCAAAATCTTTAACAGTTTACCAAAATTTTCTAAATTTTAAATTTTTTTTAACAAGTATCATACTAAACCGATTTCCTTCACAAACTTTAGCTGAACACGTCCAAAAAAGTGACTGCTCGTGCAAAAAATTCACAAACATCCCTGATTTTGATATTAAATGTCAAAGTGTCAAGGATTTGGTATGATACTAAAAAAAATAAATAGACTTTTGGTGATTTTATTTTTAGTAAAATGTTAGCAAAATACAATTTTTAACCTAGTATCATACAAAAAAAAAAAATGATTAAACATCGTACTAAATCGACTAAAATTTTGCGCCAATGTTTTTAAAGAAGCCTAACTTGCTGATAGCTAGCAATAGTTTAATCCAAGAATCAAGATTAAAAATTCTAATACAAACATTTTTTTGAAAATCATACCTATACACACCACCACATCACCCCCCTCCCCCCGAAATATTTTTCTGGCTACAGCCTTGCTCACAGTACACATATCTAAGGTATTATCATGCACACTGCACAGCTTGTCAAATTTCTAGATGGCTGTCCTTGTGCACGGTACACGGTAAACAAAACCAATTTGTGGTGATTGTTTGAAATTCAATTTTTTTTTAGTATTGGTTTTGACAACAGAACTGAACAAAAATGAAAACGCTAGTGATATTACATGTAATATAGGTATGTACATATCTTTGTTTCTAGTAACGCGCTTAATAAGTTGAGTGTATTAATACTTCACACACCACATCGAGCAGTCGCATTTAAGATTTAATTCATTTGACAATGAACCTAACGCGAGTGCAAAAGCTACCGCGCTATAGAATACTATTTAAATTTTTGTTTTTGAATTTTTATATATTCAAGTAATCCGATAATCTACATTCATACATATCTATTACATAATACCTATATGTTATCATTTAAAAGCCTCTTAAATTGATTTTGTCTATTGAATTCACCTCGGTTCTGTGTTGGGAACAAAATATTACACGAAAAGCCCAGACATGTGTGCGCGATTTGGTTTCTATGATGTTTCAATCAAATGATGATTATTACATAAAGAATATTCCTAGAGGAAACCTAACCGCATAAAGAGATCATCTTCCATTTGCCTTTCAATGGCCGCATTCGGAAACCTATGTAGAGCTATCCAGATACGTTCGTGTTGTTATAATCCCGTGTAAAAAAACAGCTGATGACAAAACAGCGTTTGCTGTTGGATAGCTATCCAAGCTATCGGAAAAATTTTGGTATACGTTTGTATCCACATGCAAAATGTCAAAAACAATCAATACGTTCGAAAACCTATATGGATACAAATCTATCTTAGATAGGCTATCGCATAGGTTTCCGAATGCGGCTAATAATTTACTATTATTTCCGATGGAAAACAAAAACATTTGCAATTTTCTGCATCTTCGCATTAGCCACCAGAGATCAAAGGGAAAAATGTATTCCTAGTCGGTACGCATCCAATATTTTGCAATATGAATTTAAGTAGCTACGATTGTAACATTATATCCTTCACATCGCGGTTGACCTTTGTGGTTTGGACTTGGAGGAGAAGCAGAGAATGAACGTTGAGCATCATGCAGTTTTACATAGATACACAATACATATGTACCTACTCGTAACACGTAAGTGCATTGCATACGTGCTCGTGCATGCTTATATATTTTTAAGCGATAAACCTGATATCCGAGGGAAGATGAAGTTAGCGTCATTGGCCTTCCAAAAGGAATACCAATAAACGCAGACAATACTGTTTTTTTTTTGTTTAGTTAAAAGAATATGAGAATAGTGTAAAACAAAAATATACTTAATGTCTCATTGAAAGTACTTTTTATGTATCCCTATTACATACACGTTAGGAAATATGAGAGAAAACATTAAGTTCAATTTAGAAGAAGAAACGAGCATGATATAAAAATATAGATTGCGTAGGTAGGTACATTATAATTTATAATCTGTTACCCCAGTTTCACAGTGGAAGTTTAAACTCCACTTTTAGTTTAAACTTCAGATCACCAGTACAAATGAACTCAGTTGAAGGTTTAAACGAAACTGTTAAACTAAGGGTTAATTTAGGTTTGAGGTATTCAAATTGTTCTATTTAAACACTTACATATATCTAGCAAGTTTGATTTCGACATCGGAATGAAAATAGAGGCCTATCTTTTATACAAAGTAGATTTTTGTTTAAAAGTTCTTGTTATTATTCTTATGCTTACAGTTTTTATTACTTGTTACCTAATTGATTCTAATCGACAAAATGTAGGTATAATGACAAATATCATAAGTTAACTTATAACTGTTTAGTTTTTTAAAACCCGTACAATGCAAAACCAAAGAATTTTGATTTTGTTTTGGAAAATAAAGATTAAAAATAGAAATAAAAATAAATATATTAATTTTAATTTTCTATAAACTTTTCAAAATTTGTTTTTTATTTATTTAATAAAAAAAATTGTCATAACATTTATTAGCGACACGTTTTGGATATTTATTCATCCCTCATCGGGCTTATATCGTTTACTTGTGGTGTAGGTGCCAATTTGAAGAATTTTAGAATTTTGATGATAAAAAGTATTATTTGAGTTTTAGGTCTCTTCTCAATGAATATCCAATTTTCCATAATAAATACACAATGAATAGAGTAAGGCATACAATACGTTCTTTAGTTCATATCATCATTTTTGTTTCTTGATATTTTCGAAGAAATTTTCTTTCTTGTTATCTGAATTATTAGAACAACGAACGCACATATGTACAGTGTACGTACATATCACCCTCTGAATTCAGGAACTTTATTAAAAACTCGATGTTGTATGTTTGAAAACTTTTCGAAAAAGAAATTTAATGTGCTGCCTTCTACAGACTTTTCGTCCAATCATTTCTGAAATATAGGTGAAGAATCTTCAAATGTTTACCGAATCTGAACGGCTTAGGTAGGGACACTTTTTCATGACAAGAGATACTCTTGTCTTTGGGGATTGATTTGTGGATTTGTCACTTTTGAAAAAGGCAGTGTGCAATTTGCAGATGTGCATTTTTCAATAATTAATAATTGCCAAAATGGCAAATAAAATATTTGTACAAACATAACATGAAAAATTCGCGATCAGCTTGATTTTGAAAATTAACATTCAGTTCAGCGATAGCACATTTTTCGGAAGTATAAGGGTTGGCATTCAAGAATTTTGCGCGAAACACTCAAGCCTAGTTTGTTGTTACACATGAACATCCTATCCTAGATTAGTAAATACACAAACCTTACGAAGCTTAAGCTATAGGCTATTATAGCGATGTGCTAAACGATGAGCTAGATTTTATTACTAATAATCATCAATTAAGAAGCAACTAGCTGCTTATTTTTATTAATGTTTACAGAATTTTACGCTCGGCAAAAATCCTCGTATCAAACCCTCCTAGTGGGTGCCGGGCGGTTAATGGTCACCACAGTTTTTATCTTGTGCGATGTCAAGATGGTGATCAGCTAAGGTCAGGTCGAATTGCTGAGACGTTCCTTTACTTCTCAATAGTTTAACGCTCAGCAATGCGATTTGACCATAGATACGGGGTCTCTAATTTTCAGTGGTGGTGTGAGCGATTTTCATAATCCGTGCCGAAGAAATGGAAGGCTGGGGGGTAAACCAGTCGCTAACGAGCTCTTTCGGACGCCTTGGCAGGGTCCGTCATACTCTTTACCTTACCCCGGTATATCGGCTCTGCCGGGGCTGACCTTTCCTTTCCGACCTACTCGTAGGACTCTTATTTAATTTTTCACACTATGGACGATTTAGACATGACAGACGTTTTACCATCCGCCGACACAGAGGATGAACTTTTGGCCTCCAGTCAGGAGACCATTGTAGGGCAACCTACAGAAACTGGAAGCACAGGCAGTACCAGCCACAGTACCCCTGTGTTTCGACCGACCAAACCCAACGTACCCTCAGGTAGCAACGCCAGCCATAGCGGTGCTGCCCGGGGTAAAAAGCAACAGCGGGTGTTCTTCGCAGGTTGGAGTTCAAGAAGGCCACCTTTATTCTTGACAAAATTGCCAAGAATGAGGAGGCTGGAATTATTCTTGAGAAGGACCTCGCTGACAAAATAACGTGCCAGAAGATCGTTGAAGAGTACAACTGTCTTCTGGCTACTAAAGCCAAAAACACCGCCAAGCGCAATAGGTCTCGTGAAGAGACCAGCCAGCCTATGAAAAAAAAGCAAGCTTGACGGTACGAAAGGGTCTACCAAAGCGCCATCTTCCAGAGCAGCGCAACCGCGTACTCTAAGTGAGGTTGTCAGAGACGAACTCCAAGTAGCGGTTGTGGAAGAGCTCACCACAACCAGCAGAGCTCTGCTTATTGTGTGGAACTCCATCGAAGCCAAGCTCTCGGAGATGGTGTTTTCGTATACCATTTCGGCGATCGAGGGCCCTTACCCTAGTTTTGACTCTGACGAGGTGCTCAGGGGGTACAGGGTAATCAGGTGCGCAGACGTGTTCTCTAGGGAGTTCCTTAGGACCTGCATCGCTAAGATTAGCAATGACTGGGAGGGCTTGAAGCTCAAGCTCATCCCAGCTAAGGACATCCCTAAACGACCTAAGGTTCGCATCTGGTTGCCCCTCATGAGCATTAAGCCAAGCGGACAGGAGCTGATCCGTGGTCTTCAGAGGTTAAATCCACTGATTCCGATGCACGACTGGACAGTCATTAAGGCGGAGGAGCCGCAAAGGAACAGTGCATCTTACCTTCTGATGATCAGCGAGGAAAGCATTGGGGCTCTCGAGAAGGCCGAATTCAAGCTGCGTTTTGGCATAAGATGTGCGAAAATTAAGATTCTGCAGAACCAGGGAGCAGACCCCGGCAAAGTTGGTGACAACGTTGAGCTAGACGATGTCACTGATGGAGTCGAGGTCCCTAGCGATTCGCCGGGCCCTGGCTTTGCAGAATCGAAAGAAAATTAAAAAACGCGCTGCTAAAAGTCATTCAGATTAACCTGAAGCACTCAAAATGTGCCTCGGATAATCTGAGAGTTTTCCTGAGTGAGGAAAATATAGATGTAGGCATCGTCCAAGAACCATGGGTCAATCGCTCTAGAGTGAGAGGCCTCCAAGATAAACAATACGACCTGATCTACAAGATCGCAAACACAAACGATGGTAAGCCTAGAACTTGTATTTTAGCTAAAAACACTTAAAAGCTTTTCTGTGTCCTAATCTTAGCACTCCTGATCTGACAGTCGTCAGGTTGGAAGCAAAAAATGCAGACGGCTTAATCTTGGCATCTGCTTACTTCGGGCATGACCAGCAGTCACCACCAGAAGAAGTGTGCGCACTCATAGCTGAGGCGAAAGTGCAAAAAACAAACCTCCTGATTGGATGTGATGCAAACGCAAGACACACCCTTTGGGGAAGTTCCGAGATAAACGAACGAGGTGAGTCTCTTTTTAATTTTGTCATTGATAATAATTTAACTGTTTGTAACAGAGGTAATACTCCCACTTTCATCTTTCCGAGCTCTGAAAATTTTGAAGGTTGGGAGGATGTGCTCGATGTTACTATTTTCAACAATAACTTTAATCTATTAGTGGAAAATTGGAGGGTATCTCCAGTCCTAGTTGGATGCCCTCTTGAAAACTCTCAACACGCATACCTAAAGGGTAAGTCCACGGAGACGGCCCTCCACGAGGTAGTTCGTACAATTGAGAAAACTATTAACTTCAAAGAATATACACTCGCCACCTTCTTAGATGTAGAAGGGGCTTTCAACAATTCAATCTACGTTAGGAAATACAATATTAACCAAATACGTCAGTAGAGGAACACCCCAGGGTGGTGTTCTGTCTCCTCTTCTTTGGCTTTTAGTCATGAATAAAATTCTCGCTTAGTTAGAGAGGGGTGGAGTGAAGGCGGTGGCGTATGCCGATGATTTGGTGCTACTAGTGTCGGGTAAGTTTACCCCTGTGATAAGTGAGATCACGGAGGTGGCTTAAAGGAAGGTTAGTAACTGGGCTGCGAGCTGCGGACTGGGTATTAATCAAAGCAAAACTGAACTTATACTTTTTACTACCAAAACAAAGATAGACCCCTTCAATCTACCTCGACTCAACGGTCAACTCCTCCAGTGCAAAATATCTGGGTGTAATTCTCGACCCTAAATTAAACTGGAAATTAAACATTGAAGAACGGGTTAAGAAAGCCTGTATAGCTTTCTATGCCTGTAGCAAAACTTTTGGTAAGAGGTGGGGCCTCCAGTCAAAAATGATTTTATGGACATACACAGCCGTGGTGCGACCTATTCTCACGTATGGTTCGATTGTGTGGTGGCCAGCATTAAAGAATTTGTATAATATCAACAAACTTAGGAAGGTTCAAAGAACAGCTAGCATTGGCACCACAGATGCTTTAGGAGTTTTTCTACACCTTTTACTACTAGATTTACACATTAAATACCTAGTATCTTGCAGCGCGATAAGACTAAAAGAATCGAACTCCTGGTTTGCCAAACCCTATGGGCACAGCAACATCACGGGTTTAATTCCTACCGAAATGTTTTCGACTCCGACTGATTACTGCACCCCTTCAATGACCCTCGGTAAAGATTTTAAAGTTATATTCCCATCCAGAAATGATTGGAATGATGACGTCGTGACGAAAGACTCCGACACAACTATCTTTACTGATGGGTCAAAGATGGAGTGCGGTGTTGGTGCGGGTATTTTCTCAGAGTCTCTAAATATATCCAGGTCTTTTCGGCTACCTGACTTTGCTAGTGTCTTTCAGGCTGAAGTACTGGCGATCAGGGAAGCATGCAAGCTACTTAAACAAAATCCAAACCAGAACCGAAATACAGCTATTTTCTCAGACAGTCAAGCGGCTGTCAAAGCCATTAATTCGGCTACATCATCCTAAAAATTAGTACGACAATGCCAGGAGGCTTCTGAGTCTGAACACGAACCTCAGGGTCACTCTTATCTGGGTTCCGGGTCACAGTGGCATTGAGGGGAATGAGCGGGCTGACGAGCTGGCCAGGCAAGGTTCAGCCCCTCATAACTCACTTGCGGAAAGAATCAGTATTCCTCTTGGAGTTATGAAGGGCAATATATTCTCAATTTTTCTCTCAGAATCTAATCGTAGGTGGAATAGTTTAACTAACTGCATTATTGCTAGAAAAATCTGGCCTACCTATAATAAATCCCGAACTATTAACCTAATGTGCAGGCGAGACATAGCAAGGATTGTTGCAACATGCACTGGACACTGGCCAATAGGAGAACATGCGGCGAAGCTTGGCATCCCCTACAATACTCACTGTCGTAGTTGTGGGGACCAGCAGGAAAAGGAAACAGTCTTTCATTTCCTCTGTAAATGTCCCGCTTTGGCCAGAATGAGGCAACAATCTTTTGGGAAGCCCTTTTTTGACGACCTTCACGAACTCTCCGGAACGAAGATCAAAGATTTGACTTCTTTCCTCAACGCGACGAAATGGATCTAGGATTTACTTCGGTTCCTCTTGCACCGTCTTCTTTCCCAAACTCCTATGACTGCGAGCTAGCAGACTAACGGTTTTTGAAGGTGGCTCATGGTGCACGAGGACCGGACGATCACACAATTGGGCCAATCTCCGCTTCAATACCAGCCAACAAGTGCCGAGGTGGCACAGTGTAGATGGGTCTTAGTTGCGGGCTTCGACCCTTTTGAGTGTTTTCCTATTTTCAAGTTCAAGAATGTTTCCATGGATCTAGAATTAACTTCGGTTTCCTTTTGCACCATTTTCTTCCCCAAACTCCTATGACTGTGAGCTAGCAGACTACTGGTTTTTGAAGGTGGCTCATGGTGCACGAGGATCACACGGTTGTGCCAACCTTCGCTTCAATACCAGTCAACAAGTTGCCTAGTTGGCACAGTGTAGATGGTTTTTAGTTGCGAACTTTGGTCATATCGGGTGTTTTTCCTATGTCCAAATCCTTAATAAGTTTCATCACATGTCTAAATCCAATAAAAGCGTCTGGTCATACAGGCGGGTGGTACTTTCTCTGGTAACCACAAGTCATGTTGTGCAAACAGACGGAGGAGTACAGAGATTACCATATCCGAGTGTGCGACTAGACGATCACCCTAAGGGATCAGATCGTATGCGTCCTGGGCAAATCAGCAAATTGCTTAGCGTAGCATACTGCAGCTGAACTCGGGCGTAGGCGATGATCCGTTGGGAGATCTATCACCAAATACCCTCTTTTTCTTTAAAAATGTTCTTTTAACCCACAGGTCGAGTTATGGTATCAAAACGGCGCATTACCGCGTTAATTGGGTCATCGAGCAAGGATGCTTGTGACCGCCATCTCTACCTACCTACCTACCTACAGTATTTTACGGATATAACCCACACGCTCATATAAGAAAAACTCGATTATCTATAAAATAAAACAGTACAAAACACAGTGGGACATATTCATAGTCGCAGATAGACCCAGGTTTAACTAAACTACAGTTTAAGACAATTTTGGCTCAATGAATACAGACCGATTTTAATTACAGATTTTTGGTTTTATATTTTTATAAGACAATTAAATTCGTATGCTACACAAAAAGCTTAAAATATTTTGAAATGATAAACTTAGAAAAATAGAATCAACGTCCGAAAATTCAAGTAAACCTATGTTCAAATTAGACCCAGCTCTTAAATGACTATGAATACGCCCAAGTGTCTCTTTCTTTAAATTCCCTTTGAAATTGATTGAAGAAATTTTCATATGAGAAAAACTAACCTTAAGCACCTCATAAGTAAGTAAGTAACAGTAACAAATTCATTTATTTATATTCTTATATACACAGGTTAACAATTAAATGAATTAAGAAGCTATGGCTTAGCCGTCAGCCTAGTTAGCAATTTTATAAGTAATATATTACGTTAAGATAAAACACATTTTTCAATTTTTAAATAGGTATATATGTATGTATATATGTAATGTACAAACATAAAAATCAAACATATTCCATTATTAATAAAGTTCTATATTTAAATATGGCTTTTAAAAAGTTGCTTAAAATCTTCCAGTCGTATTCATTTAAAATTTGAAGTGTTTGTTGGATGGTTAATGTATTTTTACCAAAAAACGCTAGTCTTTGTTGTTTTAATATTGGGCATACACTTATAAAGTGAAAACAATCCTCCTTTGCTCTTAAATTACACAACGTACAAAATTGATTGAAGCTTCCGTTATAGGGTCTACCGTTTAAGTTGATAAGTTCACATCTTGCCTTAAAGATAACAGAAATGTCCTTGTAACTTAGTTCATCGTGAAAATAGTTTCTTTGGCCGAGGCTATAGTTGATTTGAGAGTATAGTACTCTGCTATCAGATTCACGAGCCTTATTGGCAAATGATTCCCGAACTATATCCTCATTCTTCTGTATTATCCGGTAGAGTTGCTCCTTTAAATTGTTTAGGTTGTTGAAATCTATACACAGCCTCTCTCCACAAGCATTACCGATGTTCTCCCATTTGTGGAACCACCAATTCTTATTCCTCAGTTCGTATAAAATCATTCTTTTAGACAGCCTTTCGTCCTGGCAGGTACAAGTTTTAAAAATGAAATCAGCCTGTGTCTTAAGTGTGCTCGTAAGAAGTTTTGGTATTCCTGTTTCTAGGTAGATTGCATAGGTCGGTGTATTGTGTGGTAAGTTGAAGAGTTTTTTCAAAAAATTTCTTTGGAACTTTTCAATAACTTCATACTCATCTGCACCCCAAACCTTTGTGTTTGCCGAAATTTAGAGTTGTAAATATAAATATTTAATTTCTTTGCTTATTTGCAAAAGATTTCCATTGAAATACCATCTATTTCCACTATAGTTCTGTAAGGAGCGTGAGAATATCATTACTTTTGATTTATCTGTATTGATAGTCAATCCCCATCTGTCACAGTAATTTGATAAACGATTGATCATCAACTGCAGGTTTTCCGGGTTCAGCGTACAGCAACACATTTACAGTAGAATTAGAAATTCTTATTCCTCCAGGCAAGGCTTCTTCTATGTCATTTATGAAAAGTTAAAACAGCAATGCACTGAGTGGGCAACCTTGATTAACTCCAGAACATTTTTTAAACCATTTTGAAAATCCCTTGCCATCCCAGACTGCTGCGTTAGTTTCAGTATACAATTCCTTGATTACTTTTATAAACTTCAAAGATAATCCCAATTGTGAGAGTTTATCGAAGAGCGCACTTCTGTTCACAAGGTCAAGGGCCGCTTTGAAGTCCACAAAGAAAGAATATACCTTTTTGTTTCTTGCTTGAAAAGCTTTGATGATCGATGTTAGGGTGAAGATATGGTCAACTGTTGAAAATTTTTTCCTAAAACCGGCTTGGAGGTCCGAAAAGATGTTCTTGCGTTCAACCCATTTATTAACTCTCTCCACTAGTATACCGCAGAATATTTTTGCCATCACATTCAAAAAGGATATACCACGATAATTTCCAGCAATGTCTAAAGGACCCTTTTTGTGTAATGGAAAAATTACGGACTTTTTGAAAGAGGCGGGGATGTCAGCATTTGAAAAGACTTAATTGAATAGTTCCTTCACTTTACTAATAAATGCGTGTGTCGAATTTATGTAGAACTCATAAGGAATCCCATCTTCACCAGGTGCCTTTCCATTTTTCGCTTTTTTCAAAACAGCTTCTATTTCTACAACTGTAATATCCCCATCTAACGCTGCGTCGAGGATTGATGGTTCTGCATAGTAGTAGACTTGATTTGGGTTATTGCCTAGAAGTCCTTCAAAGTGAACAGACAGACTTTCTGTAGATAATCCTAAACCTATTTTGTTAGTAATTCCGTTGATTTCCCTAGCTATCTTCCAGAATTCTTTTGTGTTTTTTGTTTGTCCTGGTAAAATTGCTTGTTCATTTTCATATTCAATTTTCTTTTTGTAACATATTTCCTTGAATAATTTATTCGCATGAATGTACCATTTCATCAAACCACTATTGTGCGAATTTCGTATGATTTTTAAAAGGGAGAAAGATTTTTGGTGAGCTTTCAAACATTCCTTATCAAACCATTTTTGTTTAAACTCTGGGTAGGAGATGTTTGCAAGTTTGTTTGATGTTGAGCATCTAATATATCCTGTAAGCTTGATTGATAGTTCTTCTGTAGATCCCATTACCATATTATCTGTTGCTATTAAACTGTCGAGGGTATGTTGAAACGAAACAGCCTCATCATTTTTCCATTTTAATCGTGGTGGTAGTCTTAGGTTTGAGTGCTCGCAGTTAGATACATTTGAAAATTCTACTACAATAGGCATGTGATCTGAAAATGTTTTGTATTGTACTTCAAATTTTAAGATTCGATCAATCCACTCATTGTTTAAGGCACAAAAATCAATGACTGATTTTCCTTGCCCTCCTATGAAGTGTAGTGTCCATCATTATCACCATCAGTACAACCGTTTAAAATAACAGAATCATACATCTGTAGCAGCTCCAGAATATCACAACCATTTTTATTGCTGGTGTTGTACATTGATTTTCTATTGAAGTGAGAGATCGCCGAATTTGTTATATCTTGGACAGTAGTAATTTGAGAATCATTGATCCTTGGATTCCAATCATCAATCAATAAAATGCTCTTGTTCGATAAGTGCTGCATTGTGTTGTGTAGCGTTTCAAAATCCTGGGTCCACCTGTTGCAATTTATATAGCAGGGTAAAATGCACATGTTAGTATGGTTAAGAAGTTTTACTATTGTATTTCCTTCAAGCTCATCAAAATCGTACGTGTTTAATAATGTATTTTTTATGCCAAAGAGACTTCCCCCACTAGCACGGCCTTTAACAGAAGTTTTAATTGCTTCCCCCCATATGAGCTTAAAGCCAGTAAAATAGTTATTAAATTTACTTATACTACCTCATATATGGGATATTCGCAAAAAAAGTATGCCATCAAAAAGGTCAGTAATTGGTCAAAAAAGGTCAACTAGTTCCAGAAATTGGTCAGCCATAGGAAATGTGTAATCAATGGTTAAAGTTTTTCAAGGTCACCAACTATTTTTGGCAACTCATTTATGGGATATTCGCAAAAAAGGGGACCATTCGAAAGGCCACCGACTTGTGATAAAAGGTCAGCTAGTTTCAGTAATTGGTCATCCATAGGTTTTTTTTTAATGAATTTTCAAAGCCGAACTACATGATAATGCTGGCTTATAACCACAATTCATGAAGACGCTTAAACTTCAAGTAGACTACACATTAAAAGTTTGCAATATGTTAAATGATCTTTTAACAAAGAAATCGGCACTACAAGCCATGCGATGGAAGACAGGATGGGTTAAAGAATGCAACGTTCTAGCGGAGGAAAAAGAACGTATAAATCGACAATGTACCGTTTGGATGAAAACTTGAGACAGAGGTACATTATCTAGAAGAATCATCAAGCTCACTGCATCGGTTGATTTATAGTTGGCTGAATCATGATCGAACAAATTTCAAACATGTTTCGTCTAAGGGGAGAACTGTTGAACATAAACTTTGTCCCCCATTGCGAAGATATACTGTTGGTTTTCGAGATGTACAATTTGGCAGAACGTGAGGATGTATTTCATTTTGTTGGAAGTTGTCCCGTTCTAAGGGAAACAAGAAGACATATACTGGGTACTGACTTTTTAACAGAAAACACAACTTTGGGTCTCCTTAACGAAATAGATGTATCGAAGATGATTAAATTCTGCAAAATCACACTTAATTATCGTAATAGAATACTAGGTGAATACTTTTAGCTAATCACTGTAAATTAATTATTTTAATTATTTAAATATTGAACATTTTTGTCAATCAAGCAGACGGCAAATGCATTCTTTATTGATTGTTTATAATAATTGTGAAAAAATCATTAAAGAAAATAAAAATGAATCTAGTCTAAATTTAATCTGTTGATATGTGTAATTGCTTGGTTTTTGTCTGTTTTATGTCTGTATAAGAAATTTCCTTTCCGTGTTTGCGGGTTTCTTAAAAATTAATTTTTTTATAGAGAGAAATTTCGTGGATGTTCTTGTTGTACTCTATCACTTACTATTATTCCCCATTCATTCATTTAATTTATACCGAAAACTGTGTAATAGTTTCTATTAAAATATTAAAACAATCTTATTTATCATCCAATCGACCGACAAACGTTTTAAGTAAGGCAACCGATAAGTTGCAATCAAAAACGTGACTTACTCAATAATAAAAACTAGCTCCTAGACCCATTGTATAGTATTTAATTCACCGAAACACATTGCTATGCAGGCTGATAGCTATTTCCATGGTTTTAATTTTTCTTTACAAAATCGTTCATATCAATTTTTCCCTGTCACAAACATATACCTACGAGTCAGAGACAAGTTAACAGCTCAAAATATACATGAGGACATGTTAAAATGCTTTCACTCAATTCCGGTAGGATCAACCTTCTTATCCGTTCCAATACTGGTTAAAAACATTTTCCTATTGAATTCTTATGCAAAAGGCCTTTACCTGATTTTAGGTTTTTTTGTTGCCTGTAGATTGTAGATTCTCTGAGGCTCAAAGGTTATTTAATATTTTTTTCTACATCTTTTCGCCTTGTCGCCACTCTCGTCTTTAGTTTCTGGCTCTTTTGACAAAATGCTGTAATTTGGAATGGTTTTTTAGTCATGAGATGTCATGTCATGATATAGGAGGAAGGAATGTACATACATAGGTAGGTAAGCTATGCTGGCTTCGAAGAAACTTGCGATTGAATCTTTTGTATAACGATATTAATTCAATTATAAGGACAACACGTTTTGTGTTGACGCAATGACGCCACTGCATGGTGGTAAGAAGTGTTTGGAGTATCCAATTTCAATGGGTGTGCATTTACACTGAGACTTATACTTTTGAAGTTTAAATTCGAGATGATATGCCGATAATGTATCGAAATCATTGATGATCCTGCACCTGTCTTTAAAAAAGAACCGGAGAGCATTGTTATTGTAACGTGGTATGGCACAGGTCCAGGTGTATAATATTGTCTATAAGATCTGTGAAAAAATATCTTAGATTTATGAGGATGCTGTTTACTAAAGCAGAGCAGACCTCACCATTATGTTGAAATCGCCGTCGTAACAGCAGACTTAAAACTATTTTGCTCTTGTTTACACGCAAAAAGGGCAAATTGAATTAAGGTGTTGTTTACCTGAATTTTTTTTTTGAGTATTTGTATTTGTATGGAATGCACTTGAATTTATGCTCGACTTTTGAATTTAAGAAAGATTATTTCATTAGTTTACTTTACTTTATTCTATTTTGAAAATTTTAATTTTGTACAACAAAGTAATTTGAAAAGAAAAATACCTTCCCAGTATGAAAGCAACAGTCAATGAATGACTTGCAGGTCAAGTCTATAAACAATAAAGTATCTTATCAGTTTATTTTACGAAATATTTCTTTCTTTTTATTTTTGTATGTGCAACCAAAATATTTAATAAGGTATTGGAAAAATATGCTTAGTACTCGTAAGGTGCTTACTAACTATAGCCTACCTATTGATCTATTTAATTAATGAAAAAAGAGTAGAATTTTAAATCAGACAAGTCAGGACAGATATGGGTGATTCTACAAACTATGGAATAAAATGATGATAATTTCTGCACGACACTTTTTGAAGAAAAAGGTCAGGACAGATATGGGTGATTCTACAAACTATGGAATAAAATGATGATAATTTCTGCACGACACTTTTTGAAGATAATAGTGGTAAAAACTAACTCTAGTTAAATATAAGAACGTCCTCCCACATGCCACAAAGCGGGTCAACAAAAATTAAAACAACAATTTTATCGGCATTTTTTTGTTTAAATTATGTGGTCAGGGAACTTAGTTTTTTCTTCCGAAAACTGATATAAAACACAAAATGGGTGATTCTCCAATAAAAACTCCTTTTCGTGGCCGCGTCCAAAAATGGTTCAACAAATTAAAAAAACTTATTTATTTTGAAGTCAATAACAGCGCAAGCAACGTTTCTAACTTGGTCACTTCTAAATTTTAAATATTTGCAGATATGTAATAAAAAAATAATTGTTTTTATGGTCCAAATGTCATTTCCGTCGCGTGTCTCCTCCTTGTTTCAGCGCGGAAAATGGATTTTTTGTTTGTTTTTAAATGCATACATTTTAATTTAACTGAGTTCCAGGATTAAGAATATGTAGTTATATAGTAGTTATATGTAGTTATTTGAAAGAATTAACTTACAAACTTTCAAACATATGTCTCCATGTATTTGCATCATTTCCATAAAAAAAAATGTTAAATGCTAATAAATTCAAATTAACGGCCGTCAGTTTATAGGATTTAGACTAAATGAAGAAACTTATTCATGCTTCCTTTGAAATATATTCAATTAAATGGGTGGGACATCAGTTTCGTGTGTAATTTTAAAGTAAGTGGTTGTATTCGTCACGTGTTTCATAAATTTTGTCATTTCCGTAGGTGCATATAATTTTAGTAAGTGATAGTAAAAAAAAATATTTTGTAACAGTCGTGTGACGTTATGTTGCACTTCGTTATAAAAAATATAAAAAAAAATAAACTTTCTGTTTTTCTTGTCTAAAAAGTTAAAAAATATCGATTTTCGTCATTTCCGTCTACTTTTTTGGGTTACGGCGATGAGAAAATGGTTACGGAAATGACTTTCGATGTGTTTTTTCTTTAAAAAAATCATGAGATTATTGCAAATTATTAAAATTTTTGTGCATGTATTTTAAACACCTAAAATGCAATGGCTGACCGTAAATCTGAGGTAGCTGGTGAAGCGAAAACGTAACAAATTATTCATTTTTACTAGTTAAATGTCATTTCCGTACCACACAATTATTTTCGTAAATCGATTTAATTTAGATTTTAATAATTTTAAATAAATTCCTGTAATACCGTAAGTCTTTTAAATGCATCCTGAATCACACGGCCCTTGTTACAAGGAATATTTTAAAAGGAAAATGTTTGTATTTGTACATTATCATTTCCGTATCGAAGGCGTCATTTCCGTATCAAGCCCAAATTCTCAAAAACGCCTAAAATCAAGTGCCTGCACTTTTAATCATTAATTATTTCCATAATTTATATCAACACTTTAATCTACATAATTTTTTCTAAAATTTAGGTAGGGGCCATTTTGGGTGCTAAAAAGGAGCTTTTAACAAAGAATCACCCAAAAATCTTATGAGTCATTATGTTTCCTTATCAAAATTGTGACTTATATCAAAGGGCTTCTCGGTATGTGTGTCACAGACCACTTTTTGTGGAATGACCACATATTTGATGTCGTCAAAAACGCTGCTAAGTGTTTAGGTTTTCTTCGGCGAGCCTTTATTCGCCCAAAACTTGAGTACAATTCTCATGTTTGGGCAGGAGCTCCAAAAACCCACTTGAGTTTGTTGGACAGAATTAAAAAGAGAGCTTTAAAAATCATAGGCGAAAGATCTATGACAGAAACAATTGCATCTCTCGAACACCGCCGTAATGTTTCGTGTCTTTCTCTATTTTACCGCTATTATTATAATCAATGTTCTTGTGAATTAGCCAGTTGCATTCCTCCCCTAAAAAATTTAACCGTAATACTCGCGCTTCTAGAAATGCCCATCAGTTCACCCTCGAGCCCAACTTCGGACGTACTGTTATGTACAGAGATTCTTTCTTCAGTCGCACCACAAGAATGTGGAATGCTTTACCCGACGCTACTTTCCCCTGCCATTTCGATGTGCAAACATTCAAAACCAATGTGCATCGGTATCTCCTTCATAATCCTCTCCTACTCACCTTATCGCTCGTGCTGTGTTAAAAACATTTTAAGGGTAGCCAAAACCCCTTTTGCGCGCGTGGAATAATTAAAAAAAAAGGCCACGGTAGTGCCCAGCCAAGTTCTGGCACTACACCTTTTTTACAGGATCAAACTCAAGCGATTTTCGACCCCCATCTAACTTCAGTACTAATAAAGTCTGAAACTTTAAACTCGCAGCATTTGCTTAGCTGACCAGTCTTAGGCAACTCACCAATCTTAGGCAACTCACCAAATTTCAATTCTTTAGCTTTAGTGGTTCCCGAGATATAAGACTGCAAAAATTGATAAAACCGTAACTGACAGACTCACTCACCGACTCACTCACTGACAGATCATCAAAATTATGGAGCACTTCCCTACATCGTAGAATGTAGTTTCGCACAGCGGTAGGCCTTATGGTGTACACAAAGGAAAAAATCTAAGATTTTCCCTTCAGGGGGTGTTGTGCTCGCCCATTTTCATTCAATTGATATAAATTATTTGGAGCACTTCCGATTGTCGTAGTATGATGAAATTTAAAACAGCGCAGCGGTGCAGGTAAAGGAAAAAATTTAAAAATGTAAGTTTTTTGCGCTCATTTTCATAGAATTGATAAATTATTTGGAGCACTTCTGATTGTCGTGGAATGATAAAATTTGGTACAGCGGTAAGGCTTAAAGCGCAGACAAAGGCAACACTTTAAAATTTGAGATTTTCTCAGAATTTTAATTAATTATGTATATGGATCACTTCTGGTTGTCGTCGAATGTTGCAATTTGGTATAGCGACTTGAACTGCAAACAAATGCTAAATTTAAAACAAATTATATTTAACAATTCAGGGGCCGTAGCATCCGCCCATTTTCTCATAATTGTTATTAATTATATAAACCACTTCGGATTGTTGCAGAATAATAAAATTTGGTAGACTGGTAGGTAATGTGGTCAATACAAAGTACAAAGTTCAATAGTAGTAACTTAATATAAATGTACATATCTAAGAAAATATTTTAAACTTTAACGTTACTCCTTTACGCATTAAATAAATAAATAAGGAGATATTGGAATCATCCATTCAGGGGCGTGGCACCAGCCCATATTTTCAGAATTGATATCAACTATGTAGAGAACTAGGTCGAATTCATAAATGTAAAAGTTCGGTAACACTGCAAAGTTATCATATTCTTATCATTTCTGAAGACAAATATTGTCCGTTAGAAGATTTTTCTGCTTTTTTATAATTATTGTTGTTTACTTTTACCAATAACATGAACTTTTTTGAAAAATATACAGAAATGGTACCATTTTTCAAACAATTATACAGTATTTATACAGTATTTTTACATTTCTGAATTTGGGGCTACTTATTGTCGTATAATGATGAAATTTGGTAGGGCGATAGGCGACGCGCCACGTTTTCTATCACATATGCTTTCTTCAAAACTGACATACATCCATACGTAACGGAGGCAATGAACTTTCACTATTATGTGTTAGCGAGATTTGAAACTTAAACTTACAACAAATCTGAAACTTCGATTGGTACACATTAGTTATCCAATATTGGACTGTTTTAATCTGCCATAGGGGTGAGGAGACTGATAAGAAAGCGTGGGGACAAAGTTTAATGAATTTTTTTGTCAGTAAAATAAATTTATATGAAAAATTTGTTTACTTCATAATAAAGATTTATTTTTCAAAGTTATTTACTTGGTGTGAAACCAACAGGATCCAGGTGTCACGTTTTGCACAAAGGTAGGCTGTCAGAGGAGTTTGAAATCCAAAGTGGAGTTAGGCAAGGCTGTATACTGTCACCAATACTGTTCCTGTTGGTGATAAGTGACGTACTGCACGCAGCTTTGTCAAATGGAAATGGAGGAATTCAGTGGACTCTGCAATCTCACCTCAAACATCTGGACTACGCGGACGACGTATGCTTACTCTCTCATAGGATCATGGATCTCCATCAAATGACAACAAGGGTGGAGAGAGAAGCAGAAATCGTAGGGCTTAAGATCAACTCGGCAAAAACTAAAAGGATCAGCCTTGGAACTTCCTCATCAATCCAAGTAAATATTTCTGGACAACCGGTAGAGATGGTAGAGGATTTCCAATAGCTTGGGAGTATTATCTCTACGGGTGGCGGAACTGAACTGGACGTAAACAGCTGAATCAGAAAAGCAAAGGCTGCGTTCGGTATGCTGTCCAAAATATGGAGAAACAACTCTTTTAGCTTAAAGACCAAGCTACGACTGTTCCGCTCCAATGTTGAATCCGTTCTGCTTTACGGCTGTAGCACTTGGAAAGTCACTGAAATTGTCACTAGAAAGCTGCAAACCTTCGTTAATAGATGTCTACGAAACATCTTGAGGATTTTCTGGCCCAACCGTATCTCCAATGCCGAACTTCATGCGAGAACGGGTCAGGAGCCCATAGACTCCATTATACGAAGAAGAAAGTGGCAGTGGATTGGCCATACGCTTCGAAAAGGCGATCGGTGCATTGCATCTCAAGCAATGCAGTGGAACCCGCTCACACAGGAGGGAAGACAAGTGGGCCGGCCTAGAAGTACATGGCGAAGAACGGTCGAACAGGAATCGGCACGACTGGGGAAAAGTTGGAGAGAGCTGAAATATATTTCAAGAAATCGTACACGATGGCGCGTAGGTGTAGTGGAGGCCCTATGTCCCGTAAGGGAAACATCACGGACGTAATAGGTCCGAGGACCTAAGTAGTAAGTAAGTAAACCAACAGTAGAAGAACAGTTATTTTTCTTCTCTTGTAAAACAAGCTGGGGACCCGTCGCGTCGGGGACTGAGAATTGGGCACTTTGCAGAATTTTTAGTATCAGTCTTGAAAATTTTTTCTGCCCATGTGGGTTTTAAAATATGGGCGTGACCATAGAAAATTCCATCATTAGTAGAATCACCAATATACCATCCTTGGGACCAACAACAACATTCTTGACATTCCTTATATCTGATAACAAAATCAGTGAATAGACATTTTATTTAAATCAATTGCACAATCTTGTTCTTTTTATATTGCGAAGTTGTTGTTATAAGAAAAACGTGATTAAAGAACAATGATTAGTTCCTATAACATTATGGCAATACATATCTTTGTAACGTCCGTGCTGGGACGGATTAAGAATATCTCAGCAGTGAATCCAGCTTGTCGTAAGAGGCGACTAAGGGATAAATCACATCTAGGCAAATAACACCAAAGTGAGCCTAGCGACAAACAATAACACCTTAGAGTTTACCATAAAGCGTGTATGCAAGTCCTGAAGTTAATGCTTCTGGAGATCACCGGTATTGTAAAAGAAAAAGATCAAACCACGAAAAAAGACAAGATGGCCCGCAGGAATCACCGAAGAGTTCCCAATTAGAGTAGGTGTGTACCAGGGAAGCGTCTTGAGTCCTTTGCTCTTTATTACTGACATTTACCCCGTTTACAAACAAAATCGAGAGCTCGAGTTGAATTAGGGTCAGATTTTCGAGCCAGGTCTTTCCTCACGTGAGTTGTGAGCCCCATTTGAAGTTGAGTTGATATGGTGTTGAGATTACATTTAATGGAATGGCGACAATATATTTATTTCACACAAAAACAGTTCAAATTTAATGAATTTAAGTACATACTTCACATAGCTATCAAAACAAATAAATAATTTTACTCGCACATGTGCAAAAACACTGGTAAACACATCCTCAAGACCTTCTCTTCGACCCAGGTTTTTTATCAAAAATTTCGACTCGAATCCGCTCCTAAAGTGGAATCGAGGCGGTTGAAGCTCATTTCAAGTCAACGCAGGTATACAAAGGTACCAAGCGAGCTTGAAGCTCGCTCGAATACCTCATGTAAACGGGGTAATTGAATTTCTGCTTAAGGATAAGGTGACGGACCCCAAAGTGAATCAGTTATTCTTTGCTGACGATGAAGCCATCATCCTGTGAAGATCCTGTGTCCTTGCAACGAGCACTTGATGTATGGGTGGATGCTCTAGAGGGAAATGGATACCGGATTAGCACGAAAAAGACCGAATACCTAGGCTGTCCATTTTCTGATCCACACACGCCTATTCGGGACATCTATTTGATAGGAACAGTGCTTCCCAACTACGAAAAGTTTAAATATCTTGGATAAATGATCAATTTCAATAGCGAAGGATCTTGTGATGACGACATCAAACATCGCGTAAGCGTAGGGTGGATGAAGAGGGAAAACTCTGTTATCTTCTGTGATAGAAAAATGCCCCCTAAGCTGAAAGGAAAGGTCTACACGGCAGTTGTTCGTCCAGCGCTTACTTACGGTGCACAGTGTTGGTCAATGTACAAGAAGTATGAGAGTAAATTGACGGCAGCAAATGAAGATGCTTTGCATGACAGGGCTACTGCCTCTTGCGAGGAATTGACAAATCCTCCAAGAGTATCACTTGTCACGAATAAGTGCTTCTCGTCTAGCAGTTCGGATTCGGCATAAAATTGTAGGTCCCTTCCATTCCTGTCGAAAGGCGCACACAGGAATGGTTGCGAGTTGTTAGTCACTAGGCCCTGGTTCTTCATGAGCCGTTGTGCCACCCGATTTTTTTTTTTTTTTTGCATGACAGCAGAAGTGACAAAGCGTGATCGAATAAGAAGCAAGAGGGTCCGAGGAAGCCTACACGTCAAAAATACCATCTTGGACAAAATACAGCATGACCAACTAAGATGGTGCTGTCATGTACAAAGAAGATGCCATGAGAACTCAGTTCAAAAGGCAATATCACAAGACGTTCCAACAATATTGCAGAAGAAAGGCAGGCGAAAAAACTCCTGGATGAAACAAATGCAACGACACCTGCATTTAGTTGGCCTCAGACATGGAATAATCCAAAACCGGGAGGCTTGTCGACGTTTTCTGAGATCAACCCGGCGAACCCCACAAGTGGAACCTTAGGTAAAGTAGTTGAGTGGGAGAGTTGTGGCCCCCCTCGAGATCATGACAATCGCCGGCTAAATGAAGAAGAAGAATACATATCTTTGTAACTGAGCATTCCATACAAAGCAATAAAAATATTTAAATAAGATAAGAAGACAACCAATACAAAAAATATGCACAGGTCATGCTAAAAATAATTATGTACCTATGTCATTTTATGTTAAAGAATTCCTGATAGCTCTCTTATTATTCTGTTTCTTTTGTCCAATCATTAGCAGTTTTACGATATAATTCATAGTTTTACAGGAAATTAAAAAAAAATCACCCTTGTTCTGAATTCCGATCTTTTGAAAATTTTATTTCAGATTTCGAAAGAAAACCAGGTTTGAATATGGATCAGGACGTTAAATCTAGAATGGCAAAAATCTCGAATGGACAAAATCCAGAAAAAGAAACCTCGAATGCAAAAATCTCAAATGTACAAAAATCTCCAAATACAAAATCTAGAGAATTCAAAATAAAATCTAGAATCTTGTTTTATATATGTATGTACATATGTATGTAAATACATAAGGTATGCTCTCTTAACTGTTATGGGAATATATTAAAATACTGTTGATTGTACAGGTAAAATAAATGACTTTTTTTCCATTTTTAATGTACATAATGTAGAACGAGTAATAATTGTATATTTATTCAAATAAATTTAAATTAAACCAATTGAAAAAAAAATAAGCAACACTTTAGACGATAAATAAAAACTACAACTAGACAGTAATAACAGCGTATCTACATGTCAAGATACATATATAAAGGGTGGTTAAATTTTAAGGGCCGATGTTGAATGTGAACCACACCTAAACGTCAAGTTTTTTTCTGCATTTCATTTGACATTTCTCAATTTCAGACTTATTCAATTTGAACCATGGAAAGATACACAATCGAGCAACGCGTTAAAGTTATTCAGGCTTATTATGAAAATGGGCGTTCAGATCACAATGCATATCGTGCACTTCGTGATCAGTGATGAGGCACATTTTCACCTCAGTGGATTCGTCAATAAGCAGAATTGCCGCATTGGTCGAAAAACCAATGCACCCACAAAGAGTGACTGTTTGGTGCGGTTTATGGGCTGACATCATCGGGCCGTATTTTTTCCAAAATGAGGCCTGTCAGGCAGTTACTGTGAATGGTGTTCGCTATCGTGAGATGATAACGAACTTTTTATGGCCGGAATTGGAAGATATGGATGTGGACTATATGTGGTTCCAACAGGACGGTGCCACTTGCCACACAGCTAACGAAACAATGGCTCTTTTGCGCGACAAATTCAATGGCCGTATTATCTCACGTGGTGGCGATGTCAATTGGCCACCAAGATCATGTGATTTGACACCGTTGGACTTCTCTCTTCGGAGTTATTTGAAAGAAAAGGTGTACGTCGATAAGCCAGCAATAATTCAAGAGCTTAAGGATGAGATAATTCAGCACATTAACGGCATAGAACCTCAATTATGCCTCAGCGTCATCGAAAATTTGGACCATCGGATGGAGGTGTCCGCCGAGTTCTCGGCGGCCATCTGGCCGATATTTTGTTCCATACATAATTGAACCAAACCAATACTATCATAATCAAAAGAAATGACAATAATTTCTTAAATAATTTGTGTTTTATTCAAAATCAACATCGGCCCTTCAAATTTAACCACCCTTTACTACAGGTAATATCACTAGCGTGTTCATTTTTGTTCAGTTTTGCTCATGTTGTCAAAATCAATGGCAAAAAAATTGAATTTCAAGAAATCACCAAAAATGGTTAGTGTGTACTTACATAAAGGGCAGCCATGTTGAAATTTGCAAAGCTGAGCCTGATAAAACCTTAGATATGTGGTACTGTGCCTACATGTAATGTTTTTGATATTTAGTATAAGATCATTCCAAGCCTAATGTTAAACTAAAAATTTAAAAATTACCGTGATAGATCTCGAAAAACCGTTCACTTTTGAGACAATGCTTAAGATTTGCACGCGATTTTGTATTTCTAGATTTTTGTTATTCTATATTATGCGTTCTATATTTTGGTTTTCTTGATTTTTATAATTCAAGATTTTGACATTATAGATTATTACGACTTTCAAGATTTTTTCTTTCAAGATTTTGGTTTTCTAGATTTCGTGTAGGGCTGGCCACGAGGCGGGACTCTGCGAGACTTTTGTAAGCCTCGTCTCGGTCTCGTTAAAAACGAAAATTTTCAGTCTCTTTTCGATCTAGTGTCGGTCTGGTATAATTAAGTCTCGTCTCGATCTCGTCTCCGAAAAATACGATTTCCGGACAACCTGTTGATTATTGGAACGAAATATTTTCGATTATAGTTTAAATACTTGCAGAAGAAAATAAATATTTAACTGAAATTGGATTTTTTTAATTTATTAGACTCTATGTAAAATTCGGTCCAAATATACAGTATCGTCCCCCCTCACGGGTTAGACTTTGTCGTAGTGAGGGGGCTTACACCTAGGCTTTCAGCAATCCAGCTGCAAGTCTAGGTAACTAACATAACCCAAAAAAAAAACCGAAAACCGAAATGTTGAAAACTATATAATATGAAATGAGTACTAAAGAATTTAAAAAGCGAGTGGGGATATCCACTCAAAAGTCGGTAGGAGTCGCGACTACCGGCGATGGCTTGGCCTCTAACGAGGAGAAGTCGCCAGTGACAATTAGTACACCTGGTATAACGAAGTGCGGAAGGTCTTGCGAGCCGACCACAATCCATGGAAAGACTGATAAGTCATCCGTGGGGGGTGAATCGGCTCGTGAGCTAGACGCTACTGCTGGCGAAGAGGGCTTTGTCCTCCCCGCCAGTAGTACAAATCCTTCGTGCTCGGGGGGACCCCCCGCGACCATTGGCAGTGCTGCTGCGAAAAACAGCTCCACTGCCGTTGGCCGTGGGGGTCTCTCTTCGGGTTCGTTGGCTAATGCCCACCGTAGTGGTAGTAGTGGCGTGACGTACGCTGCTGCTGCCATTACCACTGCCCGTAAACAAGCGAACTCCGGAGCGGGTGCCTTCTCCGTTACCGGACGAGGCAGACCGCAAAAGAGTTCGCAGAAGAGACTCCAATTTGTTGGAGGTCGGCGTGCGTTAGCAGGTTCTACCTCCACCGGATTGGGGCGAAAAAATGCACATGTGCTCAACTCCGGGTCGGGTGTCTCGCCCAGTAGTGCAGCCGTTAAAAGCTTTACTACTGGTAGGAACATACCGACCCCCGTTGCAAAGAAAGTGCTACAGCCCGTTGGAAGTGGGGCTATGAAAAATAGTTCTGCTTCCATCGGGATGGGGCTCAACAAAGCCACGCCCCCGCAGATGAGCTCGGAGACGGATATCACATCCGGCAGCGCGTCCGTGACTTACGGATCCAACACTGCTGGGGTGCTTAAGCCGCCTCCGTATTCACAGAAGAACCCCCAACCCGTTGGAAGCACGGCCGCTGACAACGGTCCTCCCTCCATCGGGATGGGGCTCAACACCCCCCCAGGGGCGGGTACTTCTGCCAGCAGCGCGTCCGTGACTTACGGATCCTCCACTGCTGGCCGAAGTATACCGCCCATGGGCTCAAGGAAGATACCACAACCCGTTGGTGGTAGGGTCATGAAAAATGGCTCTGCTTCCACCGAGTTGGGGTGGAACCAAATCAACCGTAAGGAGAGGCGGAATGCCGAGAGGATCGTGAAAGCTATCGGTGACATTCCGGTAGCGGATCGTGACTCGCGACAAACTGCCAAACTCCAATGGGCCATGAACATTATGGCTCTCAGAAAGACCAGCGGGGACTACACGTCAAAGCGTCAACGGTCCATCGGGAGCACCATCCCCGATCCCAAACGACCCAAGGTGCAAGGCACCGACAAATCACTTCACGTGAATAAAGGTCTGCCCTTTAGTGACGTACTAAAGGACAAAATTGTCATTGCAGTCATCGACAGAAGTAATGCAGATGGCAGGATCTCTCCTGAGAATTGGTTGAAGGTCATAGTGAAGCTCTCAGCTGGCTTCATGAGTTTAGTGAGGGAGCATCCCGGACCTCAACCAATCACAGACGATGCAGGCTGGCACCAAGGACGTGTTAAGCTCATCGCCTGTGCAGATCAGAGATCATGTGATCTGTTTAAGCTTGCTGTTAGCAGACTGGGAGAGGTCTGGCCAGGTGCTAGTCTCGAGGCTGTTGCTAGGGATGATATCCCCTGCAGGCCTAGAGCTCGTGCCTGGATCCCGATCGAACCAGCCAGCAAGGATGAAATACTCCAGATGATGCAGTACAGCAATCCAAGCCTACCTACAAAAGATTGGGTAGTCGCGAAGCTGGAAGAGATCAGGGGTTCCTTTAGATCTGCTATCATAGTAATCAACAAGGAATCTCTGGCTCCTCTGGTGTCGACCGAAAATGTGATTAGGTACGGCTTCCACAAAATCGCCTTGAAGGTTTTCAAAAAAGATGAGGAAGTTGCACAAGAAGCCCCTCCACAAAACCCCCAGGACATGACCATAGACGAAGACCCTGTCGTCGGCATCGAAACTCCAGAGATGGAGATAGATGACATTGACACTTCTCCGGCTATGGTATTGCCCAATCTGCCAACCGAAAGGAAGGCTCCTTCCGTCGACCTCTCCGACATGGAGAGCGTAGACTCCCCTATCAACGTTCTTCTAAGCGAGGAAGAACTTTTAAGATCTTCCTCTGAAGCCGAAGACGCTGACCAAACGGTGCTGGAGGTTGATCTGACCGACTGTGGTAACAATGCTGCAGCTGATTCAGATTAATCTCCAACACTGTATTATGGCTTCGGCCTCCCTTCTTCTCCGTCTGAACACAAGCGGAGAAGATATTGTCCTGATCCAGGAACCATGGATTGCTAACTCCAGTGTTCAAGGACTCAGGACTCCGGGCTATTACACGCTGCATGCGCCAGATAAAGGTGAACCTAGATCTTGCATAGTAGCTAAATGTAATACTAATGTATTTTTACTCCCTGAATATAGCGATCGAGATGTAACGGCCGTCAGATTACAAACCGAAAAAGGGTTGTACTGGATAGTGTCCGCCTATCTTGGCCATGACGATCTTGGCCCTCTCCCCAGTGTAAAGCTAAGGAGACTGATCGCTGATGCAGAACGGCAGAATATACGCCTAATTATCGGGTGCGACGCAAACGCGCACCATACAGTATGGGGGAGTTCGGATATTAACGACAGAGGTGAGTCTCTTTTCGATTATATTCTTACTACTAACCTACTTCTAAGTAATGTTGGAAACGTACCAACTTTTGTAACTAGAAATAGACAAGAAGTCTTAGATATCACTCTTGTCTCAGATATGGTTCATCAATCGATATTGGATTGGAAAGTATCTTCTGAGCACTCGTTCTCAGACCATAGATACATTCAATTCAGTCTAAATGATGAAACTGAAAAGCCTCCTTCCTTCCGGAACTACCGGAAAACAAATTGGCTCCTATATAGGGAAACTCTTAAAAAGTTAATCAAACCTGACCTTTTTAATCCTCCCCTGAACAAAACTGATCTCGATAATAAAGTCAAAGATCTAACAAATGCACTCAACAAATCAATGATCACTTCCTGTCCTCTAACTAAAATTAGGGGAAAAAAGAAACCTCATTGGTGGAAGCCAGGGCTCGAACCGCTCAGAAAAGAATGTAGGAAACTTTTCAACAGAGCTAAATACACCAGAGAGAGTTTAGATTGGGATATATATAAGAACTCGCTGAAAGTGTATAAAAAACAAATGAGGATAACTAAAAGAACTTCTTGGAGGAACTTCTGTGACAAAATAGAAGATTCTTCAGAAGCATCCAGACTTAGGAAAGTCCTCTCTACCAATCCAGGGATGCCAAGCTCTCTTAAAACAGCAGATGGCTCCTGGACCAAATCCTGTGAGGAATCACTAAATTTGCTACTTGATACTCACTTCCCAGGTAGCTCACAAATTGTCTCAAATACTGAATTCGCTCAGTCACATGACTTGGTCAATCAAATCCAAGGTCTGATTACAAGGGACAAGCTCCAATGGGCTATAGACAGCTTCCAACCTTATAAATCCGCGGGACCAGACGGCATTATACCTGCTGAACTTCAGAGATCCTCAGATATCATAATTCCTTTACTGGAAACTATACTGATCGGTTGTCTGAATTTCATTCATATTCCTTCAGTATGGAGAGAGGTGAAAGTTGTCTTCATACCCAAAGCTGGAAAATACTCCCAAATTAATCCAAAAGACCTGAGACCAATTAGCTTATCATCATTCATTCTTAAAACTTTCGAACGTCTGATTGATATCCACCTGCGTGACACTATAGAGCTTAACCTTATCTCTAAAGCACAACACGCTTACTGTAAGGGAAAATCGGTGGAAACTGCTCTTCACACCTTAGTAAGATCTATCGAATACTCCCTGCACCATAAAGAGTACACGCTTGCGGCTTTCCTTGATATAGAAGGCGCCTTTAACAACGTCAGCGGCCGTGCAATAGTAGGAGCACTGGAAAATTTGAAGGTGGACGGCCTACTGATTAAGTTGATAGACCATATGTTGGGAAGTAGGGTCATCAACTCTGCATTGGGAGGCTATTCCACTAGAAGATCTGTCACTAGAGGCACACCACAAGGTGGGGTCCTTTCACCACTTCTATGGAACTTGGTCATAAATGACTTACTGACTGTCCTGGAGGGTGAAGGATTCAAAGTGATTGCGTATGCCGATGATGTTGCAATAGCTATATCAGGGAAACACCCCCAGGTTCTTACAGAACTTCTTCAAACCGCTCTTAACAAGCTAATAAAATGGGCAGAACGCTGTGAGCTAGGTGTAAACCCCCGCAAAACAGAACTTGTCCTCTTCACAAGGAAATATAAAATACCACAGATAAATCCTCCAACAATTAATGGTGTTCCACTTTCCTTTTCAGATGAAGCCAAATATTTAGGTCTCATACTGGATAAAAAACTAAGTTGGAAACCTAATATTCAAGAGAGAATTAAAAAAGCCACTGTTGCTTTATTCTCCTGTAAAAAAGCTATAGGTACTAAATGGGGTCTATCCCCTGCCATAACTCACTGGCTCTACACTGCGGTCGTAAGACCGATTCTCACTTATGGGGTAACAATTTGGTGGACTGCTCTAGATAAAGTCACGTACTGTGAACAGCTGAGCAAGGTCCAGAGATCAGCAAGTATGTGCATAAGTGGAGCCCTCCGCTCGACACCATCAGCTGCACTAGACATACTCCTCAGCCTCACACCCCTCGATATATATGGCAAGCAAATGGCTGCGAACACAGCCGTCCGCCTTAAAGCCATTTCTCAATGGACCAACAACTCTATCGGTCATACTAAAATTCTAGACTTATATGAATCTATTCCTTGTCATTCCGACTACACCACATCCAAACTAAATTTCGACAAAAGTTTCCAGGTCACCATACCCTCAAGAGAATCTTGGGACGTTGGGGACCCTCTCAAAGGTGATTCAGTTCATTTTTATACTGATGGGTCGAAAACTGAGGAAGGTGTGTGTGGCGGAGTGTACTCAGACAGACTTAATTTAAGTCTCTCCTTCCGGCTTCCTAACCACTGTAGCGTATTCCAAGCGGAAATTCTGGCAATTAAAGAAGCTCTGTCTTGGCTGAGAGAAAACGTGATATCAACATCGGATATACGCATCTTCTCAGATAGTCAAGCAGCACTTAAATCTCTCAACTCTGTCTCTACCAACTCCGTTACGGCCCAAAACTGTCGATCGTCTCTTGAAGAGATGGCGGAACAGTTTAATATTCACCTTCTTTGGGTGCCGGGCCATAGAGATATTCCGGGAAATTGTAAAGCCGATGAACTTGCCAGAAATGGAACTCTAATGCCCGTTTTGCCTAACAGGTGGAACATAGGTATACCGATCGCTACGTGTAAACTTTTGCTAAAACAAAACTCTGCAAGGAAAGCAAACTCTAGATGGACAAACCTTACTACATGTCTGGCCACAAAAGAAATCTGGCCATCGCTAGACCCTAGGCGCTCTAAAAGTTTGCTATCACTTAGCAGATCACAAATTAGCTCCGTAATAGGTGTCATAACAGGACACTGCCTTATAGGAAAACATGCCACAAGACTTGGCGTTTTCTCAAATGACTTCTGTAGAAGTTGCATGGACGAAGAGGAGGAGGAAACAATTCCTCACCTCCTCTGCACATGTCCTGCTCTTTCACAGAGGCGCAGACTCCTTCTTGGGGACTACTTTTTCAATGATCCAAGCGATCTAGCTAATACAGACATACACTGTCTCTCTCGCTTCATAAAAAGCTCCGAATGGTTTTCGTAATGAGGATAATCTCCTCATTCCTATCATGTGGTATCACAACGGACCTAATTATGGTCTAAGTGTGTCAGCCGTTTTCCTGACAGCCACTTTAACCTAACCTAACCTAACCTACAGTATCGTCTCGGTAGGGTCTCGAATCTTGGAAGCTAGTCTCGTCTCGTATCGTCGCGGTCTCGTCATGCGAGACCGAGATCGAAACGGATCAGAGTCTTACAGTAAAATCTAGAGCTTTTGAAAAATATTGAAATTTCAGATAATTCTTCGTTCAATATGACATAAATTCAATAATTTATTTTCAGATTACTCATTTGAACGCACCCATTAATTGAAATGCGATCAAAAATAACAATGAAAATGAAAGTAAATGTTGAAATGCAGCTGACTGATTTCGGAGTGATGTGAATATTATTTTAATGTGCATTCATTTCAATACGGAGGTTTAATGTAAAAATAAATACAAATAAAAAACATTTATTTATTAAAAATTCAATTAAAATGTGTGTACTGTATAATTTTATCGTCGTTTTTTATTGAGAATTAAACTACGGTATATTCACAGTATTCTTTATTGTTCAACCTTACATGAAGTTACCATGAGAAAGGTAAAATAATAGCATCAGATATTTTACCTAAGGTAAAAACATTCATGGGTTTACTTTCTTGACATAAAGGTAAAAACGTGGTTCAACTTCTCTTGAAGATTTTAACCTATAGATTTTGGCGGGTCATCTCAAGTTTAACCAGTTTTCAAGCATATACAAACATACATTGATCTTTATATGGTTTTTCAATTTGCTTGCGTCATTTCTCATTTCGTCATGAACTTCGTATAATCCAACGGAAATAATGCACGATAACCGTCTACAGCTTAGAGTATATACAATTTTCGATTATTTAACATTGAGTACTCTATACTATAGCACTGAGCTAGATATAATGATTGTATTTTTTTTTTCATTCCCATTTGTTTCCATTCCGTTTGAGTGGGGGCTTGATGCTTTTTACCCCCCACCACCTTTTTACGCCGCTGATATCATCAGAAAGCATCAACTCTGACTCAGTCGTAAACTAAAAGTGGTACACGTGTGAATTAAATATTAGTCATCGAAAATGCATTTTAAAATGCAGCCGGCTTTTGTTAGGTAAGATATGTTAAATAGTATCTATCTTTGTTTGTGAGTACGTTAATCTGGTTAGTTGAAAACTTTCTCTGGCGATTTGTGTTTATGGAGCAATGTATTTTATACGTATGTACATAATGAATGTATGAACGTATTGGGAACAATTCATTCGTATCTGATTTATCATTCCAACAAAATGTGTTGTTATCTTTCAGATAAGATATGAAACGCCACATATAGGTATACCTACCTCCTTCAAGCACTTAAATATTATTTTTCATTTTTACTCGTGATCTACATTTAAGAACGATGGTAAGTTAGGGTTTCGCAAAAAAAAATTGTACTCGATGTTTTTTTTTTAATTGAACACGCACTAAAGTAATTTTGACTACCCTTAACATGTTTTTTAAACACATTGCGAGCGTTAGAAAAATAAGAATGAATTTAAGAGGAGATACCGATGCACATTGGTTTTGAACCTCTAAATAAAAATGGTAGGGAAAAATAGTGCCGGGTTAGGCATTCTATATTCAGGTAGTGCGGCTAAAAAAGAATCTCTCTATACTTGCGCGAAATTGGGCTGTAAACTGATATGTATTCCAAGATGTATACGAGTATAATCGTTGATTTTTTTTTAGTGGAGGAATGCAACTGGATATTTCACTAGAACATTGTTTATTAAAATGACACTAGAATAATGCAACAAAAGAGACATTGCGATGGTGTTCATTGTTTAAGAGATGCAAATGTTGCTATAGGGAAGACTAAACAAGTCTCACAACTCGGCCTGTCCTCGCAGCCTAAACGACTGGATGGATTAACCAAAAACTTGATTTTTTTCCTAAGAATAGTAGGTACATGACATACAAATTTTAAATCCACTAAGAAAAATATAATTTTTCTGAAAAACTGTTGAGCTCCGATTTTGACTAAAAAAAAAAACTATTAATTATGTGTACTTACAAAAAAAAGTCTACTTTTTGATAAATATGTTTTTGGTTTTAAGTTCACAGAACCAAAAATACGGATACCCACCATGCACATGGTGCAAAATCTTTAAGGAAAATCTTATTTTACAAAAATAGCTCACTATGATTCTGATACAAAATATTTGTGTATTCTTTCAATAGTTCAATGTACTGTTAAAAATTACTTTGCAGTGTTATTAAAAGTAGAGTACCTTTTTATTTTTCAAAAGTGGGTGTCATTAAATTAGTATGCATGCAATACCAATGTGTATCTTAATCTTATTTGTTAACTTACAAGAGCAAGTTTGTGCGATTTAATCGTGCTTTCGTTTGTTAACGCTTTTTAAAGTAAGTACATATTTCCTTTATCATATTTTATCTTAATTTCTTTTTTTTTTAACATGTTTCATTGGCTAGAATTAGTTAGAAACATTGACTTATTTACAAAACTATTAAGAAATTCCAAAGTGGCCAACATTTCCAGGAATAGAGTTAGATGTACATTAGACCGTTTCAAAAAAAAAAAAATTGTCTCCGATTTTTCCGCAATCAGGCTCAAAAGTTTAGGCTTGATAAGAAAATACGTCTGTGAAAATTTGAGCTTTTAATATTAACGTTTAGAGGTAGCTCAACGCCGTTTTCGGTTTTCCATACGATTTGTATGGGACAAAACACATGTTTGTGTTTGGAATCTTATAACTTAATAATAGAAAGTATTTAAATCATAGACATAACTTTTTTTTATAGAAAATGTACATAAAATGTCTAATGTACATACTATATTTATCAATTTATCATAGGTATACCTACCTACCTATTTTATTATCTTATCTTTTATTAAAGGTACGAAAATGATATCATTTTATCAGTAAGCTTTCTGTGTTTGTTTGAAATTAAGTGAGACATTAAACTTTTCTGAATTTTTTTTTTAACTTTGTTTGATGTAGGTACACTCCTCGTCAACTGAATACGCACAAACATTTTTGAATATATTTTATCCATTTTTTCCAAACAGTGATGGTTATTATGCCATCTGTTGATGGTAAAAATTTTCGTAACATATAAATAACAGAATTTCAAAGTTTTATCCAAAAACAACCGTGAGTTTTTCCTTCAACCACTTCCGAAGTGTAACTTATGCAAAGTAGAAGTTTTTTTTTGAGTCAACTGAATAGGTACAAAAATTAAAATTGGTATTGGAATGGAATGAAACAAGTTTTTGTTTAAGTTTAGTAGTGGGTACTTCCACCTTTATTTTTAATTACTTCGTAAATTCGATCCGGCATGGAATCGTATAGCTTTTTAATGTAATTTAACGAAATTTCGCTCCACGCTAATTTGATTGCAGAAATTAAGGTTTCTTTGTCTTCGAACTGACGACCACCCTCATAAACTTTGCGTACTAACCATCCCCAGACATTTTCTATGATGTTTAGATCAGGTGGGTACGGCGGCCATTGAAGCAACTGCACTTGTTGCTCCTCTATCCATGTTTTTATTATGCGCGCTGAGTGAATAGGCGCATTATCATGTTGGTAGGTCCAGTTTATGGGTCCAAAGATGTTAGAAAATTTAGGAAAATTTCTTTCCAAAATTACTTTATACCCAGCTGCTGTCATTCTTGATGTTACAACCTCGAGCTCAACTGTTCCATAATAACTGACTGCTCCCCATGACACCTCCTTCACGACTATGATGGCGCTTTAAAAATCTTTTTTCTTTTCTTAAGTCGTGAAAATAGAAGTTGAACCCATCAGGGCCATCGAAATTAAACTTTTTTTCATCTGAAAAAACCACGTGATACCATTCTTTTTTCCAACTCATGTGAAGTCTTGAAAAATCTAATCGCAAACATTTTCCGTCTATCGTCAAGTGGTGGTTTTTTCTTAAGTTTCATTCGTTTAAGATGGCTTGAGTTGTTGATTACTCTTAATACTGTTGAGCAACTTGCATTTACGCCGACTTTTTGTTTTATTTTTGCCACAAAATCAGAAGAATTTGATGCACATGTTAAAATTCTTCGTCTCTCAGCTGCTGTTGTTGCTGTTTTCTTACCTCCCTTCATGTTTTTGCCGTATGCATCTTTATTTTTCAAGTAAGAATAAACTACATTAAAACTTCGGCCAACTTTATCAGCTATTGCACGTCCAGTTAGGCCTTGGTCTCTAAGTAAATCGATTTTAGCTTTTTCAACACTGTTAAGACACGTAGATCTACCCATTTTTCTTAAAATTTGAAATCAAGAATAAAATTTTACTGAAAACACTAAAATCGTTAATTTAAACTGTCAAGCACTCCAAAAAACTTATAAACAACGAAGAAAATGGCGTTGTACCTATTCAGTTGACTAAAAAAAAAACTCATACTTTGCATATAAAATACTTTGCAAGTGGTTGAAGAAAAACTCACGGTTGTTTTTGGATAATTCTTTCGGAATTATCTGCTTAACATCTTAAGGGAATAGCTATCATCAACAGATGGCATAATAACCATCACTGTTTGGAAAAAATGGATAAAGTATATTAAAAAATGTTTGTGCGTATTCAGTTGACGAGGAGTGTATATGTATTTACATTTTTTTAATAGTCAGTTTTTAGTTTTGTATCTCAGAAATAATTTAACAGTAAGAACTAGAGTAAAAAAAGATAAAACTTAGTAGACATCACAAAATACATTTTTGATGTTATACGCATACGCACAATTTACTGTCTGACTTATATAAAATATTAATAAAGAGTGGCGGGGAAAATGAATATTTGTCAAGGTATGTCATCATCTTGAATAGGTGCCTACATTCTCTATCCAGATTATTGGAATATACAACAATTATAAGACCTGATAATATCCAGACCAACGATAGGTAGTCTGGATGATATGGCATTTTTTATTTTATTTTTGGGGCGACTTTCCGTTAAGGGCTCACGCCTAGAGTTTAGATTTTTGTACAGTGAGCTAACTTGTTATCTATAGAATAGCTTTAAAATATTACGGTGAGGTAACACCGTTTAATATGATTCAAAAACATTTTAATTATAGTGACCATCCGTTCCGCATTTGGCGGGACAGTCCCGCATTTTACATGCCTATCCCGCCTCATAAACTGTCCCGCGAAATGTCTCTCATTTACATATTTGTCCCGCAAAGTCCTGCAAAATTAAAAATATGCAAAAATAATGCAAATGTATCTGCATGTCATGCACATGCACATGAAAAACTTGCTTATAGGATAATAATTTTCATTTTGCTCACCATTTTCTGTGGTCAAGTACCTACATATGTATTTTATATAAAAATGAGGAGATGTAGTAAGTACTAATTATTAAAAAGAATTGATCAGAATATTTTGAATGATAAATAATTTATGGACGCAAGAGAAAACCCAGATGAGAGATCAAGCGGTATGTAATCTACTGTTCTGGTAAAAATATTTTTAGAAAGTCATAATTCCTGCTCCTTCTTTTATGATAAACACAAAATAATAGCGAAGATTTGCAGAAAATTCACACAACTGAAAAATATAATCAGGTAATCGACATCCTCAGTTTATTTAGAGATGTGTTTTCTTAATTTTTTTATGAAATATGTTCATGGTATGAACTTCTAATTTGTGCGATACCTTTTTAATCTTATTTCTTAATTTAATGTTAAAGGCTGATTTAAATGTTCCTATGCATTAAAATAGTAATAATAGTGGAGCCTACCTGGGTTCCACTATTACATCGCAGAATGACATCAGTGCAGAGATCAAGCGAAGAATTACTCTTGCCACAGCGGTTGGTTCGGTCTAAGAAGGCATTTAAGTAGTAAGGCCCTTTCTCAGAGAACCAAGGGGACTTTATACAAGACCCTAATCATCCCGGTCCTGCTTTATGGGCCAGAAGCATGTACACTGAAAGATTCGGATAAAAATCTGCTAGGGTGCTTTGAGAGGAAGATTCTTCGTGTGATTTTCGGTCCGGTGTGTATCGAAGGAGTATGGAGGAGAAGATTCAACGACGAGCTATACGGGCTATACAGCGACGTTGACCTGGTCAAAAAGCTGAAAATACAGCGGCTGAGATGGCTGGGGCACGTGGAGCGTATGAACAGCAACGCACCTGCCCGACGAGTCTTCGAATCCAACCCCGATGGGGTACGCAGCAGAGGAAGAACCCGTAACAGGTGGCGCAATCAAGTGAATGACGACATCAAAGCACTCGGTGTGCGCAACTGGAAGCGGCTAGCTAGGGACAGAGCTGGCTGGAGGGGCTTGTTGGTTGAAGCCGAAGCTCATCCTGGGCTGTGAGCGCCATCAAAAGCAAAAGTAAGTATACATAAAAATTAAAAAAAAAAATTGAAGAATATATGTAATTATAAAAAAGGAACATTGACGCACAATTTTAAACAGCTAAAACCGGCTCTAAATCACATTCAAAATGGGAGTCGGCTCTAAAAACTCTTTTTAAATCAAGAGTCGACTCTTTGGTAATTTTAAGCGATATGAATTATAGTTTCGTTAGACCACTCTTCTAACTTTAAAAGCAATTCGCTTGTTTAACTTCTAAAGTATACTTTTACCACTTGAAAGTTTTTAAGCACAAAAAAGTGTAGATTGGTAAAAAGATTTTGGATATTTTTTATTTTCTGAATATTTAGAGCTTTGTTAAAAATGAAAAGTATTTATTTATGTAAAGAGCTCGACGGCATTGAATTTGTCACTTTTTCTGCCAAAAACTCAACATTGTCCATGGGCTTTAGTTTTTTTTTTTAGAATCCGGGATAATGCGAGTGGACTTCTTTTCCACTAAATAAAGAACAATATCATGAAAACAAAACACAATCATATTCTATTACACGACATTTAATTTATTATGTATATTAAAATAATTTGTTCTAAACGACTACGTTAACTAGAGTCGGTTTTATTCCTTAAACAAGCAATGTTTAAAATTTTGCACCAATGTTATTAAAAAAAAAGTTTGTTTTCAGTTTGTCTTCAAAAAATTATGGTCACTATAATTTTAATTTTTCGATTTTGGCAATTTTTCACACTTTTCCCTTAAGATAGCACAGATTTTCACACGCGAATAATTTTTTTTTGTGTAGATTAATAGTTCAAATTCAATTTATAAATTTTAATATGAGCAAACATTTACTTCTTTCTAAATATAATAAATATTTACCTTTTAGGTACTTCTTTCTATTATAATCATTTACCTAGAATTTGAGAATTGCATTGAATATGCATGAATTCTGCGGCTACTAAACAAAACAATTATATTTCGACATTTCTACTACGAAGAAATATTCGTCAGTCAAAATTAATTCATATGTTTCTCCGCCGCGTTGGTGTGGGCACCATGTAAATAAATTTTGACATGCGAATGTTTCTTCCCGCAACGAATGTTTCGCATTAGTTTGGGAGAGCTTTTATGTGCTGACTTTGTTTCGGATTTTTTGTTGGGAATTTTTTTTTGGCGAATTAGGATATTTTTTTGTTTTCGATTCAAAATATATGGGTGGCCCGCTTTGCGGGTTCAAGAATTTTAACTCCCTTTTTGGTTCCTCTGTCCCGCTCAATCGACTTAATCGCGTCGCTCCGCTTAGGGCATGCTCAGTCGTCTGGCAGGCGCCAGACCTATTATCAAAGTTTTTTGTGCCAAACAGTACTTTTGAGGGCACGCTCGCTCCACCAAGGGTATCCTCTGGCAGGCGCCTATGTTGTCAGTCGGTATCTTATCAAAGTTGTTCAAAAAATTGTTTTATAAAGTAAAATTTAGTTTCTTAAACTTTATGTTAAGTTATCCCAAAAAAGTCCCAACTGAATCCCAAACAAAATACACATATCACAACACTAACCAAAGCAAAGAAATTAATTAAGGGCGTGTGCGAATTGCGTTAAAATGTTGTTAAAACTTGACGTTTGGTTAAATTTTGACACTAGCGTGGTGAATAAAATGTGTTAAAATTTAACTAGCTGCGGAGCAGGCTAAAATATGACACTAGTGGTTAAAATTTTGATGTTTCTCAACAAAGAAAAGAATTGATTGCTTGTTTTTTTATTTTTTCATTTCTATTTTGTTGACAGCTGTGAACCATGAATAAGTATTTGAAGACTGAATAAACAAACTGGCACAATTGTATTTTTGATCGTTATGAAGTGGGAAATTATCGATAAAAATAAAAAAAAGTAGGTATGTGACATTGAGAATTTTTTACATTTTCATAATAGAATATTTAACTTGATATTTTTTCAGCTGGAATTTGTTAAAAAAATAATTAATTGAACATAGGAAAAACCATTTTTGAGGGTAATTTTGTTTTATCTTGAGGGAATTTTAATCAAAGTAGTGTCAAAAAAAAGTCCTATTTTAATCCAATTCGCACAGCAAAATATTAAATATGATCCCTTTTTTCAACAAACGCCAAAATTTAACCGTGTTTGAAAATTTAACCAACATTTTAAGACCTTGTGTCAATTGCGTTAAAATGTTGTTTTTTTAGCCATGGGATCAAATTTAACGCACTTTTAACGCAATTGATACACGGCCTAACGCAATTTGCACACGTCCAAAAAATATAAATAATAGTTTCCTCACATTTAAATTATGATATTTATTATTTTATAGTCATAAATCTACCGAACAAAATTATCCGCGTGTGAAAATTCGTGTGCCCTCAAAGGAAAGTTGAGCCAACCCATCCTTTGTGTTTCCTGTCTTGTAATCATTCAACATTTTTAAATCACTCCTTTAATATAAATAATTTTTTTTAAAGATCAATTTCCCACGCCACGACAGCGGTAGTCAAAGGTAACAAAATCGAACCCACTTTTCCTAAGTGTTTATTATGTATGAAGATATTGATGAACATTTTGAAACTTACCTGTGTTTATGCATCCAAATAATAAAAAGGCAGCTAGCAGCATCACCAGCTTGAAGTATTCCATATTGTTCTGGAATCTGGACAGATTGACGTTTCACCAGGTACTATAGAGATAAATTGAGAGGAAGTTTATATCGAAGTGATAATAAACGCACTTTGGGTAGGTATATTTATCAATTTTAATTAAATCATTTAATCGAAATGCACTTCAGCATATAAACACAATATACAAAGACAATAGAGCTCCTTCAAAATGCTTGCTCCAATTTTGATTATATTAACAACTCACATACATACTTTCAATATGCGTTATGTGCTGATGGGGATGTGTGGGACAGTATATGATAAAAACCAACAAACGCAGAAATCACGATAACAACACTTCTTCTCGTGAGCACCTTAATTACCTCACATAAAAATCATACAAAACGATTTATCACTTTCAGAGATTGCATGGGTGTCAGATACAAATTTTATATAAGGTACTCGCACCGACAAGTAGTCGCTCTAGTCAGAAACGAAGTTTGGAATTGAGTTAATTGCCACTTTCTCGACGTAGGTATATTCTTATTATTTTTCTATAGAAATTTAATTAAATTTTTTTAACAGGCTCTATAATTAAAGTAAGAAACGAACTTACTCGAATCTAAAATAAAAAACGATGTATTTCAAGAACCTTTGCGTTTAATTTTAATCAAAAACCTTCTTCACCCCCGGTATTCCGTGCAAGAGATACAAAAACAGAAAGTATTGTTAATGGAGCACAGCAGATGGATTTAAGCACCTTTCTTGCTCAAAAAGAACAGGTAGAAGAGAGAAATTATTTTTTTCTTTTATATATGGATGTACCTAGAATGCTGTATTTTTATTTTTATACAGAAGAAGGAAATTCGCTACAGACGAACACTCGTTATACCGAATGCAATGCCGGAATAAAAATTACTGAATGAACTTTGTAAAGAAATGTAGAGACTGGCGATAACTTTTGCTTTTTGAAGTGGTAAGTGTGATAGCATAGCAACATTATTTAACATAATGGTGAATTTGAACAATTCTGTGAGCTGTCAGCTGTGGTGTGGATCTTGCTGAGAAGCTGTGACTGTGATGCTTCGATACTTTGTTGCGACACATATTGTGGAACGCATTGGATTATTTCTAGTGAATTCAATATGATTCTTTTCATCATGTTGGGGAGACTTTGGATTGGGACCAGTGCTGTCGGAATGGAAATTGACTCCTTTACTGTGGAATGGACTACTATGCTACCCATGTCTCAAAAAGGCTCCAAAAGTCTCAACATGGAAAATTTAATGAAAAACGTATTTTGCAGTTTGAAAATATTTTTAAATCCCAATTTCTCAAATCCCTGGTTCTATTAAAAAGTTCACATCTGTTAAACTTTAAAATGTCATATTTTTATTTGTGATCATATTTATTTAATGAAATATTGAGAATTAAATTGGCGCGGAACATTCGCCGACGACAGTTTTTGTTGTTATTTAGCATTTCACTTCCCAAAATGCTCCCCAAATTGTATGAAAAGTGCTACTCTCGCAATTTGTGAACCGACAGCACTGATTGGGACCTTGGGACAGGAGATAGCAAAAAATGTTTTTAATTTTAATTGAACATAAATTATGCTGCAGTTTTATTTATACAGGGTGTATGAGATTTGACAAGAATTTAAGGAGTATTTTCATTGTGTGTGAGTTCGTTAGGTCAATATAAGAAATTATAATAAGCAAAATGTTCTATTGCCCCCGTTCAGGCGGGAGATGCAATTTTCTTAACAAACTAGGTACTTGAAACTGAAACAAGTTATTAAAAAACCGACAACAGTCAAAATGTAACAGACTATATTTTTCTGTCGTTTTTAATAAGCGATGGTATTTTTTAAATTAATAGAATGGATGTAGCGTATAATGGAATTCAATGCTGGTGTTACCATAGATAAAATAAAAAAAAGACAGTTATAATAAAACATACCTACCAAGTTTAATAGCGGGCAGTAAACTTTTGGCAACAGGGTCCAGAAATATCAATAGGTATAGTATAGAAATATAAATAATAAAATTTGTCAATTTATTCCGAATCTGATAACTTTTCATTGGTATGATTTTGTTGGCATTCACAACAGTTTTCAATTTTCTACAGAAGCTAATAACAGCCACAAAACAAAATTAATTTAGCTTCAAAACAACCCAAAAATGTAAGCTAGAACAAAATTTCAAGAAAAAAAAAATAAAACAAGAAATGCGAATTAAATGGCAAGACCATATTGGTTTGTAAACGAAACTAATAACGTTTTATTGCCTGAAGACATTAGGTGCCTTGTATCCACAGTACACATTTATCTAAGGTAGGTATTATACCTACTGCGCTGTGATTTTGAAGTAAACAAAAACAAATAAGCTTGATAACCTTGCAACCGGTTATAGCTGGCCTTAAGACCTTTCAGAAAAAAATATAAGAAAAAAATATTTTCCTTGTAGGTTTTAGGTTATGATTAAAAAACAAAGTACGACATGCCTCAAATACTTGAACATTACCACCACGTTTGAATGATTATTATTGTTTTTTTATTTTTAAAATATTCTTGAATAATTGTACTAATAGATGTTATACCAAATTTAACACTTTCTGTTGCAGTTTTCTTATAATATTTTTTTTATTTTTTTTTTTATACCAAAATCAAGTTTTTTTTTATTTTCACAAAAGTTTGATTTTTGTACACAAAAATAAATTTAAAAAAAATATTATAAAAAAACTGCAACATCGAGTGTTAAATTTGGTATAACATCTATTAGTACAATTATTAAAAAAACAATAATAATCATTTAACCGTGGTGGTAATGTTCAAGTATTTGAGGCATGTCATACTTTGTTTTTTGACCCCATGGTTAACAGCTTACTGAGTTTAAAATGAAATAAAGAGAACGCAATAACCTTTTCAAAAATGTATGACTTATTGCTGTTGAGTAGTTAGAATAGTACGCAATGAAGAAATGCATTTTTGAAGTTGTCGGTTCTTTGAAGCCGAATATCAAATGACTTAGAGCTTATGAGCTATATAATGCAATGATGTCATTTCAATAACCTTTTCGAAAACGTATGACACATTACTGTTGAGTCGTTCGACCATTACCAATGAAGAATTGCACTGTTATTCTATTTGCCGATTTTAAGGACCAAATACCTCTCGAACCCCATGGTTTACATCTTAAAGGCTTTCAAAAAAATAAAGTAAATGACTTCTACTTTTTAGTCATGTATGTCACATATCTGTTGAGTAGGTGCAGCAGCTTCCAATGCGGAATTGCATTATTGCTTTTTTATGCATTTTTGCCAAATACCTCCTGAACCCCACTACCTATACTTTATCGGTTGTTTACACAAATTAAGTGCACGCAATAACCTTTTCATTGACTTATCACACATCACTGTTGAATTGGTAGACAATTTACTAATGCGGAATTGCATTGTTTTTGCTTTTGGTGCTTTGAAGCCAAATACCCCACGAACCCCATGGTTTAGAGCTTAATGGTCATATAATGAAATGAAGCAAATGTAATAACCTTTACAACGATGTATGTAAGATTACTGTTGAGGTGGTAGACCAGTTGCCAATGAACAATTGCATTATTTGCTTTTTGCAGTTTTTGATGGCTAAATATCTTTTGAACCCTATTATCTACATCTTAGGGGCCAGTTATAGCTATCATTGAAAACCATCATTGAAAATATTAATTGTCAATTTTGAGAGATTTTGAAGAAAAAATAAAAAGCTTATTGACATAATATTTATTTCTAGGTAAAACAAAATTCAATTTTGCACAACTTCTCTCAAATGATTTTTAATTTTTCAATGATGAACTGCCTTACTAATGATCATTGAAAAAATTAAAAGTTACGTTACGGGGAAGATATGGGTCAAAATGAATTGTTTTTTGAGGAGAAATAATTTTGAGGTCGTAAGCTATATTTCTGCATTAAAATATTCAATGATTAAACTTTCGAAGGGTCTCAAAATCAACAATTAACTTTTTCAATGATTGTTTTCAATGATAGCTATAACTGGTCCCTTAATGGCTTTTTAACAAAATAAAGTACAAGTAATAATCTTTAAAACGATGTACGACACTTTTCTTTGGGAGTAAGACAAGCTGCAAATGAAGAGTTGCATTACTGTATTTCCGGTGTTTTGAAGGGGAATATCTTTCGAGCCCCATTGTTGAGCGCTTTACGTCCATATAATAATTTGATGTACACTTTATTACCTTTTCAACGATGGATGACACATTGGTGTTGAGTAGGTAGACCACTTTGCCCATTCTCCTTTGATGGTCAAAATAACGTGGTTGGGGCTTAACAATTTACATGTTATGTAGCTTTTTTTCTAAGCCCAAAGGTTGGGGCAAGCCTGAAACGAATTGGACAAAAAACCAAGTGGGTTTTTAATGGACATGTTTCATGGAACGAAAATTTTCCCTAAAAACAAAACCCAGAAAATGGAAAATCAAAAACTTAGGACTAATAACTGTCAAAGTCCGAAGTTGGGGCTAAAGCTTGATGATAATTTAAAAAAAAATGTGGTCAGGGCTTAACATTAACATGTCAAAAGCAACAACTGTTTACTCTAAAAACTTACCTAATTTAACGAAAGAAACGCAATTGAGGCATAAACAATTAGAGAACCACGGGGTGTAAGGCTTAGTGTAAATGTTTACAACAGGAATAATTGTTTCTAACGGGTTTGACTGGTCTAGAGAATTTTTGGGCTTAGTTTTCAAAATTTCAAAGGTCCAATGCAATTTTACATACAAATCATTTTTGGGCTAAGCAATTTAATACAAATACAGTCAAGGGGCCAAATTCAAAAAGCGTGAAAAACTCTGTGAACTCAGAAAAATCTTGCATATGTGGTTATGAATATTTACAACCCCTATAGACTCTAGAAAGACGTGCAAATTTATCGACACATACCTGATACCTAATCAATTCTTAAGCAAATATAAATAAACGAATTAGTTCGTGTAGTTTGAGGCTGTAACGTGGCTAAAAATTAAAGTTATAAAATTAGTTATACTAGCATGTTTTGCTGAGCCTTTATATTGGCTTCTAGATACGCTGTCTAACACATCAATTCTTGTTATTGTACTTTATATTAAATACATACAAAGCACGATAGGAGCAGATATAAAGGCACACAAAACATGGCTTTTATTAAAGGAAAAGTGATGCCAAATTAGTTTTCTCTTATTCATATGTACAAACTGGATCTCCAAGCCCCCCCCCCCCCCCCCAACAGTCAAATCTTAGATCCGCTACTGACCACCGTGGCTAGTAGTCATCTTTACCCCGCATACCACCACAAAGTAGACAAAATAGTTGACAATCAAAGACAATTTTTTAAATATTTTTTATAAAAATAAAAAACAATGTATAAAATTAGACCCCTTATGTGCAAAAAGAAATTAAAACATCAATGTAATATACTGAAAATTTGAATTAAGAGCCAATTGTATATACTTCAGTTCAATAAAATACATTTATATGATATATATGTAGCTTGGCTTGTATCGATACACCGTATTGATCAGCTTATTAATAGGCTAGTGAATATACATACCTTTGCAGAAATAATCAATTGCGTTCAAGTTATTTTATATGTTTGAGTAGAATCTAAGCTTGAGTAAAACACTGATTCTCCTTAAATTCAACCATGCATTTTTTAGAAAATGGTTGAAAAAGTCACTTTTTAAAATTTTTTGTGTAACTTATGTAGGTGAATTTATAAATATAACATAATAAACTTTTTGTAGGAAATAAAATTTTCTATCAAAATTAATACTTAAAAACATTATATTCAAAACTTAAGCAGAAAAATTTAACAAAAAACAACCTAAACTCAACACATTTTTAGGCGGATACTAGGTTCAAAATTTTGTTTTGCCTTTTTTAAACGATTTAAGCTGCGATGAGTTCAAATTTTGTTTTTAGAAAAACTAAGTGCAGAAACATATTGAAATGACAAAAAGGAGAGGCCCAAACCTATAATCTAAAGTTCTCTAAGTTATTTTTGTAATATTTTACTAAGGGTTCGCAAATAAAACTTATTTCCTTTATTCAAACTGATTACAATTAATTCACAAAATAAAACGCTTTTATTTCAAATACTTTTGCTTCTAATAGTTTTATTACAACCAATCACAAGTATGCAACTCTTAATTCACACCGACGTTAATTCGTTCACTTTTAAAATCAAACAAAGGTTTTCGGACTGGTGGCCATGTATTTATATCCGAAATAAAGGGTTTGAACTTTCTTGGGTTCTGCAGTTAGCTAGATGGTTCTTTTCCAAAAGGTTTCGTTCAATCATTCCAGGTTCCACTTCCAGTATAACGAAATAACGAACGTGCCTGGGAACCAACCGTGGATATTAGTTATTCATTTTTGTTCAAAGATGGCGCGCAAACTAGTACTAATAAAATGATGTAGTTGTTTGCATATGGCTATATTCACCACATTATTATTATTGTGGCCTTATATTAACCAATATTATTTACTTGTTTTGCAGGGATAAGTCAAAACAAGAAATAGGTTTTGTACCTTATTGCAAGGATCGAAGAAGTTTTTGGGTACAAATTGGCAAGAAATATAGGTTCCCATTCAAAAATAACCATTTTTATTATTTTTGAGCAACTTTTTTCAAGTATCTTTTTTCATTTTTCTTCAAATTTTTTGTATTCTTTATCAAAAGTGAATAAACTCCTGTTAGTCTAGAAGCCTTAGTCCCTTCCCGTAGGCACTTGAATGTCATCTCAGTTTGAGGGTGGTTTTTATGTTTTCGGGGGTGGGGAATCCGAATCCGGAGTTAGTTTTTGAAAAATCCGGTGCGAAGTCATTGTTATTAACGAATTTTGATGCATTGTTGTAATGCAATAAAAGTTATTAATGTTAGGAAAAAATGTTCCGAGTAAATGTTGTTCTTTATTTTCTAACGAAGAAACTTGTTTTTTATTCATGTAAATCGGTTGATAATTGCCCAAGATATTACCAATTGTTTCTTAATAGGGACCCAACTAACAATTTTTCCTCTATAAGGTTAATTTTTTGAATTTCTATAAGTTATTATTTCTACGAGGCTTGTATTTAGTTTGGACATCGAAGTTGCAAATTTTTGAAGCTATATTTTTGAAAACAACTTCTTACAAACCTATTACAAGCAGAATCTTTAATTTTCTGCAAGTCTGAATATTTACAATTTGGTTATAGTTTTCGTAAGGCTTCCCAGAAATAAATTTTGAGAGGCATGCGAAATAAAAGCAAAGAAAAAGCTTCCATTAGGAAGCACTGCCAAGAGCTCTGGTAGGGCCTGCTTACAAAGACCTGAAACAAGCTATTATGTGTACAAAAGTCTAATGGAAGCATAATTGTTAGTGGAATTATGTGAATTTATTTTGTTCCTGTAAGCCCTTTGAGGAAAAGCCCGATACAAGCATTATCTTGTGTACTGTTGGGCGCATGTATGTTTCTACTGCTGAGAGAGGGTAACCACAGGTCAAATTATTTATTATTTATAAAAATAAAAATAGGTAAATTTGTATCATTTTAAAAATTTAAATTAAACAGATTCATTGAGTATAGGTAAAGCTTTTAAATTTTGCAAAACAAAAACGGAACAAACATTTATTTTCTGCATTGAGATAAATATGGAAAAAAAACAATTTAAATTCACTTGAAAACAAAGAAAAAAAATATATTTAATTTTTTTTACATGGAACTATAATTATGTAATTTATATTCAGTATTGCAGTACACATTCAAATTATTTAATCATTTTATAATCATTAGAAATGAATTGACAAAAACAGATAAACCTTATTCAAATTCCTTGTTTGTCTTTTTTTTTTTAATTTCTATTAAAAAAATAATACCCCAGATACCACCAATAAAAATGATTCCCTCAGAATGAAATTTGATCGCAGTGGTAACTCTGATTATGCATGACATCTAATTTTGGTTCTATAACCCATCAAATACAAGCCCGACACAAGCATAATAATTGTGTGAGCTCTGTCAGACGCATGCGCGAGAAGCATTTATTTCGATAAATTTGCCTTAGCGAAGTGATGTCAGCCTAATTTGTTTCTATAAGACCTGTGAAGAGGTGGTTATGCAAACATTATTTTAATCATCCTCTCAGGCGCATGCGCGGGAAGTAATAATTCCTATTATTTAGTCCTAGCAAAGTGTTGCACACTGAACATGAAAGCATTAAAAGCTGGTACTTCGCACGGAAAGTAGTATTGATGTGAAAATAAGCTACTGCTGGCTGAATCATTCACAAACGAGGTGACCATAGTATAGTTTCTGATTCGTCGTTAAAAAATATTGTCACGTTAAGAAATTCGAATGTTTTCAAAAATTATCTTAGTATGGAGCTTTCATTACTCAGTAGTTTTTTAATTACATTTTAAACGTTTTTTAATATCTATACTATATAGCTACTTTCAGTTGAAAAAACTTAACGATGGTCGTTATTGTTTATGTTTTTTATTTTGGCAAATTACCTGGTGTTTTTAAAAAAGATACAAATTAAAATTGTCAGTAAATGGTTTGTGTACAAAATGAAAAGTATGTACATATTTTTATATTTTTTCTCAAATCAAAGCCTTTCGTTCTTAAAAACAATCGATTTCAATGAAAAAGGAACTTACATATATATTTTAATTGTTGTCTCACAAAATGTATGTTTGTGTGACCACTTCCAAGTTTTCTCTGATGAGTAATCATGGAAACATTAATAATTAAAAAAAAAAATAACATTAAGTTGCAAGCAACAGACAAATGGTCACCTGTATTTTTTAAATTAGTTCAATTCATCAGGAATTCCCAAGGAAGTTTTTAGGAAGCTGATTTCGATTTCAAGTGGTTCCAATTTGACACTAATTTTTCATATGCCAGGCTAGCTCAATACCTAAGGTGCTCGACTCTCAACCCAACCATCCTCGGTTTAAATCCCGCAAAATCCATCAAGTAAGTAATGTGTTTTTTTCAGATATAAATAATTATTGTACATTAAAATTCAGAAGAAAATCATTACTTGCATGAAAATAAAGAAGAAAATGTAGAAATAAAAATAAAAAATTTGTTTTTATTTTGTTTTGCATTGTGCTTCGAAAAGGCTTCTGCTAGGCCTCGACAAGCCTTTTATAAGGGTTTTCAGATGTGCCTATCGAAACACTTGAACAAAACTACACTACTACATTTGCAATGTTTGAATGTAGTTTTGTTCTATAAGGCCTTAGCGAAATAAATTGAGTACTTCCAATAAACCTGTAATGATTGCTTAAAAGCCTTTCGAGCTCCTCAATGTGGGCCAAATGTGTTTCTCTAAGGCCTTATAAAGTCAAATTTGCTGATTAGGAAATAACTTTGGTAGACCCTTACAGAAGTTAAATTGTTAGTTGGGGAGGGCGCGCGCTCAATTGAGGGAGCGCGAGACGGAAGAACGTGTTTTTTAGGTAAACGGTCAGAGTTATCGTGAAAATTGTCATAAAAAGAAATTATTTTCTATATTCTGACAAACATTTTCGTTTGTAGTTTGTCTCAATTGAATAATTAGATTCGGAGATATACACAGAAACGTAGACTTAGGATAAGATTTTTCACATTCACATGGTTAAAGAAGCCCAATTTACTCAAATTTTAGCACGATAAGGCATAAAACAAGTATTTTTATTTTATACTCCTGATTTTAAGTAATAAAAGTGTTTTTTAATTTTTATTTATAGGGTCTAAGATATAAATTTTTTAAGGCATGACAGATTTATTCCACATTCCACTTTTGTAATATAATAACAACTTGTGCTTATACAGGGTGATTTCTATAAGGTGTCACAAAAGGCTAAGTAGGTTGGACTTAGACAAGAAAAAAATCGTATGGGAGGGGGGTCTATTTCCTCCCGTTTAGGAGGGAGGGGCAATTTCCAAAAAAAAAAAAACACTTAAAAAAGAAAAAAAAAATATTAGAAAATAACGGTAATACTTACAGAATCATGCTATAGCATTTTGAAAAGCCGAAAGTCTAACCTTAAATATCATTTTCAAATTAAGTTGTTCAAATGAACAATTTTTGAAAAATTAATTTTCAAACTCAAAATTAAAAAAAAATAATAAAAAAAAGTTCAAACTAATTTTTTTCAAAATTTTACGTTATTAAAAAATATTTTTGTTTTCAAAACTCAATGCTCTTATTAATTTTTAGTCAAAAACTGAATACCGCATGCTTCTAGGACCTAGACTTTTCAAGTGCCTACGGGAAGGGTGTATAGCTCCTAGACTATGTATTTTAATAATTTCTATTAAATCATTAATTTTTATAAATTATTTAGATTATCATTTATATCTTCTCAAAGTGTAAAGTTAACATTTATTTGTATTTTGTTGCAATAAGTTTCCTCTGAGGAAAACAGCGACCCCTGTCGCGACCACAAAAGTTAAATTTAAAAAAATTTGTTTTATTGTTAAAATTATTATAACCAAAACAGCCGACCGAAAACATATTTTCCACTCAACACTATATTTATCAAATTGGTCATATCATGTCATAAAATTTTAATTTGTTACTTCATGGGCCCTGACATATTATTCTCTCTCTCTCTATAGGTACTTGCAAATCTATAACGCCATGTGTTCAGTTTAAATAGTCTCAAAATCGATCATATTCAAAGAAACGTGCCAATGGTTTGGTCAGAGTTGCACGCCTGAGTGCGTGCGCAGCCAACAAGCGCTTTGTCATCAATAAAACAAAAATGCTACCCAATTAAAAAGACCACTCCTTAACTTGTTCACTATTGGTATTCTTACGCACAATTCAAAGTTAAGCCATTGGCTTTTTGTATATGCGCTTTTTAAGAGGTGGAGAGGGGAGGGAGGCGGGAGTTTGTCAAGCTGAAAAATTTGTTTGAATACAATACAATCATATGATACATGGTTTTAGGGTGCTTTTCAATGCTGATTCTAAAGAGACCACAACTGAAAAGATACATCTATCCTGTTGAAAGTTAATGTCAGTTATATGGAATGATCACAATTTTTAAAGTACAACGAGTAACACCCGTACTGAAAACCATTTTAAAATAGTGGCATTTTAATAAAATTTGGTATAAATGTTTCATTTGGCATTTTTACTAAGAATCAAAAGAGTCCCCAAAAATATTTGTGGTGAAAGGGTGTTTTTTTGAGGGCGAGATGTAAGTGCGTCATTATTACTATAACATCTATGAATAAGTTTTGACACTGATGAAATTTGGTAAAATTATTTACTGGTTTACAAGTATCAAAAGAGTCCATTAAAATACCTTGATCCAAAGTGTTTTTTTAGAGAGTTTATGTTTGACCTGCCCTATACGGAGCAAAATTTTAGGTCTTACGAAAAATTGTATTTTCGTGTAATCGAGATAGTACATATGATATATGATTTAAAGGTATTTTTTAACGCCGAATCTAATAAAAGAAAAACCAATATGATACAAGGACCCTAAAAAAAGTTAGATTAATTTTGAAACAGAAATTACTGTTTTTTCCGTTAAGCAGGTCAAACATTACGCCCCCGAAAAACACACTTGGACCCTAAAAATATGTGTCATATGATTAGATTGTATTACAACTCCCTCCCCTCTCCACCTCTTAAAATGCGTCTACACAAAAAGTCAATTCAGGGATTTTTGAGGACTTTGGATATGTTGTTGAGGATTAAATTCTGCTTCTATACCAGCAATAAAATTTCATGAATTAATTTGTCCCCGGTTGCCCGTATTAAATTTCCTATCTTTCCTAGACTAAATATAGAGATTTTCTAAATTTCTTATAAGGTGTATTGTAACTTCTATTTGGAAAGTAAATAAAATATTTGAAATTGAAATTGAATTGTATTAGCACTTTAATAAGATTTTTTAAAATTAAGCTTGAGGCTTGGTGATTTTCTCTAAGCCCAAACACCGTAATCGAACTAATAGAAATCAAGATATAAGCTTTTTAAGCGAACCTTAATCGCCTTTTTTTAGAGACTTTGTTTTGTTTATTTTTACGTTTTATAAATCTTTAAAGAACAAAACGGATTAGAGGTTCCCTTAAAAAGATTATATCTTTAGTTCTATTAGTCGGATCACCAAGATTAAGGTGTTTGAACTTAGGGAAAATGACAGAGCATCATTATGTTAAAAAAAAATAATTGAAGAGATAATACCCCTGATAAGAAATTTGGAAAATTTCTATTTTAAACTCCCTGCCCTCGACAAAAGCTGAGAAAAAACATGCCAGACTTTTGATTTTGATATTATAAAACATGCCCCTTTAAACACTCATACACAGATTTTAGTTATACACCAACTCCCAAAATTTGCTGTCGGCTCTTAGACCACCTGGTCTGAAAACTGTATATGATGCTTCATGTTCTTTGCGCTCATCAACGGAGCCCGTCTTGTAATTTTTTCATGTAGACTGCTTTCTTTCAAACGTGTCTGCCAATCGTTTGCTTTTATCTAATTGTAAAATTGTTTAAATAGAAGAAGCAGGTTTTAATGGATCTTTAAGCGAATCTCTAAAAAGTATTTTGTCCATCAAAATGCGTGTTTTTTTCGGGATACTCGTGTTTTAATGTGTTTTTTGGTCAAATAGAAAAGATAACATTTTTTACCATAGAAAGGATTATAAAAAGGTATCGGATTAATAAAGTTTCGAAAACATAAAGTTTACTCTTATCTTATTATCGTTAATGAACAAATAATAAAAATAAGTGAAAACTAATAAAAATAAATTTTAAAAATAAGGAAATGTGGAAAATTTGTTTTTCTTTCATTTTTTTTTGTTGGTAAGAAAATTATTTATAGAAGTTTTAAGTATAATAATTTTTTAATTAACTAAGAAGTAATAATAATTATGATGTTAATTTCAATGAAAATAGCAAAGGGTACAAAAATAAAAATAAAACAACCTATAAATTAAACAAAAAAAAATATTTTTCAAAAATTCACTTTGCCAAAACTTTACTTCAAAATTTGGCAGATACCTATCATCTTTTTATTAATCAGCTTCATAACAACATACCATATATATTTCAATAGAACGTCACATTGATTAATAGTAAATTTTTTCTCAAACATCTATTTTGCCATTTTTGACATTCAAACGTTCATATCTAGAGAGTCTAATAAATTGAAAAATACAATTTCAGTTAAATATTTATTATCTTCTTCGCATGTTCAAACTATGGGGGAGAGATTATATTTTGACGTATGGAAAATTTTCGTTCCAATAATCAACCGGTTGTCCGGAATACTTGCCCTATAGAGTAAGTAAAAAGTTAGTAGGTACGTAGGTAGCTACTGTGTTCCTCCTATTAAACTGTTGTTTTGATTTTCAATTTTATAGTTAATGTGATAACGCGGCTTAAGAGATTTCAATAAAAAACTTGTATAGTGTCTTTTTAAAACTTGTTTATGCGAAATATAAAATTATAAATACAATAAATAAAATTTGCATTTAAAATTAATACTTAGGAACTATAAGAGCAAGTATCTGAACTGATCGTCAATTTTTTATGGGAACCTATTTACCTTAACGAATAAAATGTTTCATACGATGTGGTAAAAAAAAACTCATTTTTAGGCGCAAATATTTGCAACTTCTACAATACCTAAGTCAGTGTGAATATTGCGTTAACTAAATCTTGTCTGTCAGCTATCTTTATATCAGCCTTTCAATCTATAAACACTTCTATGCGTGATTCTGCCAATTCATATTTGAACTTAAAAAGAAAACAAGCATTATTATTTGCCCACTTATATTGAGTTCTCATCAGCCATGACCAGGAACACATTATGGCCAATGCAAATAAGAAGTACGATATTTTAAAGGTAAATATCGAACAATTATAGGAGATATTAAAAAAAATCCATAATATCGTGGTTGGTTCAGATATTTAATTATTATTTGCGTTCAAATACGGGAAAAAAATGATAATAGAATGATTGCAAATAATAATAAACTAAAATATTTGATTAAAAATTCCATCATCTAAGAAATGTTATTTGTCTTGTTTTGTTTTCTGACTGTGGCTGGGTTCTTTTATTTTGTATGAATGATCGTCCTAAAATAGGAAGTATAATACAAATATTATTAGCATTCACTATTTTTGCTATGTTTGTTTATTTTTCATTTTCTTACATTACCCGTCAGAGTATGAAAAAAAACTACATACTTATGTTTATCTAGGATTTAAAATGTATACAAACATTAAGGACTTAGTGAAACACATTTACGTATATAGCCTGTATAATAAATCAAATCTAAGTTACTTGCCTGCATTCAAAATATTCTCAAAAGATCAAACATTTCAACCACCTGAGTTCCCATACAAAAAATATTCCACATACGCCACCGTACACTTTCATTAAGCCTTACAAAAACTATATTAATTTATGAAAAACTTAAAAGTGCGGACATTTTTATGTTTACCAGAATGTCTTATAGGCTAGTGAATAAACCTTTTAGTATCGAGCTATTGTGTTCAAGGGTTTTTATTATTGAATATGTATGCGGAACATAAAGCTTCCACAAAACAAAACTGACCCAAATTCACTCTGATTTTGGTATAACTTGACCCAGGGTTTAGACAAGCGAGTAGAACTAGTAGCGTATAATGTGTGTTAATATATATGAACACGAGAGAGTCGACTAGCAGGGCAAATAGTATAATATTTTTGCCTGCGAGTAGTCTGCCAGTTATCCTGCTAGTGCAGTGTATTGTTTCAATTTATTTGTTTCGAAGGTGCACTAGTCGGACAATAAAAAGAAAGTTTTTTCACCAATTGGAAAAGACAAGACGTTATCTTTCCATTGTCAGCGTTCATAGATCTTTCTGGATAAAATAGCTTTCATAAGCATCTAAACGTCTCGCAACATTCACTTGTCGCACCAATTTAAATTTTTTTTTAGTCATGTTAAAGTGGTCATACGTCAATACATGATTTGCCAGGGCCGAAGGTCTACAATTGTTTGTCTTAATGTAAGTGGAATGTTCCTTAAAGCGTGTTTCAATATTTCGTTCAGCTTGGACGTAATACACTTGTTCACAATTGCCACATTGTACTGAATAAATTCCCGATTCCTTTAAATTTTCGGATTTGTCTTTTGTTGTGCCTAAGATGTTCTTTAGTTTGTTGTTACTTGAAAAAACCATTGCCATGTTGGTGCGACTGAATGCACCTTTTAATCTGTTTATAAGAACTGGATTATACGAAAAACATACCCGTTTTGGTTCTTCTTTTTGATTAATTTTGTTATTCTGTGCAAACAAAGTTGTCATGCTCGAGTTTTTGATTTTTCTCATGTGCATTATAATGAGATCGTCAATCATTTTTTGGCTGTATGCATTTAAATTTGCAATATCTAAAATATGCTCATACTCTTTTTTATAGTCAGGAACTGAGAGTGGTAATTTACACAATCTATGGATGTATGAATAAAAAGCGGCCTTCTTGTGTTGAATCGGGCAATGCGAGTTACTCGGAATGCAACGTTTGGTACTCGTTGGTTTGTGGTAAACAGCAAAATTCAAAATCCCTTCCCGATAACGTACTATAAGGTCTAAAAATGGTAACTTGTGATCTAGTTCTTTTTCGACCGTGAAGTTAATTGCTTCATATTGGGAGTTAAGAAGCTGTCAGTTATTTTTTTGTTTCTCCACTATCGCGAATATGTCATCTACATATCGTAACCAAATTCGTGGCAGACTTCCAGAGTTCCTTAGATTCATTTCAAACTTCAATATAAATAATTCGGCCATCAAAGGTGAGAGGGGATTTCCCATACTTGTGCCGTGTTCTATTGTATAATATAAGCCACGGAATTGGAAATAATTTTGTTCCATACATTTTCTTGCTACATTTACGTAAATTGATTTTCTTCCCGTTGATAAGTCAGTCAATTCTAAATATTCTTCTTAGGCTCTTATAGCTTCTTCAATTGGAATGCTCGGAAACAAAGCCACTACATCGAATGAAACCATGACTTCATCCTCTCCTATTTTAACGCCTCTAAGTTTGCTGACGAATTCAAATGAATTCTTCACTAAAGCACTGTCGATTGGTGGTAACTTTTGTATCTTGTTTACAAGCCATTTTGCCAAGTAGTAATACGGTGAATTGATATTTGATACTATTGGTCTCATTTTACTTCCTGGTTTGTGTATCTTAGGCAGACCATACAACTTTGGTACTTCAGGGTTTGATACTTGTAACGTTCTTTTTAAATGGTAGCCAAAAATATCACTTACTTCCTATTAGCTTCGTATAGCAATAGAAACAACTCCTTTTATATAAAATAACAAAAGATGTTTATTGGATCTGGAACAGAATAATACAAAATATTTTACAGACTATTTTATATAAACATAATTTAAACATAAGTACACATGTTTTCTATGTTATCATAATGTAGTTATTGTTAAAGTATTTCAATATACTTCTAACACCCCATCTCAATAACTAAGTATTCTACAAAATATTATGATAATCCAAGTAATTTTATAAATTTACCCAACTTAACATTTTGTAAAGGTTTTGTTAAAATATCTGCTATCAATTTTTCGGTTGGGCAATTTTAAGCCAAATTGCCTCTTGATATGCTCCAGCTAAAGCAACAAACTCTGCTTCAGTTGACGATAACGTAACATTTGTTTGTTTACGACTTGCATAGCTAATAACTGCATCGCCAATTTTGAAAACGTAACCACTTGTTGATTTTCGATCTTTCAAATCACCTGCCCAATCTACGTCAGCGTGTCCAGTTAAAGTTAAGTCCCTATTTCCGTTATTTCTCACACAAAGCTTTAAATTTTTAGTTCCTTTTAACGTATAGCAAAAGAAACAATTCCTTTTATATAAAATAACAAAAGATGTTTATTGGATCTCGAACAGAATAATAAAAAATATTTTACAGAATATTTTATATAAACATAATTTAAACATAAGTACACAAGTTTTCTATATTATCATAAAGTAGTTATTGTTAAAGTATTTCAATATACTTCTAACACTTCCTTCTTCATAGCTGTGGATATTTTAACCTTTTTAGGCAATAGGTTTTTTGGTATTCTTCTGTACGGATCATCTTCAATTAATTTTGTAATCCTATCTTCATACTCTGACTTATCTAGAAACACTTATTTGTTACCCTTGTCCCCTTTAACATAAAAACAATCTTTTTCCTTTAATGATTTTATAAGTCTTGTTTTTTCTTTATTTGTGTATTTTTTCTTGTAAACGTTTGAGATGATCTCACGCGCCGATTCTCTAATATCACTTTGCACAGTATACATTTTTGATTTGATTGCAGTTTCAATGTCTGGCTGTTTTTACGTTTTATTGTTTTTGTACTTCGTGCCCCTTTTTTTTGTTTGGCTATACATCACCTTCGCGTCGCCGCCGCCGCCGGCCGTCGGCAAAGCTCGGTTCTAGTCGTGTTGTGCTGCTTAACGACGACAATGACTTGCACTTTTGACCAACGATGCTGCAAGATGAAGATGACATTTTTTATCATCAGTCGTGTGCGCTGATGATGATAGACAAGTTCTATCGAATCGCGTCCAGGTATTTCAATTTAAATAAATGTAATGTACGGCCAATTTCTTCACAAAGTTGTAACCCTTAAAACTCGGTTTATCGAGAAATTAGAACTCATTTGAGTTCTAACTCATTTCTTCACCAAGTTCTAAGGCAAAATAATTCCGAAGTGCATCTACTAGGTATATTTTAAAAATTTAATTTGTTTTTTAATGCGTTGACAAACTTTTGTTTTTCAGCGCTTGATAAGATCTTGCAAACAGTTGCATCTCGCGACACACTAAACTTGCACCTTGCACACGCACACGATTTGTTGAAGGACGCTTCATCTAACGAAACATTGTTTATTTAATTGAAATAAAAAGATGTCAAATTTTGTTGCATCTCATTGGTGTTATGTTTTTTATTTGAGTGGTGGTTTTAAATTTTCATTTGGTGGTTTTTGCATGTTTTGATTTTTGAGCTTATTTTTTTACTTAAAAGGAAAGGAAGCCGAAACATAAAGGTTGCATGTGCAAACTGCATCAAAATGAAAGGTACTATTTTTACTTATATCCATGTTCCAAAAAGATTTCCGCAAAATCATGCATTACCCATCACACACTTATTTTTGTCCCAAAAATGTTAACTTTGATGCACTTTGCATATAATCACTTAATATATGGAGCTCCCGGTCCTAATAACATTTTTGTACACCATACTCAAAAATCATAACACGAATAGTAACGCAGAATCACACAAATCCAATTTTAAAATACCGAAAATAAAAAAAAATGTCACAAAATTCAAAAATGTGGTATTTATTTCAAATGAATAGACAGCATAACAGAAATATAAAATGCCAAAAAAACGTTACCGCCAAAGAAAAACTGATAGATATTGTTAAATTTGTCAATAGAATGTCAGAAATTTGTGTCAAAACAATCTACCGGGTGCTACGAAAAATTTAAAAAAACACGTTAGAACTCAGTTTCACTAAACCGAGATCTATAGTTCTAAAACTCAATAATGATTTTAGACCGAGTTTTAGGGAAATGATTTGAAGTGAAGAAATGCTCGAGTTCTAAATAATTTAAAAACTGAGTTTCAAAAATAAACCGAGAATTACTAGATCGAGTTTTAAATTGATTTTAGAACTTTGTCAAGAAATTGGCCGTTAGTGTTTTGTTTATTTATTGTTGAAAAATTAAGTGTAATCAATAAGGTTAATTTTGTTTTTGTTATGTTGATTATGATTACACAAAGTTTACATATACAATAATTATTGCATAAGAAGATCAAACTATGGTGTTTAAATTTTAAACACTCTAAACCAAATGATTTCAGCTTTCGATTCTTTTAACTTTTTATTTTCATGAAAGAATTAAATCTTAAAGACTATTTTTAAAGAAATGTTTTTAACACAACAACATAAACATCCTTTTATATGTACATGTGTAAAACTTTGCAGATATAAGTTTTTCACGTTAGTATTTAACGGATTAAATAAATAAATACATACAAAAAAGATAGTAGCTATATACTTAATTTTGAGATAAAATAAAAATGTGTTTCTGATGCATGTTGAAGTAGCATTAATTCCTCTGATACCTGTTGATTGAAAAATCGACTCCGAGGACAAATTTTTCAATAGGCCGTTTAACCTCAGATATTATTTATTCTTCGAATAAAACAAAAATGTGTTCATGTCGCTATAGTATTTGTTCCTCTGATAGCTTAACTGATGACTGAAAAATCTGCTCTTAATAAATCTAATTGTTCATTATAATAACTTATTGTTCATAATAATTACAAATAAAACCATAGAGGAAATTCTTTCTTTTAATCATAAAACTCCGTGATAAAAATTACGATTTGTTTTCTTTTTTAATAAATGTACATCACGTTTCTTATACAGTATATACCGTATAATTTTATATTTAATTTTATTTTGGATCCTAATGTTTGCTGCCTAATCGATAGGGTGAATAATGAATGTTAATAGTGGGCAGTGGTTTTTCTGGGAATAGGTGGATGTCTAACTTTTATTTGTGTTTTAATGTTCAAGATTTACCTACTCGTCCTAAGTTTGATTTAGCAAATTGTACAGCTGTCTGATGTCATTGAAAATCATGTAAGACACTACTTGGTCTAGTAATGATATGTGAGTCTTTTACTAACAAACTAAAGTTCAAGCAGAGCGGACGTTAGAAAACATGCCTAGAAAATCGCAACATGATGTGCGAATTCTACGTCTGGTGCAGTGCTGGATGATCGTTGGAAAAATTCCTTTTGTGTGAATTTTCATCCCCAATGAAAGAAGAAATACCAAATGAATTTGTTGGAATATTCCATTAAAATTAGATCCGAAAAAAAAACAATTTCACAAAATTTTTAAAAGATTATTTCGGAATAATTTAAGCGAAATAAGACAAACGAAAATTCCAAATTAATGAACACTTTTAAACTATGCCCTTTATTTTTTAATTTACACGTGTTCTATTTTAAGGGCAAAGCGCTTAAGCAGATGATTTTAATACATTCTTATGTTTTAATAGGTCAATATTTAAGAAAACCTACCATTTACCAAAGTAGTTACACAATAAATCTAAATATGCACTCATTTTAAGAGAAACAACTATTATAGACAAAATTAAAAATTTTCAATTAATACCTGCATTTTTAGTCAGTGATCGCCATTTCATGGTTATTTATGAAAGTAATTTATTCCTTATTGATTTATTAATTAAAATTATGCATTAAAAAAACTTCAACTTTAAAGTGTTGTTTTTAGGTTTTCTATTTTGGGAAATAAAGATGTGAAATTGAAATTGTTTTTGGGAGAAAAAGGAAGTTTTCAGACTTGTTAAATGTATTACTTTTAAAAATGATCTCGCACTGTTGTATGTATTGTTGCATTGTACATGAGTATGCATAGATATCTCGCAATTGGTAATCAACTAATATTTTTCTATGCTTTAGATTTCGGAATCCACTTCAGTTCTTGTCATGTGTTGGAAATTAAGAAGTGGTAATTTGTCCCGAATGTAGTAGCCTGTAGCGTAATGTTTAGTACGTTGTATTAAAAAGTTTTTTTAGGGCATGCCTCTTGCGAGGAATTGAAAAATCCACCAATAGTATCAATTGACATGAATAAGTGCTTCTCGTCTAGCCGTTCGGATTCGGCATTAAATTATAGGTCCCTTACATTCCTATCGACACGCGCGCACACAGGAATGGTTGCGAGTTGTTTATCACTAGGCCCTGGTTCTTTACGAGCCGTTGCGCCACACAATTTATATTTATTTAATTTGTCTGGAACATGAATAGTAAAATCAAGAAGGGAGCGGTTCGATAAATTGCTATTATCTACGCATAATTATGAAATAGAAAATGGAATTTTTGACACACAATCGATTTAAGATGAACAAAAGTTAACAAACAGTAGCACATTGTCAATATTCAACTGATGATTCCAATTGAATTATAGCCCGTATGAAAAGGAAATTTTGTAATATTTTGTTCAAAATATAAAAGATAAAAAAAACTATTTGAAAACTAAGTTTTTCAGATTCAGTCACATTTTTTTTGTTGTAAAAACCGATTTTTATAATCAAACACAACACAAATCAACGCTGAAAGCAGCAACATCTTTTGCGGTGTAGTCGTGTGACCAGTAGCGTACGCATTTTTTTTTTGGCGGGGGGAACTCAGACTCAATGTTGCTGGAATTTTACACCCGTATTCATAAAGAAAAAATAGTTATTTTAGCTCCCGTGTTTAGGAAAACTACACCAAGGAATAAGAATTTCTGGGCTCAAACTAAAGGCAATTGCTTACTGCTCCATTTGAGTCCGGAACATACTTATTCCATGGAGTAGTTTTCCTAAACACGGGAGCTAAAATAATTATTTTTTCATTATGAATAAGGGTGTTAATGTTTAAGAAATGATTTGAAATAAAAAATAATTTGCCAATTGATACACTATCTTCAGGGATTACATCGATTTCTTTGTTCATTAACAAAGCTAATCAGCCGTGTTTTCGACCTATAAAAAAAGGAAAAGAACGTTCTGGCTCTGTAGACGTCACTGGTAACGCACAAATAACTTCCTTCCTTTTTCTTAGATTCGGATACTAACCCGGATTATAAACGGAAAAAGAATCTTTAACAGTTTCGGGTACTGTAATTTCGGTTTCATCCTTCCATATAACTTTTGAAAATAATGCTTCTTCTTCTTATATAACCCCTTTTACTAATATTGTATAAACACGTTGACCACAGTTGTTTTCTGATGACTAAAACTTTATTTCTCAAAAATGCTTAAGCAACGGTAATAACGGTTTAAATGGAACTGTTATTTTGAATCATATTTGTTGAAACAAGATAAATCACCGAACATTATAAAACACTTAATTAATTTGTTATCATGTTAGTAGTTTATGTTATCAATCAAATGATTAGAAATCGTTTTCTCTTAAATAGGTAAATTAAATTATTGTTTTGTATAAACGGACTTTTTCTTTAAAATATTTTCACCAGGTTATGGGCCCAGTCTCGTGTGAACTGCGTTAGAAGAAAATGTCGTCTAATGAATTCAAGGTCTCTGTGAACAAGCTCGAGGGTCATAGCGATTGGGCAAAAAGGAAATGGCAAATGGCTAAGCTTTTCCGTGCGTATGATCTCAAGAAATTCGTCAGTGGAGAGATTTTATGTCCTGTAATTACACCAACATCTTCAGCTGATGAATAGAAGCCGAAAAGCAGACTCTGAACTTGTTGATTGAAAAGTTGTGCATCATTGAGACAAGAGAGACGAAACAAAGCTCAATCAATTCAAGTGATAGCGCTGCTTTCGTTGCAAGTGGAAATTTCAAGAAGAAGAAGCAACCAGAAAAGTCAAGTAAACTGATGGACCGTGCAAAGATGAAATTTTCATGCAACAAGTGCAAAGAACTGGGACATTGGGTTGCTGAAAGCCCCCAAAATAAATCTGGACAGAACGACACCAACAAATTTCAAAAACATAATGCTTTGATAGCATTTACGTTGAATGCAGCAATGGGAAATTCACTAAGACAGGATCAATGGGATTGCTACAGTGGAGCTTCAAGACATATTACACCGAACAAATTGCACTTCAAAGAATAAACGCGATTTGATGTACCTGAAGTAGTTTGTCTAGGAAAGCAGGATGTCACAATGAAGGCGTATGGTCAAGGCAATATAAACATTCAGGTGAGCATTGAAGGTGTGTGGGAAGATTCAATTTTGAAGGAAGTATGGTACGTGCCTGATGCGAGTGCACAACTGTTTTCTGTGAAAGCCGCAGCTCGAAATGGTTACACACTAGTCGTAATGGTGGAGTAGCAGTTGAAGGTTATCTCCAAAATGAGCTGTATGTCTTAAATATGCAAGTTAAGAATCCATCAGAGCCCGTGGAAGTGTACAGTTCTAACGTTTCAGAAAGTATTCAAGTATACCACGAAAGATTTGCTCACCAGAATAAGCGTCATGAGAAGAAAGTTCTTGCGGAGAAAATTCTGTGATGGATGTGCTGCTGGTTAAATGCACCGACTTCCTTTTAAGCCAAAAAGTGATCGACCAGGTACGGTTGGCGAGTGTATCCACGCAGAAGTTCTTGGACCAGCTGAACAACATCAGTAGGAGGATCCCGATATTATGTTTGTTTCAAAGATGACTTCAGCAAGTTCCGTAGATTTTTCTTTCTGAAGCACAAAAGTGATGTATGTACATCGCTTCAAACTTTCTTGATTGAAGCCCGCACTAATGGCCACATTGTCAAAAAGTTGAGATGTGATGGCGACAAGGAATTTGACAATAAAGAAGTTGCCAATCTGTTGCCGAAATTTGGGATAGAGCAATGCAATGCAATAGAGCCGCAGAACAAGAAGACCGAACAATTGTGGAAGCAGCTAGAAGTATGAGAGTTTTCAGTGAATTGCCGAAATGTCTGTGGGCTGAGGCATGTAATACAGTAGCATATGTCTTGTGTGAAAGTGAACCGAAAAAAACAAATAGTCGAAAGGTATGGTAATGCTTTTGAAAGAAATGCAAGTCTTGCAGTCTCTGAAGGCGGCTTAAGATGCGTTATAAAGGGTGTCCCTGCCCATCTGGGTAGTTTACAAAAAGAGCACATTTTCCTCTTAAAGCCATAAAAAAGAGAAGGTTTACGGACAAAATATAGAACAAAAAGATAACACAACAAAATAAAAAATTTATTAAATACAAAATATACACATTCGTAATTTTCAAGAATTTTACACACATTGTTCGATGTATTGCTGATCAAAATACAACTCAACACAACACAACAATAAGGGGCTAGAGTTGCCTTTAACATCATTAATATCGTCTTGATATTTTTCATTTGTCCTTTTTCTTTGAAGAGTAAACATCCTAAAATGATCCGGTTTTCAGTATTTGACTATGATTTCGTGTCTGGATTTCAAAGCTGAAGAAAATTGTTTGCAGCTATGACGTGATTTTCAAACCAGATGAATAAAGAAGAAACGCAAAAAGAAAGGAATAAAGTAAAGGAAAAAGGAATAAAGTTGAGTTGGCAACTCTGCCAAGTGCTATAAAGAAGTAACATATAAGTGCTCCGTACAATTTAAATCTTTTTTTCGAATAAAAACCAGTTTATTAATTAATATTTTGTTTGAAAGCTACCAATCTGACATCCCGTAAGCAAGTGAGACACACAGATTTTCCAATTTTATATTTAAATCACTATTTAAACAACTTTAAAAGCACCAGCTCAATTAAGATTCAAGAACATAGGTTTTTTGTAGCCATTTTTTTGAAGTTCACTTCACCAACTTAGCATGTATATAAAAAAATTTGATGAACAAGAATAAACGGAAAATTGCAGAAACATCTCCAGAACTTAACTCGCTCACTCCGCCAAAAAGAAAAAAAAATGTCTCACTTAGTAGGTTCCATGTCAATTCAGGAATTACGGCAAATGTTCGACTCTAAACTTAAAGAAATTGCTACGAAGGACGACATTGCTAGTCTGCGCGGGGAGATAAGTGAGGTTAAAGTCAAAAACAATAAGCTGAAGGAGACGGTTCTTGCTCTGAACACCAAGTATATCTCCTTAGATAAAGAAATCAACCAAATCAAAACCACCGCGAATGCAGCTAACTTATATAGAGAATTTTCTTCAAGTTAATTATTAAAATAAAAACGACTCGGATGCTTTGAGGGATCTTTATTGAATAATCCTAAAATATTTTTCTGTCGATAGAGAAATCTATATATGATCTAAAATAAATTGCGGATAGATCATCCGATCATTTAGGCCAATCGCGATTTGCTACAACGTTTCTTATGTACATTTATTTAAGTAATGAATAAAAAATTAACTGACTACTTTGAATTAAGAATACTACAGCTCGGACAGCCTGATCAAGTAATCGCCCCGATTACATTGTATTTTGTGAATTAATAAAAGTTTCTTTCTAAACATAACGATAATGTTTTTTTTTCATATTTTAAAAGAGTATGAAAATTTGCATTTTTGTGTATTAATAAATTTTCTTTTGTTAAATAATAAAAGTTTCTTTCCTATCATAATGATAATGTTTTTTTTTTTTCATATTTTAAAAGAGTATGAACATTGAACATTTGCATTTTTTTGTGAATAAATAAATTAAAAAAATTAATTTTCTTTTGTTAATTAAGAGATATTTTAAAAGAGTTTGAAAATTTGCAATTAATTTATAAAAATAAGATTATATATTTTTGTATATACATAAAAACATTTAGTAAAACATTCAGATTTTTTTTTATAATAACGAGATATGAGAAAAATTGTTTGGTTAATTGATTTTTCTTTTTTTTATAAAAAAGCAGTTACACTATTTATCAAAATCTATGTTGTCAATATCTCCGACGTCATCTGCGTCTTCTTCATGTGCCAAGCTTGATAATTTCGTCAGAAATGGCCTCATATTAGCAGGTGACGAAACTTCCCTGTATGGCAAACGTTTTAATTGTAGACCATCAATGTCTTTAATTAAGTATCTGTCGTTAGGCATAACTTTCTCTATTTCGTAAGGCCCCCTATATTTGGCGAATAGTTTCTTATTAATGCCAGGAGTGGTTATTATATTTTTTATCATAATGAAGTCACCTTTTTTGTATACATGGGGTTTCTTATGCGCTGCTGCCAAAACAAATTCAAAGGATTCATCATCAATGTGTAGTATGTTAAATGATCTACTAAGAGCGTCAACGTGATTCATCATGTTCCCTTTACGGTGCTCTACGTTGTAATCGAAGCTTTGTAGCTCTGAAGCCCAGCGTGAAATGCGCGGATTTAGAGACTTTTTCTTTAGAGATAGTTTCAGTGCTTGGCAGTCAGTGACTATTTTTAAAGGTACTCCAATAAGATAAATTTTATGCCTCAAACCATCTTCATTTATTTTGTATCCATGGTATTGGATTTCTGTTTGTAAGAACGAACACTTGTCGAATCTGAGATGAAAACCATTTTGAATTAAAACCTTAATAACTTCTTCTAAAATATCTAAATTTTCTTCTATAGACTCTGTAGCGATTACAAAATCATCGAAATAGCTAAGAATTTTACCTTTCGCAATCAAATCTTTAAATACTTACTTAATAAATCTTTCAAAAACGGAAGGACCGTTCTTAAGTCCAAATGGCATTTTCACACATTCAAATTGTCCTAGAGGCGTTGTAAATGACGTGTATTTAATTGATTTCTCTTCCATTTCGACATAATGAAAACCATCTTTTAAATCAAGAGTTGTGAAAAACTTTTTATTTTTTAGACGATCGATGTGATCCTCTATTAACGGCAAGGGATAATTGTGCCTTAGAGTCAATTTGTTTAACTCGTGGAAATCAAAGCAAAGCCTTAGCTCTCCATTCTTTTTCTGCACAAGAACTATGGGTGACGCAAATGAGGATGTTGATTCGCGGATGATGCCTTTTTTCATTAAATCGTCTATAATCTCTTGGAGTTTTATTTTATGCACATAGGGCAATCTCCTAAGTGAACAGTGAAAAGGTGTTTCTTTGAACAAAACTATTTTCATTTTAAAATATTGATTAGATGTTTTATTATCTTTCAAAATAGAAAAAGCTGGTGTAACTATCCTAACAACGTTGGCTTTTATAACCTCAGGTAAATTTTCATTAATTTTAAGACTTTTTTTTCTCACATTGCAACTCACGTCGATATTCAAAACCTCATACATAAAGTTGTCACCATCACATGCACTAATCAGCTCATTATCTTGACTTGTTGCAGGAACATCATGAATGTCAGATGATACGTGGAGATCCCGATCAATTCCAATTAAAAAATTCACCTTCTGTTGTTGTAGCACCAAACCAATTTTTCCCATGAAATCTCTTCCTAGAATTACAGGATAAGACATTGAATTATTTTTACCAACTAACATTTGCAAATTAATAAATAAATTTTCATAAGATATGATACTACTAATACTTCCCAGTACGTCTAATGGGGTATTGTTTACTCCAACACGTCCAGTGTCGATATCAAAATGGGTGGAATAAAATTAGCTTGGACAAAACTAATTGGGCTTCCTGAGTCCAAAAGCGACAATAGTTTTGTTGATGTATCCATTTGATCGCTGACAAATTTAAAGCTGATGTTCTTTTCGAATTCGTTGCTTGATGACTTGCTCTTCCGATGTGTGTCCACGTTGCCTGACAAACCCATATTTACTTCTTCTTCTGCTCGATCTTTCGTATTCACAATCATAACTGAATTCTTGGCAGGGCAATTTGGTGATATGTGTCCCAGGTTCCCACACTTGAAGCACGATACTTCTCTCTTATCAGGTGGTGGTCGAGTACTGATACGATTAAAAACTTGATTGCTGACATCTGCTCGGTTAGGTGTAATGTTGCGTGTATGAAAATTATTGTGTGCACCTCTCGATGGTCTGACATCAGAATTATTGTCGCGGCAATTGCGCTTTAACTTCTCATATTTGCGTAAGGCTGACTTTAATTCGGTAATGTTATTGGCGTTATACAGCATCGTCTTATTTATTTCAACATCTGCGATTCCTTTGAGTATAAATTGAATTATGTCCTCTTCTTCAACGGAACTTTGTGAAGCTATTTCCAGCATCGAAAGTACATATTGCTGGAAGGTCTCGTCACGACGTTTCTTTCTGTTTTGAAGATCGCTGTACACATCTGCCTTGGTCACATTCTTTTTAAATTCATTCATCAAATAATTTTTCATATGATCTAAAATAAATTGCGGATTGATCATTCGATCATTTAGGCGATTTGCTACAACGTTTATTATGTACATTTATTTAAGTAAATAATATGCTGTGCACAGACTACTTTGAATTAAGAATACTACACTTAATATTTAGATTGAAAAAAAGGACAAAACGATCCACTTTTGCAAACTGAAAACCTTTGCAAAACGTTATCGGAGTCACCGAACATAATCACCGCTCATGAAATAAGGCAAATAAATTCAACAAGTGATTTCGTTACTACTTTAGTTTAGCTTAGTTTATTTCATCAAACAGATAATTCATTTACATGATAATCCTTAAGACTACTAGATATAATTTATATTAAATTAAGTACCACCAAAGTTACCTATAGTAAATAACAATTGTTTTTTGAATACATCCCGATTAATACAATTGAAGAAATCTACATAGTTACAAACTAAATTAGATTCTCTTAAACATCTTGTAATAGGCTCATTAAGTCCATAATTGGTTTTATGAAAAGGTTCACAAAATAAACTTCTTGTTCTAAAATCTCTAGAGGGAGCATATATCTCAAGCTCAACCAAAGATAATAAAAAAGGGCAATTGATATGATTGTTTAATAAGTCTCTAACAAAAATTATTGAAAAATATTTACGACGATCAAATAATTTTAATAAACCAATAAGTTGAATTCATACGAGGGCATTCGAATATTCCAATTTAAACGATAAACTACGAGACGTGTGAAACGTTTTTGGATATTTTCAATCCTTTGCGAACTTGATTTATAGAATGGACTCCATATAACAGAACAGTATTCTAAAACTGATCGAACAAAAGCAATGTAAAGGGATTTAAGAGTATAAGGGTCAGTGAATTCCTGGGAATTTCTGGAAATAAACCCTAACATGGAATTAGCTTTAGCTACTATATAGTCAATGTGAAGATTAAAGTTAAGTTTGGGATCAAATAAAACACCAAGGTCTTTCTTTTCTTCAATTCTTAAAAGAGGTACACCATCAATTTTATAAATATAAAACAGAGGAGACTTGTTACGAAAAAATGACATAATTTGACATTTAGAAATATTTAGAAATAGATTATTTATCTTACACCACTCACCAAGTCTATGAAGGTCATCTTGAAGAAGAGCACAATCTGAAACGCTTTTTATTTGACAAAAGATTTTTAAGTCATCAGCAAACAACAATTTTTGAGAAAACGAGATGTAGAGAGGAATATCATTTATAAGGATTAAAAACAGAAGCGGACCCAAGTGACTTCCTTGTGGAACACCTGATGAAACATGAGTTTGATGGGAGTTAATGTTACTTATGTGAACATATTGAATACGATCACATAAATAAGATTGAAACCATTCTAATAAATAAGAATGAAAACCAAAATTTTCTAACTTTGGCATCAAAATTTTATGATTGACTCGATCGAAAGCTTTGGCAAAATCAGTGTATATAACATCGCATTGAGTACCTCTTTCTTAGTATTAGTATTAGTATTTAACAAACCCATGTTGATACGGTGAAATAATTTCTTTGAGAAGAAAAGATAGTTTTGTATACACAATTTTTTCAAATATTTTTGGAATAGCAGAGAGTTTGCAGAGCGGTCGATAGTTAGAAACATCCTGTTTAGATCCTCCCTTATGAATAGGAATAATGAAAGAAATCTTCCAATCATTCAAAAATTCACCGGTTTTTAAAGAAGCGTTAAACAGAAGTTTCAATGGAACACAAAGGGAACTTGCGCAATGTTTTAAAACAAAAGGAGATAATTCATCGGGACCAGGTTGCTTATCCAAACTCAGGCTATACATAGCTTCAAAAACATCAGAAACACTTATATTTAATGATCCAATATTAAGTGAACTATTTTTGCAATCGTGAACAAGAGAAACAGGAAGGTCATATGTCGAATACACCGATTGAAAAAAGTCAGCAAAATAATTAGTGATTGTTTGAATGTCTATTATGAATGAATGAATGAATGACTATTAGAATTTTTTTGCCGTTGATATAACTCCAGAAAGATTTGCTATTTACTTTTAAATTCGATTCTGTTCGTAGCAAATAGTCTTTATATAAAAATTTATTAAGTACTTCGAAATCTTTTTGAATACGCCTATATTTTCGTAGTAAGGTGTTATCGTTATTGGAACAGCGAAATAGCTTGTATGCTTTATTTTTCTTGTTACTTAAATTTATTAACCTTTTACTATACCATTGAGGTTTAGATCTAACGGAGATTAATTTTATTGATACAAAATGATCAATTGCCTCAATGTCTCAATAAAAGTATTATAAGAAACAGAAAGTTTATTATTTTCAAATACTTGATGCCAGGAAATTAGGTTTAAACACTCATTAATAGCATCATAGTTACCTTTGGCGTAGTTTAAAAAAAAATTGAATTATCATTAATTGGTTTCAAATATCCAAAAAAAACTAATCTGAACACTTAGTGCAAGATGGTGAAGAGAATTATTAAATATTGGATTAATACATTCTATTATATTAACAGAAGAGTAGTAGCCCGTAGCGTAATGGTTAGTGCGTACGACTGTCACGCTGGAGGTCTGGGATCGCTTCCCAGCCTCGTCCACCTAAAAAGTTTTTTTCAGGGCTACTGCCTCTTGCGAGGAATTGACAAATCTTCCAAGAGTACCAGTTGTCACGAATAAGTGCGTCTCGTCTAGCCGTTCGGATTCGGCATACAATTGTAGGTCCCTTCCATTCCTGTCGAAAGGCGCACACAGGAATGGTTGCGAGTTGTTAGTCACTAGGCCCTGGTTCTTCATGAGCCGTTGTGCCACCCGATTTATTTTTTTTATTTCTTATATTAACAGAAAGTTCCTTGTCAACATAAATTAAATCTAAAATTCTATTCATATTATTATAAAAACCATTTAATTGTATAATTCACAAAAAGAATCTATAACTTCACTTTCAAGCTCTGAATAAATATTAAAAGGCAATAAACATGATTCATCTTGATCAAAAGTCCAATTAATATTACAAAGATTAAAATCACCTAGTATAAGCAAGTGCTGATCGGGATTTAATTGAGAGAAAAGAGTGCGACAATTATTTACATGTATTTTATATAAGTCAATAGAACTACCTGGTGGTATATAGCTTAAAATAATATATAAATCAAATAAGGAGTCCTTAGAGACTCGAACCGCAAGTTGATCAATATCATATTCAGAATTAACAGCTGATGAAGGCAAATCAATTTTTTCACAATTAAAATGGGATTTGACTGCAATAAGCACTCCTCCACCTCTGGTTAACTTTGTCTTCACTGGGCATCTGTCTTTCCGGAATACACTATACTGATTATCATCAAATAATTCAGAATTGTGATGATTATTAGTTAACCATGTTTGAGTGAAAGTGATGGCATCATATTTAGAACCAGTGTTTTGATAATAGAGTAAGAACTGGTTATTAGGTGTTGGTGTACGGGGGCAAGGTTGAGGCAGAGGTAGAGACAGAGGCAGAACATGATTTAAGTCGATGGATGAACGTGGAATGCTACTGCATCGTCGTTTTTTGCATGAGACACGAATTTTTTTATTTGCACTTTGGGTCCATGGCAATATGTAGCATATTTTCGGGAACACTAACTTTGAGGTTGATGAACCTTAGCACCGTTTGCACATCTTTTTTTTATTAATTTAAAGCATTTGATATGGTCTTTAGGAATTACAGTGTTATTGGAAATATAATTAATAATGTCATCAGTATCAGTCCCAATATGAAATCTTGATATATGGAACCATTTATAATTAGGCAATGAATTGAGGCAGAGAGAATTATTAGTTCCAAACACTCTTTTTGGGTTTCTTGGTTTATTTTTTATAGGGATTACGTTGTTGGTGAGACTATTATTTGACAATGATGCATAGGTAGTTATAGCATCAGTGGGGGGTGGTGATGATGACTCACTGGTTTTAATAATTTGAAGGGGAGAAATTAAGTTGATAGGTGGTATATTATTTGGATTGTTTACAGGTGGTATATGTTGAATTAAGTGACTGGAAAGCAAATTATTTTCACTGCTGGATAAATTTGTTTAAAATGGGAAAGATCGTTTTTAAAACTAGTAACCATTTTAGATAGTTCAGAAAACTGTTGAATAAAATTGGCGAATGTTGGATCGGCACAATTGTTACAATTCCAAGACATATTCGGATTTGATAAGGTGTTAAAATCAATGTCATTTACGTTGGCACATTCTTTATGAAACGTTAATCCACAAAACGAACCGCATGTAACACGCAAATGAGAGCGCCGAATAGGTTCATGGCATTTAACACAATTGAGAGCCATGTTAGCGAAAAGAAAATTGTAAGAAGCGAGAGCGTAAATAGAAAGCGACTGTAAGCAATGACTAAACAACTCAGACTGTAGCCGAATTTAGAAATAAAAACAGTGCATTTATGGTTCTTAGGAATGCCAAAACACTCAAAGGAACCGGCATATCTGTGAGTCGTGACTACCCACCAGCAATTCGTCAAAAGCGTTGCAAACACAGATAAGCAATACCTAGATGGGAATCTACGGCTGTCAATTCGGTTTGCCTACAAGCTCAAACGTCAAATGGCCGTGGTGAACATCGGATTTTTGCACTAGTGTACATGCAGACGACCGTGGTGAAAATCGGATTTTTGCACTAGTGTACGTGAAAAAAAAAATCCGAGTTTCACCTCGGTTCGTGAACAAAATGGCGGATAATTTAAGAATCCAAGGGTTTGTTTAAATGTGCTAGGTTCTTGTATGCCGATTTCATTTCGACGATTGCAGATTAATTTTTTTTGTTGTAAGGAAGTCGCAAAAAAAATCGTGTACCGGTGTAAATTTTCTATATGAAAGATTTGATTTTTGATCTTTGCTATCACAGATTTGATTTTTTTGTTGAAATGAAAGTTACATTTAGGTTTAACTCTTTAGGTTTTAGCTCTTCCAAACCAATGTGAAGCATTCGTTGCGGCGAAGTAACATTCGCATGTCAAAATTTATTTACATGGTGATAAATGAGAGTGCCCACACCAACGCGGCGGAGAAACATATGAATTATTTTTGACTGACGAATGTTTCCTCGCCGCAACGAATGTTTCGCATTGGTTTGGGTGAGCCTTAAATCGGAGCGAAACACTCACGACAACAAAACATTCACTTTTTAAAATTAAGTTACATGAAAATAATTGAGAGTAGGTACCCACAATGAAAGCGGTGCGATTTTCCATATGAACCCGATGACTGACAAAAATGTTGTCCACGCATCGGTTTGGGGGACCTTAAATTAATTTCTAAAAATTTACGTCGGAATTTGACCATGATGCAATTCAACCCCTTACGTATAAATTAAAATAATTTCATATATTAAGTGTGTCTGTACCCTAAAACTAAGAATATAGTAGCTGTCAAATTTGCCATGGTGAATTTAATTTTTGTTGATTTCTCGAACCTTATTATTGGTTGGCGAGATTTTTTTTTATAATTATTGTGCTGTAGAGCTGAAAAAAATTTAAATTATGTTTTTAAATTTCATAAACATAATTAGGTCTTTTGCCCTTTGCTATACTCTGCTCAAACAGGGCCCCTTCGGAGGCGACAGAGTTCTACAAAAAGTTCTCATCGCGCATCGTCTGCCCAAGTAGCTTTTTGGCGAATAGGGCTTTTTAGAAAAAAAGCAATATATCTCTGTCTCATAGCTTCTAAACGTCAAATAAAAATTTTGGGTTAATGACGTTTGAGTGCTTGGCGTCAATTGAATTAGTGGCGCGTTCTTTTTTGTAACTATGGTCAAAAACAAAAGTGGCAATGTCAAAATTAAAAAAGTCAATTTTTTTAAGAACGATCAAAGTTAATAAAATGGGAAGGGGTTGAAAAAAAAATCGAAAAAATAAGAAATAATAAACAAAAGACAAAATTTTGATTGCGTTAAATTATTGATAAATAATTCACTACCAAAAATGCATGGTTCCTACAAATTAAATAACTATCAACTTCATTTTTGCATGAAATTGAATAGCAATACAAAACATTTCTAATTTGTTTTAGATTTTTTTGTTAATTTTTTATGAGCCACACATTTCTTTATTAAAAAATTGACCCAAGCGGATGAATAAAATTTCAATGAAAAGTGAACTATTCAGAAAACAATTCCCAATATCAAATTCAATAATAAAACAATTAAATTTATAATTAATTATTATAAAATTGAAAACAAATCCAAATCGGAAGACGAAAAGCAAACACAATCTAACCCCAAAATGAAAACTCAAAGTAACTTTTTCTTATTAAAAGAACGATGAAGGTGAACTAGTTAGAAAAAAAAAAGAACGCACAAATGTCATTAACCCAAAATTTTGGCTGTTAAATTTGAGTTTGACAATTCGTTAAAAATTCCCATTGGAAGAAAGAAACATGAAAGCACCAAAAGATTTTTCATTGAAATTCAAGGACTCGGTCAAGTTCCGCTTGCCATGCGGGCATTGTGCTTGGTGAAACAAATATTTTTTTGTTAATTTATTTTTTAATGAAAATCACAAACACCGGAATAAAAATCTTCGCACAGCACATTTATGAAAAAAAAAAATGAACTGTCAAACAAATCAAATTCACCGCGTTAAATTGTTGTTGCAGTTCACATCTATTCATCGACACGAACTGAAATTACAAAAACAACAATGTAAACAAATGGGTTTTGGGGGGTGATACGAACGAAAGATTCCTATCCTATTGCTTATCTGTGGTTGCAAACTTCTGCAACTGCGAAAACACGTCCAGATTACCCAGACCCCACATGAAAGTATCACTGCGCGACGATAAACTCAGGATCAACAACGTTATTGTGGAATGGTTTCATAATCAAGGATTTTTGGCCGACCAGGAAGATGGTTTTAAAAGATTAATTGAAGAAAATAACTTGGATAAAAACTTCTTTGACCAAATCTGTTTACGAATCCATCAAAATCAAAACATAAGTAAAGATGTCAGACGAAACGTCAACCAACAAGAAACGTCAGCTAGGCCTGCATTATCTTCGGGTGGAAACACAATGCAAATCTTGGATTGGGACTCCGGAGCAAATAACTTAACTCATTAAAACACAAACAATTTTATTAATAATGATTAGGTAGATGCCGTCTGCATAAATTTAAATGTAGTTAATATTAAAATACTAAGTTATAATATAGCAGGTTTAAAAAATAAGATAAGCTCAGTAGATTTTATAAATTTTATTAATGAACATGAAATATTTGTTTTACTTGAAACTCATGTCACAGAAGAACTTTACACACATTTTGAACTTTATTTTCCAAATCACAAACTCAAATGGTCACCAGCTGTAAAATTCAACAGAAAAGGAAGAGCTAGCGGAGGAATGCTGATTGGCTATAAACCTAATATAAGAAGTGTGGAAATCGTTTTTAAGGGAAATGATAACCTGATTTATATGGAAATAAAATCAAACTCTCATATTTTATCTTTGATTCCTGTTTATTTAAATTGCACTAGCTGGGAGAGACACTTTAATATGCTTGAGGACACCTTGTACACTTCCAATATTCAAAACATCATGCTTATTTGCGACTTCAATGCTAGAACAGGAGCAATCGAAAGTGAAAACAAACCGCAGAACCTGGCCCTTCGTCGTTCAAGAGACTCCGTCTTAAACAGAGAAGGAAGAAAAATCATTGACCTCTGCAATTCCTTCGGACTAAGTATATGTAACGGAAGCACGCAAGGAGACACTGAAGGAGACTATACTTTCATCGGACCTCTGGGTAGCTCGGTGATTGACTATGCAATGGAAGCTGGTGATTGGTGTAACCTAATGAACAATTTCGAAGTGTTATCGCAAATCCACTCCGATCATCTCCCTATCCAGGTGTCTTTTCAGTTGTCACCGCATCAAGAACTCGCAAATGTTTTGGATACATTACCTACAAAATATAAATGGAAACAATCAGTTGCAAATGAGTATGTCGCAGCGTTGGAAAGCAACACCTCCCATCAACTAGTCCCTTCCGTTCCGTATCTCAGTCTTTCTAAAATCGAAGATACTATTGTAATGTCGATACCAACTTCCTGTAAGTCAAAAAATATAAGAACTAACTTTCGAGAAAAATGGTTTGACAAGGAGTGCTCAGAGACAAGACAAAAATCATTCGGTTGGTTAAGGCTTCTCAGAAAGTACCCTCAAAATCAGCTTATCAAGCGGGAGTATCGACGTTGAACAAACTTCTAAAATCTCTGCTGAAATCAAAGCGTCGAGCCTACTTCGAAAACGTCGTGCAGGACCTATCAAATTGTAGGGATGCATCTCAGTTTTGAAGAAAAGTTCGCTTTATCAACAACGACAACAAATGGCACCAATCTTCTCTACCGCTTAATATGGAAGACTTAAAGGATCATTTCGAAAACCTCGCAAAAGAAAAAATTTGTACTATCTTTCAATTTGCTATCCCTTTTCAAGCAAATGAAGTCCTGGACGCTTCATTCTGCATTTCAGAGGTGAAAACAGTTTTGGACGAACTCAAAAGCAACAAAGCACCTGACTCCAACGGTATTTCATCAGAATTTTACAAATTTAGTCCCCCAGTACTGATAGAAAATCTTACTTTAGGGCCCAGTTATAGCTATCATTGATAACCATCATTGAAAAAGTTAGTTGTTGATTTTTAGACCCTTCGAAAGTTTAATCGTTGAATATTTTAATGCAGAAATATGGCTTACGACTTCAAAATTATTTCTCCGCAAACAAAATTCATTTTTACCCATATCTTCCCCATAACGTAACTTTTAATTTTTTCAATGATCATTGGTAAGGTAGTTCATCATTGAAAAATTAAAAGTCATTTTATGAGAAAAGTTGTGCCAAATTGAATTTTGTTTTGCCTGGAAATATTTATTAAGTCAATAAACTTTACTTTTGCATCAAAATAATCATTTATTTCTTCTTCAAAATCTCTCAAAATTGACAATTAATATTTTCAATGATGGTTTTCAATGATAGCTATAACTGGCCCCTTAGCGCTGAACTATGCCTATGATCATGGCTGTGTGCCAAGCTATTTTAAAGAATCCATCATGACACCGATATTCAAAAAAAGGTGATCGCACAGTCTCCGCAAACTATAGAGGAATATCTTTGTTGAACATATCAATGAAAATTCTCACAAAGGTACTCTACAAAAGACTTTACAACTGGGACAAATAAACAATCTCTTGCGTGAATCCCAGGCTGGTTTCCGCAAAAATTATTCAACAATTGACTAAATTTACACACTTACCAGCATTGCGGACATTTTTATCAAAGACAAAAAGAAATTGTACGCATTCTTTATTGATTTCCAAGCGGCTTTTGATACCATAGACAGGAAAGCTCTGATGCTGAAGCTCTACAATAAAGGTATCTCAACGAAATTCGGACGTATTCAGGAAACATTGTACGACTCTACAACTTCTGTGCTTGCGTTCAAAGATAATTTATCGGAACCCTACGAGGTAGAAATAGGTTTAAGACAGGGGTGTAACATAGGTCCCCTTTTATTCGCTCTTTTCATAGACGACATCGAGGGAGTTTTACAGGGTGGAGCAAGAATTACCGCAAATCTACTTGTAAAAACCTTGAAGTTCGCGGACGACATTGTGGTGTTTGCTGAAACGCCTGAAAGTCTCCAATTGATGATAAACAGAATATCTGAGTACTGCAACAAATGGAGGCTTCAGGTAAACCTCAGCAAATCTAAAGTAATGATTTTCCGTAACGGTGGAGGCCCAAACTGTTGCAACGAAAGCTGGAGTTACGATAACCAAAGAATTGAAGTAGTTAGTGACTATAATTACCTTGGAGTTAAAATATCGAGGAAACTTAATCTCAGAAACCATATGACAGAAACACTCGCCAAATCCAAAAACGCTCTAAACGCAACCTGGAAAGCTGTGATGAAAAATAAGGATGTTAGCTTTAAAAACAAATTAAGTATTTTCGAAACAACAGCCAAGGCCATAATGTGCTACGCCGCTCAGCTATGGAGTCATACAGAATTTGATGAGGAAGAACAACTGTTAAGATATTTTCTTAAGAGAACGTTGAGGCTTCCAAGCTGTACAGCAAACCACATTCTCATGCTCGAGACGGGACTGCCTCCTGTATTCATCTCAACGCTGAAAATGAAGGTGGACTACATATTGAAAACGGCAAACATGGAGGAGAATAGACTTCCCAGAAGACTCACTATGGTTATCTTAAGAAGAAAATTGTCCTGGTTCGACAAATGGCGTAATTTCGCTACCTACTGCGGCCGTCAACTCATCCTCGATGAAAACATATCTCAATGGAAAGCTGATCTCTATGATCTCTGATCAGTGCAGTAGATGTAAGGAAAAGAGATGAGTTTGTTGTAAGAGCGAGACAATCAACAAATAGGCTCATATACGCAAGGCTTGACTTGTCAACCAAAAGCTATTTCAAAGGAGAGTACTCAACCGCCCTCATGTCACTCGTTTTAAAAACAAGAGGAGAGTTGCTATCACTAAACTTTATGCCACATAGAGACGATCGTCCAGAAATCTGCAGTCTATGCAACCACGGAGCAAGAGAGGACATCCATCACTTTCTCGGCAAGTGTCCTATTTAAAGGGAAACACGCAGTAGCGTTTTTGGAAAAAGTTTACTTAGTGAAGATGAGATGAGAATTATGGAGGAATTATTGTATAACTTTCTATAAGGAACTATATGTATAACTTTCTATAAACTTTATGTTTTAATTGTCAACTGGCAGACGGCTTAAGCCATGCTCAAAAATGAATGTTTATTACTAATTAATATTTTGTAAAACTTAAAGAAAAATAAATCATTTATTAATCTAAATCTAATCTAATCTAATCTAAGAAATGCAAGTCTTGCAGTCCCTGGAGGCGGCTTAAGATGTGTTATAAAGGGTGTCCCTGTCCATCTGGGTAATTTACAAAAAGAACACATTTTCCTCTTAAAGCTATAAAAAAGAGAAGGTTTACGGACAAAAAGATAACACAACAAAATAAAAAAAAATTTAAATACAAAATATACACATTCGTAATTTTCAAGAATTTTACACAACACAACAATAAGGGGCTAGAGTTGCCTTTATCATCATTAATACCGTCTTGATATTTTTCATTTGTCCTTTTTCTTTGAAGAGTAAACATCCTAGAATGATCCGGTTTTCAGTATTTGACTATGATTTCAAAGCTGAAGAAAATTGTTTGCAGCCATGACGTGATTTTCAAACCAGATGGATAAAGAAGAAACGCAGAAAGAAAGAAATAAAGTTGATATTTTAATAACGAGTGATGAAGAAAAAAATATAACGAATATAAAATTGATTACTTTTTTTTAACAAAATCCACTATAACTTTAAAACAAAAGCAATTAGCAAAAAAGTTACAATGACACTAGTTGCAATTGCGCAAAATGTGTTTCCTGGCTTGTGTACTGACACTCTTTCGAATACCGAAGTCAAACTTCGTCAGGTACTGTTTTCCCAGCAAAAGCCTCCCCTAATGCATTGGACTATTATAGTTTCGACTTAATATCTACATTGGCATATGTATTAGGTAGTAGCCCGTAGCGTAATGGTTAGTGCGTTGGACTGTCACGCGTGAGGTCTTGGGTTCACTTCCCAGCCTCGTCCACCTAAAAACTAAAAAGTTTTTTTTCAGGACTACTGCCTCTTGCGAGGAGTTTACAAATCCTCCAAGAGTATCCCTTGTCATGAATAAGTGCTTCTCGTCTAGTCGTTCGGATTCGGCACAAAATTGTAGGTCCCTTCCATTGCGGTCGACACGCGCACACAGGAATGGTTGCGAGTTGTCAATCACTAGGCCCTGGTTCTTCACGAGCTGTTGCGCCACCGAATTTATTTATTTTTATAGGTGCAATGGTGAGTGCAATATACATATTTATGTATTTACAAATTAATACAAGCAATTGGCATGTTGGCCATTTTTACAGAGGTTACAATTGGCAAATCAAATAGGGAATTAGCTACCCAAAAAGTGTAGGTACGAGTGTGTATGTACATTGTACATACATACACATGTGTTGAATTTAAATGTTTTATTCAAGGTTGCAACCTTGAATCTTCAGTTACATCAGAAGCAGCATCACTTATTACCTACAATTACACTTATGTTACCTAAATATGTAGGTATATTGAAGGTTTTGAAGGTACATATATTGCTAGTCTAAGAAAGATTGGATTTGATCGGGAACAAATTAAGGTCGGTGTTAATTGCGTTAAAATTTTGGTTACATTTGATCCCAGTTAAATTTGATCCGTTTTTATAGGGGTGAATAAAATTGAAGGGTTTTACTGTTTCCATTGTATTAAATGGAATTTTTTACAACATACATTTCCCAGGCGGAGAAACATTCGCCGCTGTGTGGGCACTCTCATTTATCACCATAAATTTTGACTGGCGATTGATTCTCCGCTGCGCTGAATGTTTCGCGTTGGTTTAGGAGAGCCTTTAAAGTGAAACATTTGCTAGTCAAAATGTATTTGTATGGAGATAAATGAGATACCCAAGGCAACGGCGAATGTTAAATTTTGACGGTTAAATTTTGACGACTGTATTCACTTCAGTTATGTCAAAATTAAGCTATAAGATTAAATTTAACGCACTTTTACCGAAATTGACACGCGGTCTAATTCATGAAATATTATTGCTGGTTCGACGCAGAATTTTATCCTGTACAATAAATCCAAAGTGCCCCAAAATTCCCTTATTGGCTTTTTGTATAAAGACTCTCTACAGAATCAGCGTTGAAAATAAAAACATGTGTCATATGATTAGATTGTGTTATGATAAATTTTTCAGCTTGATAAACTACCGCCTTCCCTCCCCCTCTCCGTCTGCGTCTATACAAAAAGCAAATGAGGGCATTTTGGGGCACTTTGGATATGTTGTACAGGATGAAATTCTGCGTTGATACCAGGAATAAAAATTCATGAATTAATTTGTTCCCATACTAAATTTTCTATCTTTCCTAGAATATGTATGATCTTATGGGTAAGTAGTGGAGAATCAAACATATTTAAAATGATGATTTTCTTGTTTTTATTTTAAAGGCTCTAATATTCTAAAATATTTGTAATTGTAAAAACAACAACCATTATTTATAAAATGTCTTGCGAGTATTGTTTCTAAAGTGCTCATACTTCAGACGTTCATGTTATTTAAATGCCTTAAGCCCTTTGTTTAACTGAAGGGAAATTAAAAATTAATTGAATCGAAATACTTTGAGATCCAATGAGATAATTATAAAGTTAAAATACATTTTTCTAAAGGTATAATTTAATTGATTGCAACATAATTGCTTAATCAATAAAAATTTTCTCGGTTAAGCAATCGAATAATGAGATCAGCTCAGGTTACACAAAGTTCAGAAGTAGATATAAAGATAAAGAGCTGTGCGCGTATGATTTTCTGTATAGACTTGGGGCAAGGGGAATTGTATTGAACTAGTGCTGCCGGTATTGCAGCAGCTGCATTCCGACAAAAAATTAGATCACAATCCGATTTTTTAAAGTGCATTAGCAATATATGCACGTTCTATTCGTATGTACATACGTATGTCTGCTGTCTGCTGCCACTTGACTACTGACGCGCGGCATTATGCACAGAAAACTGTAAAATATCACTGTTGTTGAGAGGCGATTGATTTCATTGACTCAAGGATTGCTCGAAATGTGAATGTTATCATTATCAATAACGACACACGGTAACGCTTAATTATGTATCATTAACAAAATTGAGAAAAAAAAAATATAAATAAGTGTAGGTATGCCTACATAATATATTTATGCAGGGTGTTCCAAGTTCACCATCGCAGATGAAAACAATGCGTTCTTGAGGTAATTCTAAGGACGTGTGTCAATTGCGTTAAAACTTTGGTTAAATTTGATCCCAGCTAAAATTGATCCGTTTTTATAGGGGTGAATAAAATTGAAGGGTTTCCCTGTGTCAATTGCATTAAATGGAATTTTTTAAAACAAATATTTCCCATTGACGTTCCTTGTAATAAGAAACCTATCCGAGACCGGTGTCAATCTATCCAAAAATGTTCAGATACCTTGATTTGATGTTACAATAGCTTTTTTTCAGAAGGAATTACAACCCAAATCTATCCAGATCGCTTTGGATACGATCTTGAACGCGGAAATTGCATTTTGACAGTCGCAGTCATGGACCTAGTATACCTGGAGTGCTAGTCGATTGTCATTCTCATACAAAAATTTCATTGAAGCGACAGCAATGCCTATGCCTATGTGCCACGCCGAATGTTTCGCATTGGTTTGGGTAGAGCCTTAAAGGTGAAACATTCGCTAGTCAAAATTTATTAGCATGGAGATAAATGAGAGTGCCCAAGCCAACGGCGAATTTTTCTCCCCCGCGACGAATGTTTAGTGTTGTGTTGGAAGAGCCTTAAGCGGTGTACACATTATCAAACCTGTTTGACAAATCTGTTCACGGTTGATAGTGTGTACTCTCTGTTTGACAAACACGGTCTTTGTTCACATATTATTTTGATACTGTTGAGTGTTTGACATCAAAAAGGTTTGTCAAACAGGTTTGATAATGTGTACCCCACTTTAAACCATGATAATTGAAAATGGGTAATCGTCGAATGTGTTTATTGTTGATCAAATTGTTTTCGAAAAATCAAAAGTGTGAGTTCCTAATCGTTCCTATCGCTAATAAGCCAATATTGGTTGATAAGCGTTAATGGCCTTCACACTAGTCCACTGTGTATTAATATATGTCAAAAAAGTGGTGAACAAATTATGTAGCATAGTGTGCAAACAAAATATGACAGCCCAGCCTTCACAAACCAACATTCTATCCCACACGATTTGACATGTATTAATACATGCAGAATTTTAGGAATGGTTCTAATTCCATCCCACATTCTATCACACTTTTTTTAGCTTAAGGTAATGTATTAATACAAGCGAGTGTGGAAGCAAAATATGAAAAGTCATTTCTTTCCCACAAATTTGGCAGTCGCGTGGAATTCTTTCTCACTTTCAATTTGACATGTATAAATACACAATGGGCTAGTGTGGAAGGGCTTTAATAGCGTGTTAAAGTCGCATACTAAACTTAACCCACTGTGAACAAACTAATACTAAGTTTTTACCTAAACATAATCCGGATTAAAAAGAGTAGATTAAAAATTAATCTTGAAGTGTTTTCACGAGAAAAAAAGATTAGTTTGACGTTTTCAACCTGAATTGTCATTCAAAAGTCAATACGACAAGAGTAAACAAAATTATTGCAAACAAGGATTATAATTTCCTTGCAGTGAAGAAATTTAATTTCAATAAATAAAAATGTATAATAACTTACAAATATTGTTATCCCTATCCTTCAAAATAATTTGAAGGTGATAATTGGATCGTTGGATAGAAGACGTATTTACAGAAAAAAAAACGCCAGCAATGCCTGCTGAAGATTTTGGTAGCAAGAAAAAAAAAAAACTTTTGTTGGCAAACAAAATGTATAAAAAACAATATACAATAAGAACAGTCTGGATTAGGGTGAGTACAACTACCCAGATTCATTACTTTTATTAAACTTACAATTCCACAGACACATACAAACACTTTTTGAGAAAAGGATGTTGTGAAAAATTACGACGATTTTTTTAAGGAAAATTTTAGAATTTCCCGAAAAACTCCAACCATGTCATCGAAGGTAATTATTATAAATAGAGTTCTGTTTTCGTTAAGCAAATCTTTATTTATTCTAGCAAAAATGATCTACCGTCATTGATTGAAGACCGCAAAAAGATTCAAGATTTTATTGAAAATTATATATAAATCAAGGATAAAGAACCTGTGATACTTTAAGAAATAGGTATGGTTGTAATCGTAACCATTAGTCTTAAGAGTTTTTAATAAATCAAAATAGAGTTCATAAATAAACACAATAAATAATTTTATTATGGAAGTTAATGCTAGTGATTCTCAGTAGTTTTGTGTTAATATTTTTTGATAAATTTATTCGTTCAACTGAACATTTTTATGAAATCTCATGTAATATAAATAAATGCAAAATTAACAACTTTCAACACTGAACATTCACAATATAAGGATAGTTTACAAAGATGCAGTCCTTGTTGCCCTTTTCCGAAAAGTCTCGACAATTGGATGGCTTCGTTTTGCTTCAATTCAACTTCGCCACTGCCCTCAATCAAGCCGGTACGGATTTCATGTCCCTTGGGATCCAATGCCACTGCAATTGGATAAAGTGTAGCACAAGGCTGAGTAGTTCTTGCCAGGCTGACGAACATTTGCAATCGTTTCGGCATGGTTTTCAAAAGATCCATATTAGAAGTTTATGCGGGCAACGTTTATGCCGGTGGCCATCAATTTCTCGAGCATCTTAACGCTGCGGGAGTCTGGTCCAATGGTACAAATAATACCGGACAAGCGTACTGGTTGTTGCGACATGTTTGTTTTTCCGATATCCCCGCAAGTGGTTTATCTTGTCGGCCCAAACTTCAATAAAGAGGTCCACATCATCCGGTGCCCATGTTTTCCTCTGCTTTTTTGTTTGTTTTGGTTCCATTATCTGTTAGTCATTTATTTTAGTACTTTTATTTTACTGTTATTTTAGTATTTAACATGCAATTTAAAGTTTTTTTTTTGATTAATACTTAGAAAAAATTAATTCCTAGACAGTCCTCGGCATCATCAAAGTAAAGTCTGACAGTTTTTTTTTTTTGTTTGTCAATGGAGACATTGACATTTGGAAAGGTGCGTTCCACGAAATAAGGTTTGTTTCTTTTGACAATCTCCTACTTCCAAGAAGATTTCAATAAGACTAATTTCTAATCTTTGTTTGAGGAGATTATAATATGTATGGGAAGATTATTTCAAAGAAGATTATGGTAAAATCCACTTAAATCCGGATTAAATGGTAGGTGCAAACGTAGTATAAGTCGTTTTCAAATTGCCGCTAGTGTATCGATTTTTTTTAATAAAGGGAACGATCGTTATGTTGGCTCCTAGCAGTCCCAGGTATAATAGGTCGATGGTGTAAGTAATGTGCAAGAAGTTTAATACAAACGTCAAAATATATCCACTAGTTAAAATTTAAACGAGCTCCTGAGCAGGTTAAATTTTGACGACTGTATTCACCTCAGTAATGTCAAAATTTTGCCATTGGATCAAATTGATCGCACTTTTAACGCAATTAGCGTACGGCCTAAGTTGAATAATTTCGAACGAGTAAGTACGGTTTTTATGATTTTGGGTCCCGTTTCCAGTTTCTTTTAACTCGTTTTATTCTTGCCGATGCTTGAAATATTTTTTATATTTAAAGCCGAGTACGATGTTGAGTCGAAAGGAAAAATCACATTCAAAATTTACTCAACGAAGAATGAATTAAAGATGGGCGACCGACAGATGTAAGTCATAAACGAAAAATTTCGTACTGCTTTTCGTTTTTTAGAAGGTTCGCTGTTAAATGAGCAATTATTTTGAGAAGTCTCCAATCTTTTCTCGCACAGAATTACTGCCCGTCACTTTTGAATTTTATTCCAGTTTGTTGTTTTCTTTAGGACGGCTTTTTGATTTTCTTGTATTTGTATTCATTTTTTATTTGAAATTTGCGACTCTTTCCGTAATAGTTTCCGTAAGCATTTCGTTGTCGTGCTGAAGACCAAATTTCGGCGTAAGCCTTAGCAAACGTTTATCAATTGAAATATTTTATACACCGTTTTCTATAACTATAGTTTTCCTGCAATTTATTACTTAACACGATTTTTTTAAATTTAAAGTTGTTTTTTTTTACGTTGATAGCATTTTATTCACTATTATATTTTTATCACACAAAGTCGAAATCTTGACTTGAAGGACAATAATGGTTAACACCAATTAAAATGCAAGCAACTATTTTTAAAATAACTTTCATTTAAATTGTTTCCTGTCGAGAATTAGGGCTCCTTACCTTAAGCACCTCATATATGGGATATTCTCAAAAAAGAATGCCATCTAAAAGGTCACTAATTGGTACAAAAAGGTTAACTAGTTTCAGAAATTGGTCAGCCATAGAAAATTTTTAATCAAAGGTTTAAGTTTTTGAAAGGTCGCCAACTATTTTTGGCACCTCATTTATGGGATATTCGAAAAAAAAAATAATACCACCTACATTAACAGAAAAACGCAGTGGCCAAGGAAAGCGCATTCTTTATGCTGCGAATGGAACAGATATCCCAACCTATGGAGAACTACTGATGACACTTAATCTCGGCCTTCGCAGAAGCTATTGCTGGCCATTTGTCATCACTCAAGTCACCGAGCCCCTAATTGGATCCGATTTCTTATCATTTTTCGATCTATTAGTTGATGTCAAAAATAACAAACTGATTGCTCGAAAAACGACACTTCAAACATCTGGTTTTGGCGCAGCTACATCGCCTAGTGCTGCTAATATTGGCACTATAAATCCGTCATCCTTCATTTATGACCCGCTGAAAGACGGGTCTAAGACGAAACACAATGTTACACACCACATTCAAACTAATGGACCTCCTGTATATTCAAAGGCTAGACGACTATCACCCGAACAACTTAAGATAGCTAAGAAGGAGTTCGAATATATTTTCAGCCAATGAATCTGTCGACCATCAAAAAGCAGCTGGGCTAGTTCTCTTCACATGGTCAAGAAGAAAAATGGTGACTGGCGACCATGCGGGGACTACAGAAGACTCAATGCAAACACCGTATCAGATCGTTACCCCATTCCTCACATTGGAGACTTCGCAAACCAACTGAAGGGCAAGAAGATTTTCAGCGTCATAGATCTCACACGTGCATACCATCAAATCCCTGTGGAGCCAGAAGACATTCCAAAGACAGCCATAGTAACGCCTTTTGGACTGTTTGAGTTTATGGTGATGACTTTTGGACTCTGCAACGCTGCTCAATCATTTCAGCGGTTCGTCCACGAAGTTGTAAGAGGCCTTCATTTCTGTTTTTCTTACATCTACGACTTTCTCATCGCATCCAACTCAGCAGAGGAACATCGAGAACACCTGAGAGAGCTTTTCCAGCGATTTACAAATTATGGCCTTACAATAAATCCATCTAAATGCACATTTGAGGCATCATCGGTAAGTTTCTTGGGTTACCTTGTCACTGAAGAGGGAACCAAGCCATTACCATCCAAAGTTGACGCCATCACCTCCTTCAAGAAACCGTCAAAAATTCAGGAACTGCGAAGATTTTTGGGTATGGTGAATTTCTACAGACGATTCATTCCCAAAGCTGCTCAGATTCAAGCACCACTTCATGCATACCCATCTGGCAACAAAAAGTACAAAACTAACATCCATTGGACACCGGAACTGGAAAACGCATTTATGACCTGAAAAGAAGCTCTCGCCAACTCAGCTCTTCTCGTACATCCAACTGAAGACGCACCATTGTCAATCATGGTTGATGCCTCTGATACAGCTGCAGGCGCAGTTGTACAGCAACTTGTGTCAAATGATTGGCAACCTGTTGGATTTTTCTCCAAAAAACTTTCACCATCGCAACAAGCTACATTGCTTACGACCGCGAGCTTTTGAGTGCTTACTTAGCTATCAAGCACCTACACCTACACCTACACCTACACCTACACCTACACCTACACCTACACCTACACCTACACCTACACCTACACCTACACCTACACCTACACCTACACCTACACCTACACCTACACCTACACCTACACCTACACCTACACCTACACCTACACCTACACCTACACCTACACCTACACCTACACCTACACCTACACCTACACCTACACCTACACCTACACCTACACCTAAACCTACACCTACACCTACACCTACTTGAAGGAAGACAGTTTGTGCTTTACACGGACCACAAACCTCTTACCTTCGCTTTTCAACAAAAACCGGAGAAGTCAAGCACACGTCAACTCAGACACTTAAGCTACATCGGACAGTTTACCACAGACTTAAGGCATGTATCCGGCAAAGATAACGTCGTTGCTGATGCTCTATCCAGAGTATACGCCATATCCTTACCATCTGCAATTGACTACGATGAATTAGCAAAGCAACAACAGATCGATGACGAACTCAAGAAACTACTCAGCTCAACAACATCTTTGCAGTTAAAGAAATCACTCTGTCTTACTCTGACCATCAAATATTTTGCAATATTTCTACTGGAAAGGTCCGCCCATACGTTCCAGCACCTCGGAGGTGCCAAGTTTTCGAGACGATACAGAGGGGGAGTACTGTAGCGACAGTGTAGGAATCCTGAAAGTGAAATAAGAAAAAGGACAAGATCCTAGTCTTTTGAATTCCCGATGCATTGGAACCAATCCACACTCTTCTTGAACCTGCACCAGAAAATCTCTTTAATGATGCTATTTTTTGCAACTTCGAAAATGGGTGTTATTCAAAATGCGGCTGCAAAAAAGTAGACTTATTTTGTTCCAGCATGCAAGAGTTGCCAAGGCCAGTCGTGTTCGAATGTTGAACCTCCAACAGAAGAAGACGAAACAACATTCATCAACGGCGAAACAACTGATGATGAACACCAAATTACGTGGACTCAGGACAGGAAGATGAAGAAGAAGAAGAAAAAGATGTAGGAAGCGAAAAAGATCTTCAAGAAGTTGAATAAAGAGACCTAACATTCACAAAATCTTCAGTATAATAGTTCGTGGAAAACCGGAGAAAACACGTTAAAAAAACGCGGCAAGTACGGTACCTCATAGGTGGTGTGGAAACGTGTATATGTTATGGAGAATACAACTCAAGTAATTTTTAGAATCAATTTTTCTTAGAAATGGTGAATCATAGAAAAAAGTGTTAAGTCAACTTTTATAGGTAAAGTAAGAAACCTGTATTTTCGATTTTTATTGCAGATAACATGATCTACAAAGTTTGCATGAAATTCTTTTCGATAGCATTTACCGTTTCAGAGTTATATGCGAAAAACTGATATTTTCGACATTCAACCTTGATTAAATTTTTTTCCATTCATGTGATCTTTGGGGACTTTTGAAAATTCCATTATAAAGGTATTTTTAACGTCCATGCTAATTTTCAGCTTGTTGGCAATTAATGCAAGTAAACCCCTATTTTGTTGGCTAAATTTACCGGGCTAAAATGGCACAAGCAATTCTTATAGTTTTTATTTGTTTCATGCTTAAAAAATTAAGGTAGGCGTATGTTCAAACATTTCGTCACCTGAGTTCTATCTTGTTCTATGTCCATTTTTTCAAATTGTTGGGAAATCGATTTTTAAAGTTCAGATCGAAAACTTTTGTTTATTTTACCTTATTTAATTTTGAAAGTGATGTTTTTCTGAAAGCCTTAACACTTTTCTTTTAAAAACAATTCACAAATTTGTTTGTTCTTTTTTTCTGAAATAATGATAAACAAAAATCCACGCAGAAGTCGTTTTGGATATTGAACAAAGTTATATGGAGTGAAGACAAGTTGATACAATTGTTGGATATTGAACAAAGAACAGAAATAAACAAGAATACTATAGGAAACTAGAGTTATTTTGTATTAAATTGAACAAAAACATAAGTCATTATTCAGATCAGATCTCCTTAGGTTCTCTAACTAAAAATGGGAACAAAAAAAAATTGAATATCTTGGTATGTTTTCATCTGAAATGGAAAAAAATCATGTACATATGTTTTAAAAAATCACTTTATTTCGTAACTAAATAATTTTTTTCTCAACAAAAGGTTGAGAAATTTATTTTGTAAAATGAAAAATAAATAAGAAATTCTTGTAGGCATATTAATCCTCAACTATTATTTGTTTTTCAGTACCTACGTATATTATACATTTCACAGACATAAAAGAGACACAGAGATATAAAGCAAAGGAATAACACATATATACCCAGTATTCTAGCGCTTTTTAGACTGTTTCTGCAATTCTATATAAATATTTGAAGCTGTCATTAAATATGGGAACATATTTATTGGCGCAAACTAGTTTTGGCAAAAGTAAATTAAAAAATGATGAAGTAAATTTCTCATATGCATACTTTTTTGTTCTTGAAATTAATGTTTGTAGAAAGAAATGAATTCTTACATGCTAGTTTTTCTTATACGAGTGTTTCTTTTATCCGTTAAAAACTATACAAAAAAGAAACAGTCTTTATTAATTCACTTTTTCACAGTTTGTGTTTCACATTATTTTGCTATGTTTTAAATTAAAAATTATGATTAGCTTACGGCGATAATATAAAAATAAAGAAGTGGAGCTTATGTTAAACATGTACGGCAACATTACGTGAATGTCTTTTTTTTCTACTTTGGTAAGCCTAGAACGCCGCTGATGTGAAACTGAACATCCCATACAAAAATGACATGATGAAATCATAAACGAAAAATTTCGTTGTGCTTTTCGTTCTGCGGTACGCTGTTCGACCAGCGAAAATGATTATTATACCATGTTATGACGGTAGGAAGGATGACACACTTCGAGTCTCTCACAGTTTTAGCGATTCTAGCCTTTTGTCAATCCTCGCCATGTTTTGTCCTGCCAAACAAGGAAAGAAGGTCATTGCTTCTGTATTTGATTTGTCTGCAATCTTTGAAAGGAACCAATTTAAGACCCCAGGCTGGCTTTATTAAAATTAAAATAAATCTTCTTTTTTAAGCTGTGCAATCTCATTTTAATTTTGGTGTAATTAATTCCCTTCAGAATCGTTATTAAAGAAACGAGGCTGTAAACTTCCAAGTCCTGCGCACAGTATCCACTTCTTGTACTTGTAAATGGCCTGATGGTTCAGAATACTTGTACGTAATTGTCACAATATTTTTATTACATTCCATAAGTTTAAGAATAGGTAAAGCATTGAATAAAACAATAGTGACAGCAACTAATGTTTGCAACTTGGACACATTTTAATTTTGCGTTCTTTACGCTTTTGGCCGTTAACATCATACATTATACCCAAATCAAGGGCAACAATGGTGATTTCGTATGATATTGAACAAAATAGAATTTTCGTTTTAACAAAACCAAATTCATGTCTTTTTGTTCAATTAGGTACAAATTCTAACAAAATTAATTTGGATATTAAACAAGAAAGAAATAAGATGGTATGTTTATATATGATACAAAAAGAATGATTAGTTGTTTATTGAACAAAAGTAACACTGAAATGGGTGATAAAAGTGGTCTATTGAACAAAGCAGTTCTCCACAACTCGAAAACTAAAAGAGATAGAGAAATGGTTTGCGCCAATCGAAAGAGCACCCTCGAATCATATAAAACTGCATTTCTAACTCAATTTCGTGAAAAATGGTCTATTGAACAAGATAGAACTCAGGTGACGATTTATAATATGCTTTATAAATTTATGAAAATTGCGTTCTTCAAAGCAATATAACAACGCTGACTAAAATCTAACTATTTAAACATCTATCCGACATTTTCATGATGCGCGATTACTTTCTTAAAGAAGCTGTAAAGGAGTTGTCTGTAATGGCTTTCAGCTGAATGTTCTATAAAAGCTATTATTTTTCTAGCTTAGGGTCCAGTTATAGCTATCATTGAAAACCATCATTGAAAATATTAATTGTCAATTTTGAGAGATTTTGAAGAAAAAATAAATGATTATTTTGATGCCAAAGTAAAGCTTATTGAATTAATATTTATTTCGAGGTAAAAAAAAAATTTAATTTGGAACAATTTTTCTCATAAAATGACTTTTAATTTTTCTATGATGAACTACCTTACCAATGATCATTGAAAAAATTAAAAGTTACGTTGTGGGGAAGATATGGGACAAAATGAAATTTTTTTGGAGGAGAAATAATTTGAAATCATAAGCTATCTTTCTGCATTAAAATTTTTAATGATTATAATTTCCAAGGGTCTCAAAATCAACAATTAACTTTTTCAATGATCATCATTGAAAAAGTTAACTGTTGATTTTGAGACCTTTCGAAAGTTTAATCATTGAATATTTTAATGCAGAAATATAGCTTACGTTTTCAAAATTATTTCTCCTTCAAAAAAAATTCATTTTGACCCATATCTTCCCCATAACGTAACTTTTAATTTTTCAATGATGAACTACCTTACCAATGATCATTGAAAAAATTAAAAGTTACGTTATGGGGAAGATATGGGTCAAAATGAATTTTGTTTGAAGGAGAAATAATTTTGAAGTCGTAAGATATAGTTCTGCATTAAAATATTCAATGATTAACCTTTTCAAGGGTCTGAAAATAAACAGCTAACTTTTTCAATGATGGTTTTCAATGATAGCTATAACTGGCACCTTAGGGACCAGTTATAGCTATCATTGAAAACCATCATTGAAAATATTAATTGTTAATTTTGAGAGATTTTGAAGAAAAAATGAATGATTATTTTGATGCCAAAGTAAAGCTAATTGACTTTATAATTATTTCTTGGTTAAACAAAATTCAATTTGCACAACTTTTCTCATAAAATTACTTTTAATTTTTCAACGATGAACTACCTTACCCATGATCATTGAAAAAATAAAAAGTTATGTTCTGGGGAAGATATGGGTCAAAATGAATTTTTTTTGGAAGAGAAATAATTTTGAAGTCGTAAACTATATTTCTGCATTAAAATATTCAATGATTAAACTTTCGAAAGGTCTCAAAATCAACAGTTCACTTTTTCAATGATGATCATTGAAAAAGTTAATTGTTGATTTTGAGACCCTTGGAAATTATAATCATTAAAAATTTTAATGCAGAAAGATAGCTTATGATTTCAAATTATTTCTCCTCCAAAAAAATTTCATTTTGACCCATATCTTCCCCACAACGTAACTTTTAATTTTTTCAATGATCATTGGCTAACTTCAACAGCTAACTTTTTCAATGATGAATTTCAATGATAGCTACAACTGGCCCCTTAGGTGCCAGTTATAGCTACAACTGGTCCCTTAGGTGCCAGTTATAGCTATCATTGAAAACCATCATTGAAAAAGTTAGCTGTTGATTTTGGGGGCCTTCGATTGTTTAATCATAGAATATTTAAATGCAGAAATATATCTTACGACTTCAAAATTATTTCTCCTCCAAAAAAAAATAATTTTGATCTTTATCTTCCCCATAAAGTAACTTTTAATTTTTTCAATGATCATTGGTAAGGTAGTTCATCATTGAAAAATTAAAAGTCATTTTATGAGAAAAGTTGAGCCATATTGAATTTTGTTTTACCTAGAAATAATTATTAAGTCAATTAGCTTTACTTTTGCATCAAAATAATCATTTATTTTTTCTTCAAAATCTCTCAAAATTGACAATTAATATTTTCAATGATGATTTTCAATGATACCTTTAACTGGCACCTTAGGGGCCAGTTATAGCTATCATTGAAAACCATAATTGAAAAAGTTAGCTGTTGATTTTGAGACCCTTCGAAAGTTTGATCATTGATTATTTAATGGAAAAATATAGCTTAAGACTTCAAAATTATTTCTCCTCCAAAAAAATTCATTTCGACCCATATCTCCCGATAACGTAATTTTAAATTTTTTCCTTACTAGTAAGGTAGTTCATCATTGAAAAATTAAAAGTAATTTTATGAGAAAAGTTGTGCAAAATTTAATTTTGATTTACCTAGAAATAAATATTAAGTCAATTAGCTTTAATTTGGGATCAAAATAATCATATATTTTTTCTTCAAAATCTCTCAAAATCGACAATTAATATTTTCAATGATGGTTTTCAATGACAGCTATAACTGGCTCCTTAGGCAACCAATTTCGGCAGGCCTTTAAAAGGTCCCCGCAGACCTCATTACATGAAGTCTCGTATAGGAATAAATTGAAATGCACTAAATAAGCAATTTTGAAATAAATAAACCATTAAATGCTTGACTTCCATTATTTAGCCTTAAAATTATTCTATGTCAGCAATAGCCTATCAAATTTTGAAAATTGGGCCTTATAGAAGTTAAATTGTTAGTTGGAGAGTGCCTTGCGTCGATCGCGATATGATCAATCTGGTTGACGATCGATTGATCAAAATATTTCCAGGTCCCCTTGTGGATATTGAGGTGAGGAATCTGCGTACTAACTACGACCATGTTTCGTCTCGCAGAGAAGTCGATCAGCCTGATACCGTTTTCGGAGGACGTGTCGTGCAGGCTGTCTTTTTCGACAATGTCACCAAAAACGTCTTCTCTTCCTAGCTGCACGTTAAAATCGCCAAGGACAATTTTAATGTCATAGGTAGGGCACTGCTCGTAAGTCCAGGAGCTCTTTCTTCTCATGCGGGGCATGCATGCATATGAGGCTTATGTTGGCGAATTTAGCCTGAATGCGGATTGTTATGAGGCGCTCGTTCAAGTAATTGAAACTCAAGACTTTTTGCCAAAGCTGCTTCCAATGACGAATCCACATCCAAATAATCGCTGCCAATCCCATCGCACTTCATGGATGGCGGTTATGTCCGCTTTGTGGCAGTCTAGATAAGCTTTACGTGACCGAGAAAGTCACCCCAACGGCACAACCCCCAACCTGGGAGGACCAGATCCTTAGCATAAGCTATGAATATGTCGAAGTATCCCGTATAAGGAGATATTCATTGTTCAATGGGTAGTTCAGCCTGACTGGAACTGTGGTCGCCATCGTTGATTCCATCTGGGGAATTCGTCCGCTGCCACCTGGATGAAAGGAAAAGTGCCTTAGCGGGAACACTCCCCCCATCTCTCCACCAAAAGCTTTCCCCAACAGCTTTCCACAGGGATTGAAAGCCCATCGCCAGCTGAGGTACTAGACACTCAAAATTTTCCCGTCAAAATGTTTGTTACAGTATCTTAACGAAATACCCAGCAAAAGTTGCGTATTGAGTACCATATTACGGGACACTTACTTACTTACTTTACTTTTGATGGCGCTCACAGCCCAGGATGGGCTTCGGCCTCAACTAACAAGCCCCTCCAGCCAGCTCTGTCCCTAGCTAGCCGCTTCCAGTTGCGCACACCGAGTGCTTTGATGTCGTCATTCACTTGATTGCGCCACCTGTTACGGGTTCTTCCTCTGCTGCGTACCCCATCGGGGTTGGATTCGAAGACTCGTCGGGCAGGTGCGTTGGTGTCCATACGCTCCACGTGCCCCAGCCATCTAAGCCGCTGTATTTTCAGCTTTTTGACCAGGTCAACGTCGCTGTATAGCCCGTATAGCTCGTCGTTGAATCTTCTCCTCCATACTCCTTCGATACACACCGGACCGAAAATCACACGAAGAATCTTCCTCTCAAAGCACCCTAGCAGATTTTTATCCGAATCTTTCAGTGTCCATGCTTCTGACCCATAAAGCAGGACCGGGATGATTAGGGTTTTGTATAAAGTCTCCTTGGTTCTCTGAGAGAGGGCCTTACTACTTAAATGCCTTCTTAGACCGAAGAAACAGCGGTTGGTAAGAGTAATTCTTCGCTTGATCTCTGCACTGATGTCATTCTGCGATGTAATAGTGGAGCCCAGGTAGACAAAGTCCTTGACAACTTCGAAGTTATATCTGTCCATCGTGATATTTTGCCCGAGTCGACGATGTTGAGATTCCTCTCTCGATGACAGCATATACTTCGTCTTGTCCTCATTAACCGCCAATCCCATTCTAGCCGCCTCCGATTCAATGCTCGCAAATGCCCCTGCCACAGCTCGCTTCGTTCTGCCGACAATGTCTATGTCATCCGCATATGCAAGCAATTGAACGGACTTTTGATAGATTGTACCGCTGGTGTTGACATGTGCGTTGCGTACAATGGCTTCAAGAACGATGTTGAATAGGTTGCATGATAACGCGTCGCCTTGCCTCAATCCTTTCTCAACATCAAAGGAATCGGTGGTGTTCTTACCAATTTTGACGGAGCAGCGAGATTTCTCCATCGTCATCCTGCACAAGCGGACGAGTTTGGCAGGGATGCCGAGACTCGACATGGCTCTGTATAATTCGTCCCTTTTCACGCTATCATACGCGACTTTAAAATCGATAAAAAGGTGGTGTGTATCGATCTGGAATTCCCGGGATTTTTCTAAAATCTGTCGGAGTGTGAACATTTGATCGACGGTTGACTTGCCTGGCCTAAAACCGCACTGATAAGGGCCGATCAGATCGTTGACAAAAGGTTTTAAGCGGTCACACAGGATGGCCGACAAGATTTTATAAGCGACGTTTAGGAGACTAATTCCTCTGTAGTTGGTACATTTCAGAACATCTCCCTTTTTATGGATGGGGCACACTATACCGAGGTTCCATTCATCGGGCATACTTTCCTCCGACCAAATTTTGCAGATGAGCTGGTGTATGCTCCTAGCCAATTCATCTCCCGCTGATTTAAATAATTCGGCTTGTAAGCCATCCGCACCTGCAGCCTTGTGCGACTTAAGTTTGGATATCGCCAGCCGAACTTCGGTTAGGTCGGGTGGACGGAACTCTTGGCCATCATCGTCCATGTTGAATGGAGCGTTCTGCCTATTAGCGGCATCTTGGCTGTCTTCGCCATTAAGCAGTCTAGAGAAGTGTTCTTTCCAGATCCTCAGCACTGACTGTGTGTCTACTACCATATTCCACTCTCATCTCGGCAGGCTTCCGTTCTAGCCTTGAATCCTTGGGTGGATCGCTTCACCCTCTGATAAAATTTTCGAACATCTCCCCTACCGCTACAACCCTCAATAGACTCTACCGCCCGCTTCTCGTGCTCTCTCTTTTTCCTCCTGAGAAGTCGGCGTTCCTCTTTTCGTTTCAGCCCGTAGAGCTCCCGGGCCACTCTCTCAGCAGCTCTTGTTCGAGTCTGCAGCATTGCCTGGTAGGCCTCGTCCTTAGCTGCATGCGCTAGCCGGCACTCCTCATCGAACCAGGGGTTTCGTTGTATTCGCCTAGTGAAACCCAGCACATCAGAGGCGGCACTTCTAATGGCTTGTTGACAGTGTTCCCACTGGTCCTCTGCACTTGATGCTGGTAGCGGACCTCCTGAGAGATTAAGAGTTACGTGGTCTGCAAAAGTTCTGGCAGTCTCTTGCGATTTAAGCTTCTCGACATCGAATCTTTTCACAGCATCTGCTCTGCGTTGTCGCGTCATGGATATCCGCATACGTAGTCTAGCTACCACCAGGTAGTGATCCGAGTCAATGTTGGCCCCTCGGAACGTTCGGACGTCCAAGATACTGGAAGCATGTCTCGCGTCTATCGCAACGTGGTCGATTTGGTTGACGGTTACTTGATCACGCGACCGCCAAGTCCCCTTGTGTATATTGAGGTGTGGGAAGTAGGTGCTTGAGATGATGACATTTCGCCCCGCCGCAAAGTCTGCCAGCCTGTGTCCGTTGCCGGAAGTTTCGTCGTGTAGGCTGTGTCCTCCGACTATCGAACCAAAGATGCCCTCCTTTCCGAATCTTGCGTTGAAGTCACCAAGAATGATCTTCACGTCGTACTTCGGGCACATATCATACGTTGTCTCCAAGAGATCGTAGAATGCTTCTTTGGTTGAGTCTTCTCTCCTTTCATGGGGGGCGTGAACACAAATCAGCGAAATGTTCTTAAATTTGCCTTTGATGCGGATTGTGACCAGGCGCTCGCTTACACTTCGGAAGCCCAAGACTTCTTGCCTAAGTCTTCCCCTTATCACAAAACCACAACCCAAGAGCCGCTGACCCGGTTCCTTCAAGCACCCGCCGTAGTAGATGTCACACGTTTTCAGTCTCCGTACGCCCTCTCCATCCCATCGCACTTCCTGGATGGCTGTTACGTCAGCCTTTAGCCTGTCCAGGTTCTCCACTAATTGTTCGGCTGCACGTGTTCTGTATAAGGACAGGACGTTCCACGTGCAGATCCGAAATTCATTGTCCTTGTTTCGTTTGCTGGGGTCGTCAACTTTAAAATCATCCATATCCGAGGCTTGTTGTTGTTTCGGAACAACTTTTTTTTACGTGGTAGGGAAGTTACCCCGACGCACAACCCCCGACCCGGAGGACCAGACCCTTCGTATAACTCCAAGGGTAGGGAGCCGGATAAACCGCTCCTTATATTACGGGACAAAAAACCAAAAAAAATCGGTTGGTACTTTTGGGCCTCTACCTCCCGCTGAAGTCTTTAAAAAAACATTTTTTCCCTATTTGTATTTATTTTTTTTTTTTATTTTTTTTAGAGAATCTTAACGAAAGACCCCGCAAAATTTGCGTATTGAGTAGCGTATTACGAAGAAAAAAAAAACAAAAATAAATCAATTGGAACTTTTGGGCCTCTACCGCCAGCTGAAATTATTAAAAAAAGCTATTTTTTTCTTATTTTTTTAAATTTTTATTTTTTTTTAAGGACTAATTATGTACTTTGAAGATTTTAACTTTACTTATTTTTATATAGTTATGTATCTATTGATCACTGATATTAAAAAAATATACGTAGATATTTTACCAAAAAATTCTGTGGGTACCTACTTGACTAGGTATCTTATCATTTTAGTTTCTTAAAAATCGTTGAAAAGCTGTTTTATTTTTTTAAATTGCTTACCTTCCTTAGCATAAAGGAGTAAAAGAGCAAATAGTGCAATGACTCAAAGTTTTTTAAAAGTATAACAGATTCATTCGGTTCACAAGAACATAATTTAACTATGTATTTTTGTATTTAGTATTTTCGAAAGATTCAAATATACGTGGCCTTACTAGTCTATGTAACACATGACATCTGTACGAAAATGCAAATTCTATGACAGCAGCTGGAAGTCCTCCACCAGTCTGACAGCTACTGGTGAAACAGTCAAATATCGCCAAAGACTATTTTTGCTACCAAACCAAATGTCAATTCTATATATTAATTATCAAGAAACCCAGCCATTATTGTTGTTGCAACTCTCTTAGGAAACTGATTAATTTTGTTCTGTGATAAGTTGTGTTGTTTCTCTGAAAAAAAAAACTTAAAACTTAAAATCAAAAGTAATTCTGGACCTCGTCGACAAGAAATAATGTGTCCCTTTTACGTCCCCTATAGTGAACTCAAGAAAAATAAATTACCAATAATAAAATACGTTATCAAATGTGTACTTTTTATACAAAGTGATCTCAAAACTAAGTACAATGGCAGAAATCCATCTCATTCTGAAGTTTTTTCAGAGTATATAAATCGAAAACATATGTAAGAACGCGTCGATTCCAATTGTGTGTCATAGTCGAACACTACAAATAATGAAAATCCAATTTGATAAATACCCAAATTCGAAAAAAATGCAAGCTATCGGAACAAATTGCAAGATTTTATTGCACTTTCAAACACAAAATTGTACAACATTGCATCGTGTAAGTGCGATTCAGTAAATGACTGTCATTGTGTAAGGGATAAAAAAGTTCCTGTTGAAAGATCATTTTTAGTGGACCAGAGAAGTGACAGTAGTAGAAGTGACAGTAGTAGCCCGTAGCGTAATGGTTAGTGCATTCGACTGTCACGCTGGAGGTCTGGGTTCGCTTCCCAGCCTCATCCACATAAAAACTAAAAAGTTTTTTTTCAGGGCTACTGCCTCTTGCGAGGAATTGACAAATCCTCCAAGAGTATCACTTGTCACGAATAAGTGCTTCTCCTCTAGCCGTTCGGATTCAGCATAAAATTGTAGGTCCCTTCTATTCCTGTCGACACGTGCACACAGGAATGGTTGCGAGTTGTTAGTCACTAGGCCCTGGTTCTTCATGAGCCGTTGTGCCACCCAATTTATTTTATTTATAGAGAAGTGACCGAAAAATGGTGATCGGTACTATTGACAAAGTTGAAGCCCAATAAATTCATAAGCGACTAGATAGAAATCTTAGTGCATCTGGTAATCAAAGAGCTCAATCTACTGTTGTATCAACTTTTTCCGATACAGTAGAGCGAGAAGAAACGTTAGAACATGTACTCCAGGACGTTGGAATAATTGAAAACACTAATAAGACTCTAGTTATTGATAAAAATAAAATACATAGAGCTTTGTCAAAATCAAGAAAAAGCCCATCAAATCAATGTGATAATTTGGTAATTCGCAGTATTTATTTTGACGAGCGAAAATACAAAACTCTTACTTCCGAAGAGAAAGATGGACGATACTATCGGAAGGAGGTTCTGGAAGAGCATATTTCCATTCTTGCAGAACAAGTATCCATATTCTTAGGCCATATAACACCTAAATCTAGTACAGGAAAGGAAATATGTAACTTAATCATAAATTTGTTCAAAACCGGGATTTGATATGGAAAAAATTGTTTGCATTGGATGTGATCAATACTGGCTGGAAAAGAGGGATAATTGGCTACATGGAAATGGACCAGTTTGGTTCATTATTGATAGATGGCCCGCAACATATTTTTGAACTCATATCTTTTCACGACGTTGTCAAACAACTTAAAATCAATCGTTGATCCTGTCATTGAAAGAAATGCTTTTTTGGCACATCCTGAAAACATTTTTCTGGCCTTGCTCTTCGACGGAACTGCATGGAAAATATTCAATGATTAAACTTTCGAAAGGTCTCAAAATCAACAGTTAACTTTTTCAATGATGATCATTGAAAAAGTTAATTGTTGATTTTGAGACCCTTGGAAATTATAATCATTAAAAATTTTAATGCAGAAATATAGCTTACGACTTCAAAATTATTTCTCCTTCAAAAAAATTCATTTTGACCCATATCTTCCCCATAACGTAACTTTTAATTTTTCAATGATGAACTACCTTACCAATGATCATTGAAAAAATTAAAAGTTACGTTATGGGGAAGATATGGGTCAAAATGAATTTTGTTTGAAGGAGAAATAATTTTGAAGTCGTAAGATATAGTTCTGCATTAAAATATTCAATGATTAACCTTTCCAAGGGTCTGAAAATAAACAGCTAACTTTTTCAATGATGGTTTTCAATGATAGCTATAACTGGCACCTTAGGGACCAGTTATAGCTATCATTGAAAACCATCATTGAAAATATTAATTGTTAATTTTGAGAGATTTTGAAGAAAATATGAATGATTATTTTGATGCCAAAGTAAAGCTAATTGACTTTATAATTATTTCTTGGTTAAACAAAATTCAATTTGCACAACTTTTCTCATAAAATTACTTTTAATTTTTCAACGATGAACTACCTTACCCATGATCATTGAAAAAATAAAAAGTTATGTTCTGGGGAAGATATGGGTCAAAATGAATTTTTTTTGGAAGAGAAATAATTTTGAAGTCGTAAACTATATTTCTGCATTAAAATATTCAATGATTAAACTTTCGAAGGGTCTCAAAATCAACAGCTAACTTTTTCAATGATGAATTTCAATGATAGCTACAACTGGCCCCTTAGGTGCCAGTTATAGCTACAACTGGTCCCTTAGGTGCCAGTTATAGCTATCATTGAAAACCATCATTGAAAAAGTTAGCAGTTGATTTTGGGGGCCTTCGATTGTTTAATCATAGAATATTTAAATGCAGAAATATATCTTACGACTTCAAAATTATTTCTCCTCCAAAAAAAAATAATTTTGATCTTTATCTTCCCCATAAAGTAACTTTTAATTTTTTCAATGATCATTGGTAAGGTAGTTCATCATTGAAAAATTAAAAGTCATTTTATGAGAAAAGTTGAGCCATATTGAATTTTGTTTTACCTAGAAATAATTATTAAGTCAATTAGCTTCACTTTTGCATCAAAATAATCATTTATTTTTTCTTCAAAATCTCTCAAAATTGACAATTAATATTTTCAATGATGATTTTCAATGATAGCTTTAACTGGCACCTTAGGGGCCAGTTATAGCTATCATTGAAAACCATAATTGAAAAAGTTAGCTGTTGATTTTGAGACCCTTCGAAAGTTTGATCATTGATTATTTAATGGAAAAATATAGCTTAAGACTTCAAAATTATTTCTCCTCCAAAAAAATTCATTTCGACCCATATCTCCCGATAACGTAATTTTAAATTTTTTCCTTACTAGTAAGGTAGTTCATCATTGAAAAATTAAAAGTAATTTTATGAGAAAAGTTGTGCAAAATTTAATTTTGATTTACCTAGAAATAAATATTAAGTCAATTAGCTTTAATTTGGGATCAAAATAATCATATATTTTTTCTTCAAAATCTCTCAAAATTGACAATTAATATTTTCAATGATGGTTTTCAATGACAGCTATAACTGGCTCCTTTGGCAACCAATTTCGGCAGGCCTTTAAAAGGTCCCCGCAGACCTCATTACATGAAGTCTCGTATAGGAATAAATTGAAATGCACTAAATAAGCAATTTTGAAATAAATAAACCATTAAATGCTTGACTTCCATTATTTAGCCTTAAAATTATTCTATGTCAGCAATAGCCTATCAAATTTTGAAAATTGGGCCTTATAGAAGTTAAATTGTTAGTTGGAGAGTGCCTTGTGTCGATCGCGATATGATCAATCTGGTTGACGATCGATTGATCAAAATATTTCCAGGTCCCCTTGTGGATATTGAGGTGAGGAAACTGCGTACTAACTACGACCATGTTTCGTCTCGCAGAGAAGTCGATCAGCCTGATACCGTTTTCGGAGGACGTGTCGTGCAGGCTGTCTTTTTCGACAATGTCACCAAAAACGTCTTCTCTTCCTAGCTGCACGTTAAAATCGCCAAGGACAATTTTAATGTCATAGGTAGGGCACTGCTCGTAAGTCCAGGAGCTCTTTCTTCTCATGCGGGGCATGCATGCATATGAGGCTTATGTTGGCTAATTTAGCCTGAATGCGGATTGTTATGAGGCGCTCGTTCAAGTAATTGAAACTCAAGACTTTTTGCCTAAGTCTGCTTCCAATGACGAATCCACATCCAAATAATCGCTGCTTTTGTTCGTGGTAGCAGTCGCCGTAGTAAATGTCGCAGTTTTTCATATTCCGTACGCCCGGTCAATCCCATTGCACTTCATGGATGGCGGTTATGTCCGCTTTGTGGCAGTCTAGATAAGCTTTACGTGGCCGAGAAAGTCACCCCAACGGCACAACCCCCAACCTGGGAGGACCAGATCCTTAGCATAAGCTATGAATATGTCGAAGTATCCCGTATAAGGAGGTGTTCATTGTTCAATGGGTAGTTCAGCCTGACTGGAACTGTGGTCGCCATCGTTGATTCCATCTGGGGAATTCGTCCGCTGCCACCTGGATGAAAGGAAAAGTGCCTTAGCGGGAACACTCCCCCCATCTCTCCCCCAAAAGCTTTCCCCAACAGCTTTCCACAGGGATTGAAACCCCATCGCCAGCTGAGGTACTAGACACTCAAAATTTTCCCGTCAAAATGTTTGTTACAGTATCTTAACGAAATACCCAGCAAAAGTTGCGTATTGAGTACCATATTACGGGACAAAAAACCAAAAAAAATTGGTTGGTACTTTTGGGCCTCTACCTCCCGCTGAAGTCTTTAAAAAAACATTTTTTCCCTATTTGTATTTATTTTTTTTTTTTATTTTTTTTTAGAGAATCTTAACGAAAGACCCCGCAAAATTTGCGTATTGAGTAGCGTATTACGAAGAAAAAAAAAACAAAAATAAATCAATTGGAACTTTTGGGCCTCTACCGCCAGCTGAAATTATTAAAAAAAGCTATTTTTTTCTTATTTTTTTAAATTTTTATTTTTTTTTAAGGACTAATTATGTACTTTGAAGATTTTAACTTTACTTATTTTTATATAGTTATGTATCTATTGATCGCTGATATTAAAAAAATATACGTAGATATTTTACCAAAAAAGTCTGTGGGTACCTACTTGACTAGGTATCTTATCATTTTAGTTTCTTAAAAATCGTTGAAAATCTGTTTTATTTTTTTAAATTGCTTACCTTCCTTAGCATAAAGGAGTAAAAGAGCAAATAGTGCAATGACTCAAAGTTTTTTAAAAGTATAACAGATTCATTCGGTTCACAAGAAAATAATTTAACTATGTATTTTTGTATTTAGTATTTTCGAAAGATTCAAATATACGTGGCCTTACTAGTCTATGTAACACATGACATCTGTACGAAAATGCAAATTCTATGACAGCAGCTGGAAGTCCTCCACCAGTCTGACAGCTACTGGTGAAACAGTCAAATATCGCCAAAGACTATTTTTGCTACCAAACCAAATGTCAATTCTATATATTAATTATCAAGAAACCCAGCCATTATTGTTGTTGCAACTCTCTTAGGAAACTGATTAATTTTGTTCTGTGATAAGTTGTGTTGTTTCTCTGAAAAAAACTTAAAACTTAAAATCAAAATTAATTCTGGACCTCGTCGACAAGAAATAATGTGTCCCTTTTACGTCCCCTATAGTGAACTAAAGAAAAATAAATTACCAATAATAAAATACGTTATCAAATGTGTACTTTTTATACAAAGTGATCTCAAAACTAAGTACAATGTCAGAAATCCATCTAATTCTGAAGTTTTTTCAGAGTATATAAATCGAAAACATATGTAAGAACGCGTCGATTCCAATTGTGTGTCACAGTCGAACACTACAAATAATGAAAATCCAATTTGATAAATACCCAAATTCGAAAAAAATGCAAGCTATCGGAACAAATTGCAAGATTTTATTGCACTTTCAAACACAAAATTGTACAACATTGCATCGTGTAAGTGCGATTCAGTTAATGACTGTCATTGTGTAAGGGATAAAAAAGTTCCTGTTGAAAGATCATTTTTAGTGGACCAGAGAAGTGACAGTAGTAGAAGTGACAGTAGTAGCCCGTAGCATAATGGTTAGTGCATTCGACTGTCACGCTGGAGGTCTGGGTTCGCTTCCCAGCCTCATCCACATAAAAACTAAAAAGTTTTTTTTCAGGGCTACTGCCTCTTGCGAGGAATTGACAAATCCTCCAAGAGTATCACTTGTCACGAATAAGTGCTTCTCGTCTAGCCGTTCGGATTCGGCATAAAATTGAAGGTCCCTTCTATTCCTGTCGACACGTGCACACAGGAATGGTTGCGAGTTGTTAGTCACTAGGCCCTGGTTCTTCATGAGCCGTTGTGCCACCCAATTTATTTTATTTATAGAGAAGTGACCGAAAAATGGTGATCGGTACTATTGACAAAGTTGAAGCCCAATAAATTCATAAGCGACTAGATAGAAATCTTAGTGCATCTGGTAATCAAAGAGCTCAATCTGCTGTTGTATCAACTTTTTCCGATACAGTAGAGCGAGAAGAAACGTTAGAACATGTACTCCAGGACGTTGGAATAATTGAAAACACTAATAAGACTCTAGTTATTGATAAAAATAAAATACATAGAGCTTTGTCAAAATCAAGAAAAAGCCCATCAAATCAATGTGATAATTTGGTAATTCGCAGTATTTATTTTGACGAGCGAAAAGACAAAACTCTTACTTCCGAAGAGAAAGATGGACGATACTATCGGAAGGAGGTTCTGGAAGAGCATATTTCCATTCTTGCAGAACAAGAATCCATATTCTTAGGCCATATAACACCTAAATCTAGTACAGGAAAGGAAATATGTAACTTAATCATAAATTTGTTCAAAACCGGGATTTGATATGGAAAAAATTGTTTGCATTGGATGTGATCAATACTGGCTGGAAAAGAGGGATAATTGGCTACATGGAAATGGACCAGTTTGGTTCATTATTGATAGATGGCCCGCAACATATTTTTGAACTCATATCTTTTCACGACGGTTGTCAAACAACTTAAAATCAATCGTTGATCCTGTCATTGAAAGAAATGCTTTTTTGGCACATCCTGAAAACATTTTTCTGGCCTTGCTCTTCGACGGAACTGCATGGACATAATTTTTTGAAATAAAATACTCCACCACCTTGCCTAGCTGAATTTCCTGATGTTGAACTTTTATTGCTGGTACAGTGAAACGAACTTAAAATACCGAAATTTCCTTGTCACACGCAAAGTGTCACACGCAAAGTGAGAGTGGGAGTTGGTAGAGAGAGGTGTGTTTTGAGAAAAACCTTTGGACGCTTGTGTCCTCCTGAATGCACATAACTTCCCTTTGAACATTTTTATTTAATAAATTATAATTAGGCTAAGAGTAAATTATTCTATACTATTTGACTAATGAGCTTTAGTTACTAATGTTTCCCTCACAGAATCTTCGTATTTTTGTAGATTTTGTCTTTAAGTTGAACTCAAAAACTTCTCCACAAGAACAATCAATTAAATGATCCACCAGTGTGTGTTTCTTAGTTCTAACGAAAGCATTTTCTTGGTCAAACGTGTATATGGGTGTGAAAGAACTTTAAGGATATATTCTTCCTGGAGCTTTAGGGTGTTGGTTAAAGCGTTTTGGCAAGCCTGTTTCTAAATACAGCGCATAGTTCCGTGTTCGTGTTTTTTGACCTTTATGGGCAAACCATGGGCGCGACAATTGTTTTCTCTTCACAGAATATTTACGGCAGTTATTCGGCAATTATTGGCATAGAAGTTATTTTTCGCTAAAATAAAAAAATAAAAAAAAACCTTACACGCAAATTTATCTGAAAACGTTTTTTTTACCCTTTATGGGCAAACCATGGGTAATTGTTTTCTTTTCACAGAATACTTACGGCAATTATTGGCATACTTATAAGTTATTTTTGGCTAAAAATACAAAAGTGTCACGCTTAATTTATACGCAAAATAGCTTAAAACAGTTCTTTGCCTTTTATGGGCAAACCATGGACGCAGGCTGTATTTTCTTCTACAGTAAATTTACGGAAATTATTTGGAAACTACTGGTATATACTCAAAAGTTATTTTGCACCAAAAATAGCCAGACACTCGGTTTTTGCCATTTATTCCCAAACCATACTTACTTACTTAGGTCCTCGGACCTATTACGTCCGTGATGTTTCCCTTACGGGACATAGGGCCTCCACTACACCTACGCGCCATCGTGTTCGATTTCTTGAAATATATTTCAGCTCTCTCCAACTTTTCCCCAGTCGTGCCGATTCCTGTTCGACCGTTCTTCGCCATGTACTTCTAGGCCGGCCCACTTGTCTTCCCTCCTGTGTGAGCGGGTTCCACTGCATTGCTTGAGATGCAATGCACTGATCGCCTTTTCGAAGCGTATGGCCAATCCACTGCCACTTTCTTCTTCGTATAATGGAGTCTATGGGCTCCTGAACCGTTCTCGCATGAAGTTCGGCATTGGAGATACGGTTGGGCCAGAAAATCCTCAAGATGTTTCGTAGACATCTATTAACGAAGGTTTGCAGCTTTCGAGTGACAGTGACTTTCCAAGTGCTGCACCCGTAAATCAGAACGGATTCGACATTGGAGCGGAACAGTCGTAGCTTGGTCTTTAAGCTAAAAGAGTTGTTTCTCCATATTTTGGACAGCATTCCGAACGCAGCCTTTGCTTTTCTGATTCGGCTGTTTACGTCTAGTTCAGTTCCGCCACCCGTAGAGACAATACTCCCAAGATATTGGAAATCCTCTACCATCTCTACCGGTTGTCCAGAAACATTTACTTGGATTGATGAGGAAGTTCCAAGGCTGATCCTTTTAGTTTTTGCCGAGTTGATCTTAAGCCCTACGATTTCTGCTTCTCTCTCCACCCTAGTTGTCATTTGATGGAGATCCATGATCCTATGAGAGAGTAAGCATTCGTCGTCCACGTAGTCCAGATGTTTGAGGTGAGATTGCAGAGTCCACTGAATTCCTCCATTTCCATTTGACAAAGCTGCGTGCAGTACGTCACTTATAACCAACAGGAACAGTATTGGTGACAGTATACAGCCTTGCCTAACTCCACTTTGGATTTCAAACTCCTCTGACAGCCTACCTTTGTGCAAAACGTGACACTTGGATCCATCATATGTAGCCTTGATAATAGCAATCAATTTATCTGGGATGCCCCTCCTGCGCAAAGCAAGCCAAATAAATTCTCTATTGACACTGTCGAACGCCTTTTCAAAATCGATGAACAGCAGGTCAAGTGGTGTTCGATGATGATCCGCAAGGTGTTGATGTGATCCACACAGGAAGATCCAGTGCGGAAACCTGCTTGTTCGGCGTCGAGTGTGTCTTCGAGGTGGTCTTTAATTCGGGCCAATACTATCCTTGCTATTATCTTGGCTGTTGCAGGCAGAACGCATATTACTCTCCAGTTTTGCACTGTGTGAGATCTCCTTTCATTGGTAGCTTGACAATCATTCCTTTTTTCCACTCTTGAGGAAAGCTCTCTGTCTCCCAAGCTCTCTTAATAAGTGGGTGCAGTAGCTCGCTGGGGCTGCTCCTAAGAGCTCTGCAGGAATACCGTCAAGTCCAACCGCTTTTTTGTTCTTCAGTGCTTTGATGGCGGTGATAATTTCTTCTTTACTGGGGGGTACGGTGCGTATTCGGGAAATTGTTACTTCGGGTAGCTCAGTGGGAATAGGGTTCACTTCACTGGCGAAAACGCGGTTTAAAACCGCAGAAAAGTGTTTTCTCCATCTTATGAGCTGGTCCTCATCCGAAATTAGCAGGGATCCGTTTGTGTCTTTAACCAGGTGTTGTTTAGAGCTCTGGACACCAGTGAGCTCTTTGGTAATTCTGTAGACGGTCCTACTGTCACACCTACTAGCGGCTTCTTCTGCTTTTGTAGCCAATGCGTTGATGTAGTTACGCTTATCACGTCGCACACTACGGTGAACTTCCCTCATCTTCATGCGGTACGTAGACTCAAGCTCGTTTCTCCCTGCTGCTGGGATAGCTGCCATGCGAGCTTTAAGGTGTTTCCTTTCTTCGATCCTTGCCCAAGTTTCGTCGGAAAGCCAAGCACTATTTCTCCCTTGCGCCCGGCCGACTATACTTTCAGCACCGGATATGAACACAGTTTTCACAGCACACCAATGATTTTCGATGGATGTGGTTTCCGTGCTGCTGATTGCGTTCAATCCTTGTGAAAGGTGGTCCCTTAGTTGTAAAGTTGCGGGATCCTTTAGTCTATCTGTATTAAACTTGGGCATTCGAGTGTTTCCTTAGGATCTCCGAACTGCAGCTGTACGCAATCTTACGGTAGCAACCATCAGATGGTGGTCCCGGGCCATTCCCATGTCAGCACATCTTCTGTTACGGACGTCCTGGAGACTGCTTCTAAAACCATGGACATTGAAATTTTTTTCTCTTCACGTCTTATTTACACAATTATTCGGCAATTACTGGCATCCTTAAATTTTTTTTTGGACTAAGAATAAAAAAGTGTCATGATAACTTTACGCGTAAAGTTGGCAGGATTGTCCTTTTTGGGCAAACCATGGGCACGGCAATTTCTTTCTCTTCAGGGCACATCTTGGCAACTTCTTGTATACTCAAGAGTTATTTTTGACTAAAATCAAAAAAGATTCATGCTAGCTTTATACAAAACTAGCAGGATTACCCTTTGTGCGCAAACTAGTAGCGCCGCAATTTTTTTGATTCCACGGTCTGATTTTAAAAGCAAAACTTGCATGGTGTTATGAAATTTCTTGAGATCGTTTTCCAAAAATCTGCTAGTAATCAGGGCAAAAGCTCCTTAATATTTTAAAGTAGTGGGTCATAAGTCCACAATTGTTTTTGACGGTAAGATTGTGGTGGCATATCGCTAACTACTGAGCTACTAATTGGCAAATACCACAACTTATTTCAAAAATATGAAGAATATTTGTAAATCTCTATAAGAACTACATACATAATAATGTTTGTCTTTGAAAAAAGGAACACGTGTTTCACAGTTATTAATAAAAATAATGTCTTGAAAAACTCATTTATTTATTTCCTTTCTGCTGAAAACCCATTTTATTCCTATATGACATGAACAAATTAAGGGTAAAGAAATATTAATTTAATAGTTGTTTTTTCCAAAATTCCATTGACCTCAGTCACAATGCTATTTATTCGAGTTTTACATGAAATAAAAGGAAAAACACATATGTATATGTAGATTGATTTGATTTGGTTTTGCCATTGACATGACCAGATGCGATATGTTCAATTGTGCCTACATTTATTTTGTGATATACATATGTATGTATAAATAGAATAAATTATAAACTATACAAACGAAAAGCAAACAAAAAACATTAAAACTTATTAGATTTTTTTTGGTAGGTATTTTTTTGTACTAAAAAGTGTTTTCAATTATTATTATTACAGTTTTGTCAGCCAATCAAGCTAAAGCTTTTAAAATGCTATGGTTTCGACACGTTTCAGCTACTAAAAGTTTCTAATTTTAAAATTAAATATTGTCGCAATACTTTGTTAGTTATACTAAACAAAAAAACAGCACGTAGTAGTGCGTTAAGTTATACATACAAAAAAAATACTGTTGGCAATAATTATTTCCGCGACTTATAATTGTACCTACCTATCGTGTTTTGTAGCCCTGCTGGCATCTAAGAAACTCATTTGTTCATAATTTGTTACGTCTATGGGCTATATTTATGCCGCCCTACTAGGGCTGGCCACGAGACGAGAAAAGTCTCGGTCTCGATCTCGGTCTCGCATGATGAGACCGAGACGAGACGAGACGAGACGAGACGAGACGAGACGAGACGAGACGAGACGAGACGAGACTGAATATTTGGACCGAAATTTACAGAGAGCCAAATAAATTAAAAAATACAATTTCAGTTAAATATTTATTTTCTTATGCACATATTCGAACGATAATCGAAAATATTTCCTTCCAATAATCAACAGTTTGTCCGGAAATCGTACGAGACGAGATTTACAAACGTCTCGCAGAGTCTCGTCTCGTGGCCAGCCATACGCCCTTCTCATGGTCATGATTCCATGACTTAATATATACTTATGTTATATCTGGAGTGCTTGCAGATTTCATCTTAAATTCAAGAACAAAACTATGGTCGTACTATCCCACCAATTATTGTCCTTGAACTTTGCTTTACCATACGAATCGTTCTGTCGCCCTGCAGGAGCCATAATTTCTGTTAAATATAGTTTATGGTCATAAAGATGTATGAATGTCCCTACATACGTAACACTTAAAGTAAATCCACAGGACAAAAACCACCCAATGGTTTGTAAGTACGTATATGTTGACCCAGACTTGTAGTCGGCAATATGACGCCATGTAGCTGCTTCTCTGGATATTTGCAATCAGAGCCAATTGAAGTATTGTTTTTTTTGGCTGGACGCTGCGCTGGAGCAGATTTAGTCATATTCATGGGCCCTCTGAAGAACGTTTCTACAGTAAGAAGAAGGCTTATAAAACTGAAATAATTTTCTATCGTAATTGGTACTTGTATTTAGTTTCGCAATACTCAGCCAGGCAAAGACTTCAAAATTACTTACTCATTCACCATACAGTTCCTGTTTTATTAATATACAGGGTGTCCCGTAAGTAATGAATAACCCTGAAATGCCGCATAGTAGACTTTATGACCGTCCTGAAAACTGATAAAAAAAAGTTCTATCCCAACCACAAGAAAAGTTATATGCATTTTTTTGTTCAGTGCATTATTTTTTTTCTTACTTTACATTTTTGAATACCACGACTACAAGTGAATGAGTTCCATCATTTTTTTTTGCGGGAATATTTTACATTACTTGTGCCAACACATAAGTAGAAGAAAATTATTATAACTGTTGGACTTCTTCGAGAAAAAAATTATTTAACATTGAATTTCAATGCAAAATGTGAAAACAAATAATTTTTGAAAAGTTAATTCATAGCTGGTATAAAAAAATGCATGAATACCTGAGTGGCCAACTATTTTAAAAATATGCGCGTTAAATGCAGATTTCAAAATGGTATCACTTATTATTATATCTAGAGTCAATAGCAAGTTATTGGTAAAAATCTGCAATACTAGAGTAAATTTAGCAAAAACAAAAGTTTTCAAAATTAGCACAGTAAACGTGAAAATAATACCAAGCGTTGAACATAGCAGCTTTTTGATTTATTGGCTGTTTCTACGATGTTGTCCTAATGATAAATCCAAGCTTTCAACTTCTAGGGCCGAATGCAAGATTTTGAAACGAGAATGAGTTTTTGTCGACAAATGATAATGAAAATTGAAGAAGATCCGCAGTTTTTTGACAAAATTCTTTGGAGGGATGAGTCGACATTTAAAAGAGATGGCTACACTAATCTCCACTTCTAGGCACTACAAAACCCAAACATCAAGAGGGAAGACAGGTCCCAGTACCAATTCAAAATAAACTATTGTACTGGGATTCTCAATGGGAAAATAATTGGACCCTTTGAGTTGCCAGGGATTTTAACTGGCCAAGGTTATTTGGAGTTACTCCAAAATGATCTCCCAACCTTGCTGGAAGAAGTGCCTCAAGAACTAAAGGAATCCCATTGGCTTCAAAATGATGGTTGTCCAGCACACTATGCTGTGCCTGTGCGGGCATATTTAAATGCCAGATATCCAGGCAGATGGATAGGACGTCTGGGACCAATTTTATGGCCACCCCGTTCACCAGACCTAAATCCACTTGATTTTTTTTATTGGGGATCGTTAAGGAAATCGTATACAGCAAGCCGATCAGGTCTTTAGAGGAGCTAAGAAATCGTGTGGAGGCAGCTGCATTACAAATTTCTGAGCAAAACCTTGCACGTTCACTAAGACGTTCATTTATTCGGAGGTGCAGAACCTGTATAAGAGTGGGTGGAAAACAGTTTGAGCATTTGCTTTAAATAAAAAAAAATTAAAAAATTATCTATTTTTGTTTTTGTTGTCTAACTAAGTGATCATGTGATTAAAAGCTGGCTCAAAAACTTTTTGTTTAGAGAAAATAACAAATAAACTAATAGCAACCAACAAAATATTTGATGGGTTTGTTAAAGCCCAATAGAACAGGTAAAATTCAAAACAAGCTCGAAAATGTAACCGTTTTTTGCACTTTTTTGACATTTTTATCAATAATGCATTCGGCCCTAGAAGTTGAAAGCTTGGATTTATCATTAGGACAACATCGTAGAAACAGCCAATAAATCAAAAATCTGCTATGTTCAACGCTTGGTATTATTTTCACGTTTACTGTGCTAATTTTGAAAACTTTTGTTTTTGCTAAATTTACTCTAGTATTGCAGATTTTTACCAATAACTTGCTATTGACTCTAGATATAATAATAAGTGATACCATTTTGAAATCTGCATTTAACGCGCATATTTTTAAAATAGTTGGCCACTCAGGTATTCATGCATTTTTTTTATACCAGCTATGATTTAACTTTTTCAAAAATTATTTGTTTTCACATTTTGCATTGAAATTCAATGTTATGTGTTTCTCTAAGAAGTCCAACAGTTATAATAATTTTCTTCTACTTATGTGTTGGCACAAGTAATGTAAAATATTCCTGCAAAAAAAAAATGATGGAACTCATTCACTTGTAGTCGTGGTATTCAAAAATGTAAAGTAAGAAAAAAAAATAATGCACTGAACAAAAAAATGCATATAACTTTTCTTGTGGTTGGGATAGAACTTCTTTTTATCAGTTTTCAGGACGGTCATAAAGTCTACTATGCGGCATTTCAGGGTTATCCATGTCTTACGGGACACCCTGTATATTATGTTCAATTTTCTAAAAAAAAAATGACAGAAACAGAAAAAAAGAATAATTAAAAACAACAACGGCCATTTTCTTCTCAAATAAAGTGGTTTTAGTGAACAAGAAAAAACAAGAAAAACAAGAAAATCGACCGTTTGCTGAAATGATGATCAACAATAAAAGTTTGTCTGCCGGGATTTCGGTCTGCCTTTTTTAACCTAAGCCTGTGAGAGTGTCCTGAAGCAAATGACATTCGATCAAATGTTACGCAAATGACTTGACTATTGTCATTTTTGTCTCACTTTTGATAGCGGCTGCCACCGCTTTGGTAACGTTCAAGCGTCTGCTTCTTCCATTTTGGTTATTAGTGGACTAAGACCTGTTTGGGTTCAAAGCAAGAACATTACACAAATAACTTGACTTCCGTAATTTCTGTCACACCTATGTATATATTTGATATTTGGCAAAAACGCTGTGTAGAAATTTAATGAAATTCCTCATTGGGAGCTGGTCTCATACATCTCGTTGTTGAAATATCCATTAAGTTGGCAATGTGATAAAAGGTACCTACAACAGCTCCCAACGAAGAATTCCATTACTGTTCTTTTCTGAGGTTTTGCTAAACATTTCTTGAACTCTAACTTTAACGGAATTATAACAAAATGGAGTACTTAATTACTTACAATAACCTTTTCAACGACACTACTATTCGGTAGGTAGACCAGCTCCCATATATATTTGGCCATTAGTTTTTATCCCATATTTCGATTTTCTAAATTGCATATTCCCATAATTATACTTAAAACATAGGAAACAAAAAAAAAAAAAAAGATTGCGATTATTATTTTTTTTTATAAAAATCCGTTAAATATTAAAATGGAACGATAAGAATTGCAAAAAAAAATGCAAAATTATTACTCTTCAACGTTTAATAAAATTTGTAACTATTTACAAAAACAAATATAATTTTGCGTAGTTTGATATTATTGATAGTATTTCTAGAGTTTTTTTTTTGGATGAGCCATTATATTTTTTTTTTTAAGTACAAAAATTCAGTTTACATTTACAGTTTTTCAACGCTTACTAAAAATTTAAAAATTTAAGGTCATAATATATAATATATGCTTTAGTAAATTCTGCATCATTTTAATTTTTTTTCAGCTTTCCGAAATGTACCGTTATATATATTTTTTTTATCATTTGAAACTTTTAAATTTTTGTGCATGCATTTCCTTATGCATTTTATTGAAACTATTCAAGATATATCTACAAGATAAATTAAAAAAATATCTCAAAAGATGTAGAATGTAACAGTGAAAAAAAACTGTTTTTTTTAATTTTGTTATATTTTGTTTACAATTCCGTTTTAACACTAAATACTGTAATAAAATGTTTACTTTTTCAAGTTTTTATACAAAATTGACAGACTTAATACCCCCTATACCCACATGTTTAATCTCGCGCAGGCAGTTTTTTGTTCATGCCGTTAGACTTTGGAATAATTCACCCCTTGATATTAAACGGAAAATTGATCACAGAAAGAGTTTCTTATCGTCTTTGTTTTCTTTCTTAGCTCCTCAAAGTAATTGAAGATTCTCCATAGTATAAAGTTATATAATTGTTATCTTATTGCTGTAAAATTATTATTTTCATTATTGCTATTGTGTTTCAAAATCTTGCTCATTATTATTTTTCTTAGCTCCTGTATATGAAGCTTAAAAAAAGTAAATTCTTATTTATACAGAGAAACATTTTTTGTTATTAAATAAATAAAAAAAAAAAAATGCTCTATCATGCATCTATCGAAGAACGTCATTAATCTTTGACCTAGGCACGATTAACTGCATCACATAAGATTTGCCAACAGAAGACTCCCATTTACGCCTTAGGACTCCGTCTTGCACATGAAGAGAGTCCCACTGTGCCCAATACGCTTTGAGAGCTGGACTTCTATCGGAGATGTCATGTCACCCCATTCTTTTTCTTCGTGTTCCTAGTTCCTTCCATGCAAGTATGGCAATGGGCTCTATATCCGAGTCTTGTTGCTGGACAGTTCTCAGTTCTTCATTGCTCCAACTGTAAATGGGATTGGCTCTTATTCGCTTAATGGCCACTGTTTCCTAGCCGCGTAAAGTTAGCATGACAACTTTCGAAAAAGTGAAGTCTGCGTTTGCCATTAATTGCCGTAAATATGCCGTGGAATCAAAAAAATTGCCGCGCTACGGGTTTGCCCACAAAGGGCAATCCTGCTAACTTTATATAAAGTTAGCAAGACACTTTTTTGTTTTTTGGGCAAAAATAACTTTTGAGTATGCAAGAAGTTGCCAAATAATTGCCGTAAATATGCCGTGAAGAGAAAAAATTGCCCCGCCCTTTGTTGGTCCAAAAAGGGCAATCCAGCTAACTTACGCGTAAAGTTAGCATGACACTTTTTTTATTCTTAGTCAAAAAAAAATAATTGCCAAGAATTGCCGAATAATTGCCGTAAGTAAACCGTGAAGAAAAAAAAATTGCCGCGCCCCTCTATTGGTCATAAAGGGCAAAAAAATTTTCATGTAAAGTTAGCATGACACTTTTTTATTTTTAGCCATACTAACTTTACATGCTCAAATGTTCAAAAGGGTAGTTATGTGCATTCAAGAGGACACAAGCGTCCACAGGTTTTTCTCAAAATCCACCTCTGTCTACCAACTCCTACTCTCACCTCCACGTGGTGAACATCGGGTGTCTAGTACCTCAGCTGGAGACGGGGTTTAAATCCCCGTGGAAAGCTGTTGGGGACAGCCAACGAGAGAGGGGGGGAGGAGTGTTCCCACTAAGGCACTTCTCCTTTCATCGAGGCGGCAGCGGACGAATTCTCTAGATGGAATCAACGGTGGCGTCTACAGTTCCAGTTAGGTTGAACTACTTAGTGAACACCTTATATGGGCTACTACGACATATTCGTAGCTCAGGCCTATAAGGAGCGGTTTATCCGGCTCCCTACCCTTGGAGTTATACGAAGGGTCTGGTCCTCCGGGTCGGGGGTTGTGCGTCGGGGTAACTTCCCTACCACGTAAAAAAAAGTTGTTCCGAAACAACAACAAGCCTCGGATATGGATGATTTTAAAGTTGACGACCCCAGCAAACGAAACAAGGACAATGAATTTCGGATCTGCACGTGGAACGTCCTGTCCTTATACAGAACACGTGCAGCCGAACAATTAGTGGAGAACCTGGACAGGCTAAAGGCTGACGTAACAGCCATCCAGGAAGTGCGATGGGATGGAGAGGGCATACGGAGACTGAAAACGTGTGACATCTACTACGGCGGGTGCTTGAAGGAACAGGGTCAGCGGCTCTTGGGTTGTGGTTTTGTGATAAGGGGAAGACTTAGGCAAGAAGTCTTGGGCTTCCGAAGTGTAAGCGAGCGCCTGGTCACAATCCGCATCAAAGGCAAATTTAAGAACATTTCGCTGATTTGTGTTCACGCCCCCCATGAAAGGAGAGAAGACTCAACCAAAGAAGCATTCTACGATCTCTTGGAGACAACGTATGATATGTGCCCGTAGTACGACGTGAAGATCATTCTTGGTGACTTCAACGCAAGATTCGGAAAGGAGGGCATCTTTGGTTCGATAGTCGGAGGACACAGCCTACACGACGAAACTTCCGGCAACGGACACAGGCTGGCAGACTTTGCGGCGGGGCGAAATGTCATCATCTCAAGCACCTACTTCCCACACCTCAATATACACAAGGGGACTTGGCGGTCGCGTGATCAAGTAACCGTCAACCAAATCGACCACGTTGCGATAGACGCGAGACATGCTTCCAGTATCTTGGACGTCCGAACGTTCCGAGGGGCCAACATTGACTCGGATCACTACCTGGTGGTAGCTAGACTACGTATGCGGATATCCATGACGCGACAACGCAGAGCAGATGCTGTGAAAAGATTCGATGTCGAGAAGCTTAAATCGCAAGAGACTGCCAGAACTTTTGCAGACCACGTAACTCTTAATCTCTCAGGAGGTCCGCTACCAGCATCAAGTGCAGAGGACCAGTGGGAACACTGTCAACAAGCCATTAGAAGTGCCGCCTCTGATGTGCTGGGTTTCACTAGGCGAATACAACGAAACCCCTGGTTCGATGAGGAGTGCCGGCTAGCGCATGCAGCTAAGGACGAGGCCTACCAGGCAATGCTGCAGACTCGAACAAGAGCTGCTGAGAGAGTGGCCCGGGAGCTCTACGGGCTGAAACGAAAAGAGGAACGCCGACTTCTCAGGAGGAAAAAGAGAGAGCACGAGAAGCGGGCGGTAGAGTCTATTGAGGGTTGTAGCGGTAGGGGAGATGTTCGAAAATTTTATCAGAGGGTGAAGCGATCCACCCAAGGATTCAAGGCTAGAACGGAAGCCTGCCGAGATGAGAGTGGGAATATGGTAGTAGACACACAGTCAGTGCTGAGGATCTGGAAAGAACACTTCTCTAGACTGCTTAATGGCGAAGACAGCCAAGATGCCGCTAATAGGCAGAACGCTCCATTCAACTTGGACGATGATGGCCAAGAGTTCCGTCCACCCGACCTAACCGAAGTTCGGCTGGCGATATCCAAACTTAAGTCGTACAAGGCTGCAGGTGCGGATGGCTTACAAGCCGAACTATTTAAATCAGCGGGAGATGAATTGGCTAGGAGCATACACCAGCTCATCTGCAAAATTTGGTCGGAGGAAAGTATGCCCGATGAATGGAACCTCGGTATAGTGTGCCCCATCCATAAAAAGGGAGATGTTCTGAAATGTACCAACTACAGAGGAATTAGTCTCCTAAACGTCGCTTATAAAATCTTGTCGGCCATCCTGTGTGACCGCTTAAAACCTTTTGTCAACGATCTGATCGGCCCTTATCAGTGCGGTTTTAGGCCAGGCAAGTCAACCGTCGATCAAATGTTCACACTCCGACAGATTTTAGAAAAATCCCGGGAATTCCAGATCGATACACACCACCTTTTTATCGATTTTAAAGTCGCGTATGATAGCGTGAAAAGGGACGAATTATACAGAGCCATGTCGAGTCTCGGCATCCCTGCCAAACTCGTCCGCTTGTGCAGGATGACGATGGAGAAATCTCGCTGCTCCGTCAAAATTGGTAAGAACACCACCGATTCCTTTGATGTTGAGAAAGGATTGAGGCAAGGCGACGCGTTATCATGCAACCTATTCAACATCGTTCTTGAAGCCATTGTACGCAACGCACATGTCAACACCAGCGGTACAATCTATCAAAAGTCCGTTCAATTGCTTGCATATGCGGATGACATAGACATTGTCGGCAGAACGAAGCGAGCTGTGGCAGGGGCATTTGCGAGCATTGAATCGGAGGCGGCTAGAATGGGATTGGCGGTTAATGAGGACAAGACGAAGTATATGCTGTCATCGAGAGAGGAATCTCAACATCGTCGACTCGGGCAAAATATCACGATGGACAGATATAACTTCGAAGTTGTCAAGGACTTTGTCTACCTGGGCTCCACTATTACATCGCAGAATGACATCAGTGCAGAGATCAAGCGAAGAATTACTCTTGCCAACCGCTGTTGTTCGGTCTAAGAAGGCATTTAAGTAGTAAGGCCCTCTCTCAGAGAACCAAGGAGACTTTATACAAAACCCTAATCATCCCGGTCCTGCTTTATGGGTCAGAAGCATGGACACTGAAAGATTCGGATAAAAATCTGCTAGGGTGCTTTGAGAGGAAGATTCTTCGTGTGATTTTCGGTCCGGTGTGTATCGAAGGAGTATGGAGGAGAAGATTCAACGACGAGCTATACGGGCTATACAGCGACGTTGACCTGGTCAAAAAGCTGAAAATACAGCGGCTTAGATGGCTGGGGCACGTGGAGCGTATGGACAGCAACGCACCTGCCCGACGAGTCTTCGAATCCAACCCCGATGGGGTACGCAGCAGAGGAAGAACCCGTAACAGGTGGCGCAATCAAGTGAATGACGACATCAAAGCACTCGGTGTGCGCAACTGGAAGCGGCTAGCTAGGGACAGAGCTGGCTGGAGGGGCTTGTTAGTTGAGGCCGAAGCCCATCCTGGGCTGTGAGCGCCATCAAAAGTAAAGTAAGTAAGTAACTTTACATGCAAATTAGCCTGAAAATGGTTGTTTGCCTCTTAAGGGCAAACGAAGGGCGCGGCAATTTTTTTTTTCTTCACGGTTTATTTACGGCAATTATTCGGCAATTTTTGGCATACTCAGGAGTTATTTTTGGCTAAAAATAAAATGGTGCCATGCTAACTTTACATGCAAATTAGCCTGAAAATGGTTTTTTGCCCTTCATGGGCAAACGAAGGGCGAGGGAATTTTTTTTTTCTTCACGTTTTATTTACGGCAATTCTTGGCATACACAGAAGTTATTTTTGGCTAAAAATAAAAAAGTGTCATGCTACCTTTACATGCAAATTAGCCTGAATGGTTTTTTGCCCTTTATGGGCAAACGAAGGGCGCTCAATTTGTTTCTTTTCACGGCTTGCTTACGGCAATTGCTGGCGTCCCTAAATTTTTTTTGGACTAAGAATAAAAAAGTGTCATGCTAACTTTACGCGTAAGTAAGCTGGATTGACCTTTTTGGGCACACGAAGGGCGGGGCAATTTTTTTCTCTTCACGGCATATTTACGGCAATTATTTGGCAAACTTCTTGCATACTCAAAAGTTATTTTTGCCCAAAAATAAAAAAGTGTCATGCTAACTTTATATAAACTTAGCAGGATTGCCCTTTGTGGGCAAACCCGTAGCGCGGCAATTTTTTTTTGATTCCACGGCATACTCGTAGTTACGGCAATTACTCGGCAATTAATGGCATATTCAGATTTTACTTTTTCGAAAGTTGTCATGCTAACTTTAAGCTGCTCTGTTTCCTTTTCTTCTTGATGCGACCAATGCTTGCAGTCCTGGTTACACGGTCGCCGAGACAATGTATCTGCGTTTGAGTACAAGTTTGCTCTTCGATGTTGAATTTGGTATTCGTACACTCCCTGTCACTTGTTTGAGGCCACTATTTTCACAACAGTTTTTTCTCGATAAATACCTGAAGGAAATATTTTTCCTGGAAATTTTTGATGCCTGTGAGTAGGTAAATATATTTTGCAATAAAAAAGTATAAATTTAAAGGGGTAACTTGGAAATTCCATAATAATTTCACAAATTATATGAATCGATTGCGAAAATGGGTATACAAAAAACGCGTCACTTGATTGAGGCCACTTGAAAAGTCTTATGCAAAATTAACAAATCTATAAAAATGTTTACTTTGTTTTGTTTTTAAACATTAATGTATTATGTTTTTGTCAATTAATAATGAGTATGACCGCCATTTTTGAAATTTGATCTATTAGACGGTTTGGAATTAAATCATACAGTTTTTTGAATTAATCCAGTGAAATCTGGCTCCAGGCATCGCAGTTAGCTTCAACTAAGATGTCCTTATCTCCAAACTGTCTACCAGCATCAGAAACTTTTCGAGATAGCCAGGCCCAAACGTTTTTGTTGATGTTTGAGTCCGGTGAAAAGGGTGGCCATGGTTAAAATCCAACGTTTCCAACTGAATCCAGCTACTAGCTACCCAGGAAGTATGGATAGGGGTGTTCTCTTGTTGGAATATCCAAGGTAGAGGTTCCAGAATATTCTTTAGCTTTGGAAATAACCGTTACAGCAGGCATTTGTAACTTTATTTCCGTTCTTTGTTGTAGTTATTAATTTCAATTCAAATGTTCCATAATAGGTGATAGCTCCCCACACCATAACACCTGATGTATGACTGTGATGTCTTGACAAAATAAGTTCTTCTTTTCTTTAATCGTGAAAATAAAAGTTGTAAACATCAAGATTAAATATTTTTTCACCTAAAAAGACAACCTTTTTCCATGCGTTTCTACAGGCAACATGCTCCCTGTTGAAATTCATCCGTAGTTCCTTATGTAGCTGTTTCTTTTTGATTTTCATACTCTTGATGTTACCACTGGCTTTAATTACCGTCGAAATATTGGCTGATACCCCACTTTTTGACCTTATTTTAGGCTCTGGTAGTGTGAAATTTAAAGCTAGCCGCTGAATGAGTCGCTTTTATCGGATTGTTGTTGCTAGAGCTGTACGTCCATTTAGTTTTTTCCCATAGTTTTCAGTGTCTGCTAGATAGTTGTTGACAATGGTCTTACTTCTGTTCGGTCTCCTAGCATTTTCTCGGCCTGAGAATCCCAGTTCCTTTAAAGCATCTATTGATCCTCTTTCTGCTACTGTCTATTTTGTTGTCTCATAAAATAAAACCACGTGATGTAACGTAACAAGAATTCAGTTCATTTATTAATCGATAACGTAACCTATAATTAACAACTAGTTTGAGCGGAGGTTGATATGCAAGTGTGATTTTAACTGTCATACAACAAGAAAACAAAGAAACTATGAAACGCTGCAATTTACAACACTCTTCGCCACTTAATTATAAACATTATTATATAAAATAAATTCAAAATAATATAAGAATTCAATAATCGGCTTAACTATAAAACAATTCTTAATGTTCATGAATTCGGAAACTTTGAAAAAAACTCCAGGTATAATCTTTTAAGGAATGAAACGTTCAATTTCTTTTACTTTCCGCTGTGCTTTCCAGTGAGCGATTGGCAATTCTTAGAGAGAAGATTCATGATCATATTTAAGTTCAAAATCCTGTTTAACTTCTGGAATGTTTTCAATTTTGTCCGAGTTCTTTTCAAATTTGTTGCTATTGCAATCGGCGATCGTTAATTTAGGTTCAACAAACTTTTTCTATAATTGATTTGCATGAACCTATCCTATTTTACCAATTATTATAGAAATCAAATAAGTTAGGCTACTCACAACTTTCTTTACATCTATAGGAATCCATTTAATAATAGTTTTCAATTCACTACGATATAACGCCTCTTCGCCCACTTCAAAAAATTTACTTATTACTTTTTTACAATTTACATTTTCAATAATATTATTAGAATTTTATATTTTTGTTTTTATAATTTACATTTTTATTAACATTTTTAATAATATTAAGATTTGTATTACCTACTTTATCATTTATTTTTGGATTTACATAATCTAACAGTTTTGTAGGCTTAAATGAAAATATCAATTGTGAAAGCGAAATCCCGGTCGTTGTTGTTGGTGTATTATTATAAACCATAAGTAAATCAAAAATCTTATTTTCAAAACTTGACACTGACTGATGCTCTTAAACCATTTTGGTGGAGTTTTTGAAAAATTTATTTTTTTTGTTTCGCAATATTTTTTTAAAAAGAAACTCTGAAAAAGGCGGACCATTATCCGTCACGATATGCTTTGTCGATAACCAAAAATTACGAAATATTCTTTTAATTTATCAAGCAAAGAGTTAAGTGTCGTTGAAGACATAATTTTTACAACAATATACTTGCTAAAGGCGTCAACAATTATGTATAAGACAAGTTTTACCTACAAAATGGAAAAAATCCAAATGAATCCTATCAAACGGTTCATCGATTTGAAGCCAGACAGAAACACATTTTTCTTTTGGAACAGCTTGTGTTTTTTCACAAATCTCACATTGCCTTATAAACGTTTCTATTTCCTTGTCTATGGAAGGCCACCAAACGTATGATCTAGCGAGCATTTTCATGCGCACCATACCTGTATGGAAATCATGAAGAAGCTTTAATCAAAGGGCACGGTAGTGCCCAGCCAAGTTCTGGCACTACACCCTTTTTACCGGATCAAACTCGCAGCACTCGCAGGGTTTGGGCAACTCACGAAATTTCAATTCTTTAGCACAAGGGGTTCCTGAGATATAAGACTGCAAAAATCGCAAAAACCGGAACTGACTGACTGACTCACTGACAGATCATCAAAATTAGGGAGCACTTCCCGACATCGTAGAATCTTGTAATTTCGACAACGGTAGGCCCTCGGGTGTATACAAAGGAAAAATTCGTAAATTTAAGATTTTTCATTCAGTAGGCGTGGTACCCGCCCATTTTCATACACTTCTGATTTTCGTGGAATGATGAAATTTAGTACAGGGGTAGGGCTTAAAGTGCAGACAAAGGAACAGTTTTAAAATTTGATATTTTACATTCAGGGGCGTGGCACTCGCCAATATGAATAGAATTGATATTTATTATGAGGAGCACTTCTGATTCGTAGAATGATGAAATTTGGTAGAACGGTAGGGCTAGAAGTGCAAGCAAATGCAAAATTTAAAAATTTGAGATTTAATATTCAGAGGGCGGGCGTGGCAACCACCCATTTTCAAAGAAATAATATTAAATATATTGCGAGTACATACTTCTGTTTGGTACAGGATTATGAAATTTGGTATAAAGCGGTTCGTAAAAAGAAGAAAGGCAAAGTTGAAATCTTAAAATTTTTCATGCAGGGGCGTTTCATCCACCCACTTCTTATCAATTATTATCACCATTTCAATGAAGCACTTCTAAATTATCAAAATTGACAGATGGGTAGGACTTGTTGTACATACAAAAGGCATAAATTAAAAATTACTTTACATTGGGCGTTTATTCCACCCACTTTTCCTGTTAAAACGACCCTTTGCAAAAAGCATAAAATATCAAATATAGTAGAGTAATATCGAAGAACCTCAAAATTATTAGAGACATCTATTATTTTTAATGATTACTGACTTAAATTGAGTTGGTTTACTTGGCAAGTTTTCTTTTTTTACCTAATTACTCAATTTTGAAATGAAAGCTTGACTAGTAAACCAACTCATTAATCATTAGATAATAGATGTCGCTAATAATTTTGAGGTTCTTCGATATTACTCAACTATATTTGATATTTTACATTAATAAACTTAGAACTTGGCGTACTTTTAGATCTCATTTCTTTTTACGGCTGACTTGTTACGCAAAGGTTTTTATTAGAAGAACTTGGCTAATTTTTTAACATTTTTAGCAGCGAATTAAAATGTGTTTCGACCCATTTATTTATCATCACTTTGCAGTCAACGCAAATTCGGATGGTGATATCTTTTTTGGGTACAATAACTATGGGACTTGCCCATTGACTAACCTCGATTGGTTCCAAAATGCTTTCTGACACTTCAATTCGATTTCAACCTTTTCTCGTAATTTAAAGGGTACACTGTAAGCAGCGTGAAAGATGGGTACAGCTTCTTCTTTCTTTCTTACTTCAAAACCGACAGTTGGAGTATTACATTTATCCTGACATATTTTCGGATGTTTGACTTTAATTTCTTGTAAAATATCGACCTGAGACATCACGCGACAAACCGACAGAGAAACCGACTGACAAACTGAAAAGCCACTTTGCAAAAAATTACCTCGCCACTCTGGGAAAAGAACATCGAGCCAGTCACGACCCATTATACCATTTTTGGGTGAACTTCCTTCCACGGCTATTAACAACAAATGGAAAACTCGACCGGAGTAACACACTTCACAATTCATCGACCAAAGCTCTTTAATTTAAACACCTGTAACAGAAACTAAATTTACACAGTAATTATTCAAAATAAAATTAGGAAAAAAAGGCTTAAATTGTTCTTCGCACATGATCGATGTCATTGCATCGGTATCTATTTCCATAGCAACAGTTATTTCGTTAATCGATAAATGACACATTTGCGGCTGACTTCGCTGCTGCATGGTGCTGATGGCTTGAACTTTGGACTCTGGTTTATTTTTGCACATTGTAGAGATGTGCCCTTTTTTCCGCACGTGAAGCACTCCCAATCTACGGCTAGACAATTTTTACGGGCTGCTTTTCCACAGCGGGGACAGGTCTTTTTGTGACGATGGCGATTGTTGTTGTTTTTAGATAAACTAAGCTTTTACGACTTGCAGTTGGTGTCCCCTTGTGAGACAAGTTTGGAGTTAGACTGTGAACCAACGATAATATCACTGATTTGTTCGCCGGGTTGTTGAACTACGTTGTGAAACTTAAAGCGCTCCGCCCGTTTATTTGGCTTTGAGGCAAATTGAGATCTCAGGAGAGCCAAATTTTCGTCGAAAGACTTACTGCTTGGGGAATCTGGATACGTAAATTTAGACAGCAATTTGTACATTGTCTTGCTCATGATGCCAATAAACAGTAGGTTTTGTCCTTCGACTTTTACCACGTTCAATGCAAACAGGTTTTGATTCTGTCTTCATAGTCTTTGAAGTTGTCACCACTTTCAAAAGGCTCAACACTGCCTAACAATTTCAACATATTTAACACGTTATAGAATTTTGAACGAATTAATTTAAAGACTTTTATTTTGTATTTCTTATTCTCGTCGCCAGAATTTTATGTTTTCTCATAAAATAAAACCACGTGCTGTAACGTAACAAGAATTCAGTTCATTTATTAATCGATAACGTAACCTATAATTAACAATTAGTTTGAGCGGAGGTTGATATGCAAGTGCGAGATAAACTGTCAAACAATTAGTTATACAAGAAAACAAAGAAACTATGAAACACTGCAGTATACAACACTGTCGACGTGTTTCCAGAGCCCATTTTAACTTGAAATTTAATATAAAATATAGTTTTCTATCCTTTCTTAAATATTTTAAACTTTTGTTTGAAAAAATAGGCGATGTTAACTTTTGCCAAGCAATTTTTGGAATGTGACGCAACTTTTTATATCCATTTTTTGCAGTCCATTAACGTAATTTGGGAAATTTCTATGAATTTTCCGAGTAAACTCTTTAATTTTATCTTTTTTTATTGCAAAATGTATATACCTAAAATACAAAAATGTCCAGGAAAAATATTGCTTACAGGTATTTATCGAGAAAAAACTTTTATGAAAATAGTGACCTCAAACAAGTGACAGGGAGTGTATGTCTGTAGTCTCTCGATCCATCTTGCTACTTGACCTTCTGGAAGCCAATTAAGCCAGAAGCCAATTAAGCGCACCATGGTCTGTTCGAAGGAGGAACTTCTGCCATAGATGTACTTATGTGTGCTTTGTTGCCAAAATCAAAGCTAGAAGTTCCTTTCTGGTCACGCAATAATTCAGCTCTGGCCTCGAGAGTTCCTTGCAGTAGTAGGGGACGACTTTTTCTTCTCCGTCATGGCCTTGCGACAAAACAGCTCCAATTTTAACGTTACTGGCATCGGCGTCGATGATGAAAGGTTTGCATGGAGTCTGATAGGTCAGCATACGAGCATTACACAAACTTATCTTGAGTTTCTGAAAACTTTTTTGGCATTCACCTGACCATTTGAACTGCTTTCCCTTTTCAGTAAGCTGATGTAAGCTTTTAGCGATCCCAGCAAAGTCTTTTACAAAACGACGATAATATGTGGCTAGACCAAGAAAGCTACGGAGTTGGTGTTTATCATACGGTGTTGGCCGATTTTTCACAGTGTAAACTTTTTCCGGGTGAATCTTTACTCCTTGGGATGAGATGATATGTCCCTGGTATCTAAATTCAGTCTCCAAAAGCGCACATTTATCTGGATTTAATTTTAAGTGTGCTTCTCGAAGCTTCTGGAATAAACTTTAAGATTCTTACAATACTTGTCAAAAGTTTTTCCATAAACGATGACAAATGCAGCGTCGAGAACCATTGAGCTCCTTCCATTGCATCCAAAAAGTATCGCTGATTCTGGGCAAAGGGTAGCTGTCTTTCTTTTTCACATTGTTCAGCCTACGGTAGTCCACACAAAATCGGATGCTTCCATCCTTTTTTTGTTGACAAGTACCACTGGTGATGCCCAAGGGCTTTTGGAATTTTCGATTAGCCCATCTTTCTTCATTGTAGATATCATCTCTTCATCATATCATCTCATCATATAACGTCTTGCTGGTAATCAAATCGATCTTACGTCACCTGTGTAGATTCCATGCTGTACCAGTTGCGTTCGACCATACTGTCCACTCGGTGAAGAAAATATATGAACGGACTCATGAAAAAGGCTTCCAGAAATACTAAGCTGATGTTGACTTAGATTGGAAGGCTTTTTTTTTTTTTTTTTTTTTTTTTGAGCGCGCACTAAAGGGATTTTGGCTGCCCTTAAAATGTTTAAACACAGTGCGAGCGTTGGGAAAATAGGGAAGGATTTAAGAGGAGATACCGATGTACATTGGTTTTGAACCTCTAAATATTAAAATGGTCGGGAAAGATAGAGCCGGGTAAAGCATTCCACATTCGGGTAGTGCGGCTAAAAAAAGAATCTCTATACTTGACAGTACGTCCGAAGTTGGACTCGAGGGTAAACTGATGTGCATTCCTAGAGGTACGAGTATTACGGTTGAATTGTCTTAGGGGAGGAATGCAGCTGGCTATTTCACTAGAACAGTGTTTATAAAAGTAACGGTAAAATAATGTTAGACATGAAACATGGCGGCGGTGTTCGAGTGATGCAAATGTTTCTGTTATATTTCTGTCACCTATCATTTTCAAAGCTCTTTTTTGAATCCTATCTAAGATACTCAAGTGGGTTATTGGGGCACCTGCCCAAATATGAGAATTGTACTCAAGTTTCGGACGGATAAATGCTTTATAGATCACAGCCAGATGAGAAGGGGAGACAAATTTCTTACATCGTCGAAGAAAACCTAAGCACTTAGCAGCATTTTTGGCGACGTCGAATATGTGTTCATACACAGAAGGTGGTCTGTGATACACATACCGAGGACTGAAAGCGTTTCGGTTTCCTCAATACAAGTGCCGCTCATGGATAGCGGCATGGAAGGTGTGTTTCGTTTTGCTTGGGAATTTTGGCTTTCATGGAGCTAAATTTGTATGGATCCATACCATAGATTATTCTGTATTCATTCCTGTGACCTTAGTTATTGTGGACACAGATTCGCATTTTCCAATTATTTCTCCTTTCCTGAGCTTAACTTCGTACGGTTTGATGTTCTGTATCCGAACGGGTACATTGTTGTTCTTTGGTTTCACAAGAGTCTTCCCTAAGATGATAAGATGATATTTTGGGAAGATTGCACAGATTCTTGTTCCACCATGAGGTAAAGATGGCTACCTAATCGCCCATCTATTTTCGTCCAAACAAACACTTCTGAAGACGGAGGTAAGCATAATGTCTTTATGATGACAGTTCTTAGAGTTCATGAGTTTTCGTTGCCATAAACCATAGGTATCTCTACATTCCAAGCACCTGCTGAGTTGGACGCAGAAGACTACTTGCACATGGCCATCACCAAAGCGTTTGTCATTGGCCTGAATAAGAGCACTGTAGTTTCCGTTCTGGTCTACTGGTTTGGTTTGCAATAATTCAGCAGCCGAACCGAAGCAATTAACTTGTCTTCGTCATCCCAGCCATTCGTTGTTGCGGCTGCCTCAAACTGCTTCTTGTAGATTGACCAAAAAGACTGTCCATCAAAGGTTGGTGGATGCATTTATTTCTTCTAAGGAAAATCGCAACTGCCCTCTATTACCTTCATTTTCATAACCTTATCTGGGGAAGTTGTGCATTTTGTATTAAAATTTCTCAAACCTTGTGTCAACTTTCGATTACTATTTTTTGACGTTTTCAACACGTTCATCAATAGCCATGAATTTATTTTCAAATGAATTTATTTGTTTTCAAATGAATTTAGCTTACCTTCGATCCTCTGCTCGTTGCGTTGTTCTTCCAATCGTACAAGCAGATTCTTTTGGTCAATCTTCTGCTCATTTCGTTGTACTGCACGAAGATTCTTTTATTCACTGCGATGGTCTTCTAGAAGATTCTTTTGCTCCTTTCGTTGGTCTTCAAACTGGGCGAGCAGCTGAGCCATCATATTGGTAATGTCTTAGCTTGTACTAACTTGATCTACCGACATTTCAATTTCAAATAGAAATGAGTCTGGATTTTCACCATGTTGCCAATTCTTCCTGCAGACAATAATGAGGTCATATTTCGTTCCAGCAGTAGGAAGACCTCATCTTTTCAGTTCTGCCTTAAGTTCAACACAATTCAGTGCCTTAACAATTTTACCCATTTTGTTTCTATTTTTATTCTTATAGTTTTGTATGTCACTTTTCACAAGCACTTTTTTTATTTGCTAACTTATCCACACACTTTATCAATGTTCACCATTTATTATCTGAATGTACAGATAAAATAAGTTGTATTCCCTTCATCGACACCAATGTAATATTTGAGCAAGGGTTCACAAATAAAACTTATTTCCTTTATTCAAACTGAACTTCAAATAGTTCACAACATAAAACACTTTTATTTCAAAGAGATGCCCCTTACTTGTAGGAGCCTCAGAGCTGTGCCAAATATACCTATCATGTTTAAATAAGGGAAATTGTTGGCATAGAGCTTAGTAAGTTTAAGCTAAATAAAAAATTAAAATAATTTGGAAAACTGCCAGTATTTTATTGACGTATTTAGTTCTTGTAAATTATTTCTCAAAATTTGACATTGAACTTAAAAGATTTTATAGTTAGAACTATTGAGAAAATGTCAGTAGATACAGTCTATATATCCTTGAACCTGCCTACAAACATATTTTAGTTTTTTTTTTTTGCAAGTGATGCTAAGGTATGTCTCCAAACACGTATGTATGGATGGGTCAATTAGGTAAAACAAACTTCATTTTGTTAAGCTAGAAAACTTCACATATGTAAGAATATCATTTTGTTGAAATATCATATAAAAATATTTGTTTAGGATGTATGTAGGTTGTTTAACCTACAAAATATTTCTGTGACAAAAAATAAAAGAAGTGAAAAAAAAACAAATAAAAAAAATACATGTAATAAAATAAATGCTAAATAACACAAAATATAACGTTTCGGTTTAAATGCCATGTTTTCAATAGAATCCTGGAACTTTTGGTAGTCGACCATAAGAAATGAGATTTTACCATTTTGTTTTCTGTGAAGTTCTAGCCCATTTATCGAGTTCAAGATTTAGGTATAATGTGTTACTAACCCAACATTTTATTTTTTTGTAATCGAGGTACATACATATGAAATATGATACATGATTTTATAGTAGAACTTTCCTTAGGTGGACTCTTCAAGGTTGCTTTGGACAAGATTCCCCTTGAGGAGCTTTCTCTAGATTGAGTATGATATAGGGACAAGAAATTCCTACGAGAGTTTCGACAAAACTTTCCTTAGGTAACCTCATCAAGATTCCTTTGGACAATATCTTGAAAATTTAAACTCCTAGAACAATCCAGTTTCCATAGGAGCATTGAATTTTGAAATCGAAAATAGTACTTAAAGGCCTTCCACACTAGCCCACTGTATATTAATACATGTCAAGAAAGTGTGGAAACAAACTATGACAGCCCAGCCTACACAACCCGACATTCTATCCCACATGATTTGACATGTGTTTAAACATGAAGAATTTTAGGACTGGTTCTAATTCTATCTCATATTCTATCACACTTTTTTTCAGTTTAAGGTAATGTGTTAATACAAGCAAGTGTGGAAGCAAAATATGGAAAGTCATTTCTTTCCCACAAATTTGGCAGTCTCGTGGAATTCTTTACCACTTTCAATTTGACATGTATTAATGCACAGTGAGCTAGTGTGGAAGGGCTATTAAATAGATAGATATATGTATTTTATTTCAATCAAGTTTAACAATAGTTTCCTCAGAAATTATGAGTAAACTTTGCAATGTTACCGTACTTTTACATTTATGAATTCGACCTTTGTTACCGCACATATTACTTTTAAACGGAGGGAAAAAGCTTTGCCTTCATTAAATAGACTTAAATGTACATTTTGAATAAAGAAATATTTAGAACCCACCACCAAGTTATGTGTCAGGTACAAGCGACGTGTGATGTGTATGTACCTTCGTAAAAGACAATGTGTGAAGTTTTGTATTGAAGATTTTGTATTACAAATTAACACAGTGGATACATGCTCGCTCTTTGCTAGGAAGGGATACCAGTTCAAATCCAGGTATGTTAAACATGACATTTTTTTTTCAAATAAAACAAAATAAAATTAAATAAAATAAAATAAACCAGCAGTGGGCGAAACTATGAAAGGATGACATACAAACGTGAAGAGAGCAAAGTGCAGCAAGCTATAGACGTTATATAAAACAATAAATAGTTCATTGTGATGAGTACCTACATAAATACAGGGTGTCCTTTAATTCGTCAATAGTATTTTAGGGCTCCTAACCTTAAGCACCTCATATATGGGATATTCACAAAAAAAGTATGCCATCTAATAGGTCAGTAAGTGTTCAAAAAAGGTCAACTAGTTTTAGAAATTGGTCAGCATATATACCTTTCGTAAGATCAGCTACTTTCAGTTATTGGTCAGCCATATGTTTTTTTTAATGAATTTTTAAAGTTTGGTTCAAGGTCACAGTATGAGAATTTTAGCACCTCATTTATTGAATTTATAAAAAAATGAGTATGCCATCTAAAAGGTCAGTAAGTGGTCAAAAAAGGTCAGCCAGTTTCAGTAATTGGTCAGCCATATAGTTTATTTTATATGAATTTTTGAAAATGTTTGTTTTTCAAGGCCGTGTAAGATTTTTAGCACCTCATTTACCGAATTTTCCAAAAAAAAAAAAGATACCATTTAATAGGTTATTAAATCCTCATAAAAGGTCAACATGTTTCAGAAATTGGACAGCCATAGGCAGGTCCGTATCTTCAGCTTGTTGGGCCCCGTGGGCAAAATCAAATCTGGGGCCCTATTTCTTAATGATTGCATAAACTCTAAATAATGGTTTAATTAATTTCAACAAAATATTCAAAATGTGTTGTACAGAAATAAAGGGTACTAAAATAATTTTTATTCTGGATTTTGCAGAAGCGATTACTTTTCTCAAATCTATTTGCCGTGCTCTTAGATTTTTGATCGATATCAATAATAAATTGCTAAGCCTTTATTCCAAGTTGCTTTGCAAAACATTTTTATTAATTTCAGCTTTGAAAAATATCCTTCCTTTTTCTGTGGTAACAAAAACAGTTAAAAACATTATAAGAGCGGTGCTTATATATTGATAGCTCGAAGATAGTTAAGAATTTTTAATGATCAAAGAAGTTTCCAATTCCCTAACATTATATCATGAAACTTATGTCGTTCGAAATTGTTGACCTGACAGAAAGTAACTTAGCAGAAGAATCAGATGATACAAACAAAAGAAATATGAGAATATGACGCATATAAGAAAATCAACCCACCCTTTTTTTTAACAAAATGCACTAACTTTTAAGCCATAGCAATAAGCAAGAAAAATTACAAGACATAATTTGAAGAAAATTTAATTTGCTACAAATACGCGTATGCCATATAACTTCCATTAAGACTATATAAGTAACGTGTGAAAAAGAATTAACCGTTAAAAACAAAATAGCAGCATACCGACACTCGGTACAATTGAGCAAAGTGTAGTTTTTGGCTCGTGTAGGTACTGATACCGAAAGTCAAAAAGTGGGATTGAGCTAAACAAATCTGAGACCCCCTTCACACATGGAAACTGAGTTGCCGGCGATTTTTAGTTTGTTGGCGAGAAGGGGGTAAAAGGAAGACAAACAATCTCCCCTCACACCCTTCTCTACTAGAAACTATAGCTAGTTTCTGGCAACGCAGTTTCCTTGTGTCAAAGCGGTATAACTTAACAATGTTAATACCGATTCAAGCGATACAGAAGGAGATATCCGTTGGGCTGCCCCAATGGACACTACGGCCCTGCCATAGGTTTTTTTTTAATGAATTTTTAGAGATTGTTTCAAGGTTACAGTATTAGAGTCTTCATTATAAAAAATCTATGGCTGACCAATAACTGACAATAGCTGACCTTTTATCACGAGCCGGTGGCCTTTCGAACGGTTTATTTTTTTGGCGAATATCCCATAAATGAGGTGCCAAAAATAGTTAGTGTCCATGAAAAAATGTAACCCTTGATTAAAAATTTTCTATGGCTGACCAACTTCTGAAACTAGTTGACCTTTTTTGACCACTTACTGACCTTTTAGATGGTATACTTTTTTTGCCATATATGAGGTGCTTAAGGTTAGGAGCCCGAAAAACCCATATTTTTAACGATAAATTGGTAAACCAGCGGCAGGTTAAAGTGAACAAATTTTTTTTTATGTTAGCTCGAAAATCTATGAATGAAAATTGTTTGTGTGATTTTAGATAATTTTTTAATAATGTTTTCTACTAAAACAGTTATAACAGGTGCTCTTTGATTTTCCTTGGTTTGAGTACATGCTACTAGAACTACCACTTAAAACTATCTGAAGTTGTTGCGAAATGATTTATGAGAATTATTGGAGAACATTCAATTGGTTCAACTAGCTTCTTCTTATTTCAAACTTGATGGTTCTTCAGCCACTATGGTCCAAGGGTTAAAATTTGATTAGATGAAGAGTACGCGGTAATCGTTGGGATTTTTATTCAACCAAAATAGCATTTTTAAGTGAATTAGAAGAGCGCATGTGTCATCAGAAGTGAGGCAGTAGCTAGGATCATTATTATCATTATCAGTGAAATGCGAAAACGGGCTCTAGCATGCATACAAAATCAAAAAGGGCTCATTTGAACACCTGTTAATACTCTTTTAATTCACTGATAAAATAAAAATTGTCGATAACCACAAATTTCATTTTTTATTCACAGCCATTCGAGCGTTAAGCAAAAAAAACCTTTTTATTAAATTTTATCTGTCGCTGATTTTCCAAATTATCATAAAATCTAGGGGTTTTTCGACAAACTTGATATTGATTTTTAATTTTAACATTGTACGAGTGAATGGCGGAAAACTAACACTAAAAATCGCACGCAGCTTAAAATTTGTTTGGTGACTTTTTTTTTATGATAACTAAGATGTCATTGGCCGCATTTAAAATAATTAAAATTTTTTTGGAGAAAATTGACCCAAAGTCAAAAAATTAGCATGGGCAGGAAAATGGAACAGGCTAAAAACTGAATATCTTAAGACTGGGAAAAGATATCAAACTTATTTAAAGGCAGTTACAAAGGCGGGTATTTCTTCTAGAAATAAAGGCCTAAACTATCATTATTACTTACAGCGCAATTACTGTTAACATTGGTCAGGGTACACCAAAGTAAGACTTTTCTTAAATGTCCGATAAATGATATCAAAATTGGAGATAGAGTCTTACTGTAAAACAATTTTTTTCTTAGAATATACCCAAAAATCATGCCCTAAAATACTATTGAGGAATTAAGGAACACCCTGTTATGAAGTCAGTACATAAATATATGTAGGTACTGAGTACGTAATCAAATGTAGTCAGTACATAAATGTATGTACTAAGTACATAGTACAAGTACTTAGGTATTGGTTCCAAAATGTTATGATATCATTAAAAAACATTAAATAAATTATAACTATAAATTTATTATTTAAATGGCTTTAAAAGTAAGAGCTCAAAATCAAGTACGCCATCTGATTTGTTTGATAAATATGAATTTATGAACAAAAAAAAATATAAAAATTGTTGGAGCCGTTTTCTTAAAAAATAATTTTTTTATATAAAATTCTTCGCTCATTTTCAAAAATAAAATCTGGTATGTCAATATTAAGGGCCTTACCAATAATCAAATTTAGAGATCACTCAAATATTTAATTGGACGCAAAATAATGAACCATACCAATAAATCAATTCAATAGTCAGCTTAACACTTAACGTCACTCTAAATTTAAGAGTAAAGAAACGCATGTTTAAACTCGTGATTAAGTGTAAACGCCACGTTTGTGTTGTCATTCTGAAAAGCAAAGGAGAAAAATAATTACCCTTATCTTCTATGTTTGTCGCTCACAATTGAATTAAATTCGTGAATTTTGTTGCAAAAGTTATAAAATTAATAAGGGAATCAAAATAAACAAATAGATTTATTCCTTCTTATTTGTTTATTTGTATATTTAAATTTGAGAGTGAATGGCGGAAAACTAACACTAAAAATCGCACGCAGCCTAAAATTTGTTTGGTGACTTTTTTTATGATAACTAAGATGTCATTGGCCGCGATCAAAAAGCTATGTAGAGCTATCCAGATAGGTTTTTGTTGTTGTTATCCAATGTAAGAAAAACAGCTAATGACAGATACGAATCTATCTTAGATAGGCTATCGCATCAAATCTTGATCACGGCTATTTCTATTCACAGATGCTGTCTGTTTGGCATCAAATGAAGTAGATACCTAATGTAATAGATCAATCATTAGTTGAAGACGTGTTTAATTTGATTATTGGTTAACAAACAAATTAACTCGTATCTAAAGCTTAACGTGGCGTTTATCTAAACTAAGTATTTAATAAAATAGCATTTTACACAAAATAAAAAAATATTCATAAGCCCGTTTTCAAGATACTGAATTTTCAAAAAAAAAATTCAATAGTTTATTAAAAATCCAAAAAAAAATTTCGAAAATTTGTATATGCAAAATTATTTGAATTGTAAAGGAGCTCTTGTATAAAAATTTTGTTTGAAATCGGTGCAGCCGTCAACGAGAAATTTAAAAAACAAAAAAAAAAATCGGTTCAATGACAGGTATCGTTATTAACCGTTATTGGTAAAATTTTCATCAAAATATTGACAATACCTTAAATAGTAAACGCTCATCGTCTTATCAAAATTCTTGGAGCCGTTTTCGAGAAAAATAAGTTTTTTCTTAACGTTTTTTTAACATTTGTACAGAAGGTACCGTTATTTTTGAATTAAGAAACATGATTCTGATCAAGCATTCTACAAAATAGTAAAAACAATTATTTTACACCTAGTTTTGAAAATATTGACCAAGTCGTTTTCAAAATATTTATTTTTCAAAAAAAAATTGATTTTTGTTTAAAATTTTCAAAAAAAAAAATTTTAATTTTGGTTCACAATTATGTTTTTACTTTTTGGGAGTTTTACCAAACACAAAAAAAAGGACGTACTGGAGGTATCAAAAATAACCAATTTTTCGAAAATAAAAAAATTATCAAAAAGTAGTTTCGACTTATTTAATTTTTTTGAATTTTTTTTCCAACAAAATTTTCGGACCCGTTTTTGAGATAAACATCATTTTCCTTTTTGGAAAACGTGTGGACATATTAGTCAAAAAACACTACGTACCAAGTTTAAAGAAAATCCCTCCAGCCGTTAAGCTGTAGGGGCGAGGACAAACAGACAGGCAGACAGAATAACGAGACCCACTTTTCGCGTTCTCTATTAAAATTAATATCTCGAGTTCGATTTTTTTTACGAATCTATAACTTATCATATAGTAATAGTACCTACAACATACATCGCAAGTAAAAATAAATTATGTGCTTACGGAAAAAAAAAACAAAGCAAAAAGAAATAATACTCGTATGTACATAGGTTAACCCAACTACGTTCTGATTTACACATACAAAAATGGGTTAGTCTGGTCAAAAACAGAAAACAAAATTTTTATTCTTCCCACAGAAATAGCCTAGCCCAACATCGAATCAATTTCGAAATTGGGTCAGATGTAGTGGTCCTATAATAATGGGGAGCGCAATTTTCCGATCAATTGCAAAATAAGTATGGAGGTGTACTACCGATACCGATGCTGTAACATTGCGATGATCAGACATTCCCTAATTTGCATTTGAATTGGTGCCCTCTTTGAAATGTGGAACAACATAATCGAGAACAAAGTAATAGTAGCTGGAGCAGCCATAAACTTCATGAATTCATTTGAATTGTCTTAAATGAGAATATTGTTATGCATTCATATTATGAATCTTAAATTGAGTTTTGAAAACTAGCCAAGATTTCAAAATAATTATTCATGCTTTCTTGAACCACATAAGCCGAAAAGTCATCACGAAAGCTATTATTCGATAATTTCGATTTGCGTTAAATTCATACATTTTATGGCCAAGGTGTTAACAACGGTGAGTTGATAATGGTAAACATGCATCTAATAAAAAATGAAAAGCTGTTATTTTGGTTTTGGCTTGGACATCATCTCTTGATGCTGCAACACTATAATTACTGGATAGATCTGACTGGACAAATCTTATAATTTACTTGAATGAATTTAATGCAAATTTAGGGCTCCACTTATGCCCGAATAGGTTTGAATGAAACTGTTATTATTAAAATATTGTGTTTCTTGTTTTTGGCTTGAAATTTCCATGCCGGCAACGGCTGCTTATAAAATTGTACTGTTTGTAAAATGCATAGGGATCTTCGGCTATTGTCGATTAGCAAATATGGCATGCAACATTTGTTATACCTGTGTCATGTATTAAGTAAAGCTACACATCTTATCAATATTAAACAGAATTATATACTTAGTCGAAACACTAACTTGCTGTGAATTTAAACAAACAAAAGCTCATTAACTTACAGGTCAAAACACATATAATCTTAATTATAGTCATAATTTAATACTTAGCTAATGAAATTCCTATGTCTGCTGATATAAATTTAAAATGCAACCATGGAAAGACACATAATCGAGCAACGCGTTAAAGTTATTCAGGCTTATTATGAAAATAGGCGTTCAAATCAAAATGCATATCGTGCACTTCGTGATTTTTTCGGTCAATTTAATCGTCCAAATGTGCGTACAATCGAAAAAATCGTGCAAAAGTTTGAGCAAACCGGGTCTGAAGGAGATGCGAAAACACCAGTGCATTCTCGTACAGCTGGTACTGTAGAAAATATTTCTGCTGTGCGCGATAGTGTGGCTGAAGAGTCGTCCACCTCAAATCATCGTCGTGCACAACAATTGCACCTCTCACGCTCGTCGTGGATGAACATTATGCATAAAGACATGCATTTACACGCTTACAAGGTGCAATTGACTCAAGAACTAAAGCCTCTTGACCATTTCAAGCGTCGTCAATGGTCAGAATGGTGGCAAGAAATGGCAACAGTGGATGATCAATTCTCGAAGAAAATCATCTTCAGTGATGAGGCACATTTTCACCTCAATGGGTTCGTCAATAAGCAGAATTGCCGCATTTGGGCAAAAGATAATCCAAGAGTTATAATCGAAAAATCAATGCACCCACAAAGAGTGACTGTTTGGGGGGGTAAGTTAAGATTTATTGAACAAAATAATATTTACAATTTGAGAGGGACTGTTTGTTTTGTTTGCGGTTTATGGGCCGGCGGCATCATCGGGCCCTATTTTTTCCAAAATGAGGCCGGTCAGGCAGTTACTGTGAATGGTGTTCGCTATCGTGAGTTGATAACGAACTTTTGGCCCGAATTGGAATATATTGTTGTGGACGATATGTGGTTTCAACAGGACGGTGCCACTTGCAACACAGCTAACGAAAAATGACAATTTGCCGCCAAGATCATGTGATTTGACACCGTTGGACTTCTATCTTTGGGGTTATTTGAAAGAAAAGGTGTACGTCGATAAGCCAGCAACAATTCAAGAGCTAAAGGATGAGATAATTAGGCGCATTAACGGCATATATAACCTCAATTATGCCTCAGCGTCATCGAAAATTTGGACCATTGGATGGAGGTGTGCCGCCGAGGTGGCGGCGGCCATTTGGCCGATATTTTGTTCCATACCTAATTGAACCATACCAATATTATCATAATAAAAAGAAATTCCAATAATTTCCTAAATAATTTGTGTTTTCATCAATATCGGCCCTTAAAATTTAACCACCCTTTATAACATTATATATCATTGACGACCGAAAGAAATCTATTTTTAATTTTTGACGTTTAAAAAATACAGATTCTTATTTTCATTTTGTATAATAGTTAGGGCGTTAAGGTAGCCAACCTTGCACTTCAGTCTGACGGGATGAGCTTTGGTACACTAATAGTCCACATCCTAACTTTACTTTCAAAAAGTGTTGCCACGGTGGCAACACTGGCAGACCGGAGATAAAAGGGTTGCTTTCTGACCATGTTTTAACACGAAATTTCACATAAATTAGCCTATAAATCGGGAACCAGACATCAGTTGATATCGTGGTATGTCTCGTTGGATGTTGGATTAAGAATACTTAGGGCCATAGGGATATGTTAATTTGTTGACTCTTCCCCCTTCCTTGTACGTGGGGGGAGCAAAATACCCTCGGCGGATAAGGGTTTTTATATGTCAGAAAATGATGGTTATCTAATGAATATTTATAAAATTTTTAGATGGGCGTCGACCTTAAATTTCATACTCTACAGCATATCCGAAGTCCATTTTTATCCATGTATTAGTTTTTTGTATAATCGCTTTCAAAATGGGGGGAGGGAATGTGGAAGTATATTAAACCCCTATATATTCGTCTTGGTATAATCTAAGCATATGGCACATGACCTTAGGATATTTTTTAATGCCCAATCTTATGCTATCAAAATTATTTCAATATAATTAAAGTTATAACCTTTTTATAAAATGATGACTAAATTTTCAGTGAAACTAGCATAACATTACCAAATTTCAATGGTATGGTGATAAAAACTAGGCACACATGTGTAATTTGTCGTAAGATATAAGAATCAAAAATATTTGAGGCGAAAGGGTGTCTTTTTGAGTGAAAGGGAAAAGTGAATTACCTACTAGTGCCAGTAAACCCCTCCCAAAACTGGTATGTTGGTGAAAGTTGGTAGAAATGTTTTATTTCTTGTTGGAACCAAGACTCAAAAGGATCCATGCAAATATATTAGTTCCAGGGGTGTTTTTTTTAGGCGGAAGGAAAATATGTGTTATTAACCCAACATTTTATTTTTATGTAATCGAGGTACAATTATAAAATATGGTACATGATTTTGAAGTATTTTTTAATGCTGAATTCAATTTAAGTAAAACTAAGACGATACAATCACCATTAAGAAAGTAATCGCCTTTTTAATGGAAAAATTAATGTATTTTTGGAGTAGAGCAGATAAAACATTTCTCTCAAAAACCCCCTTTGATAATAGATATTTGATTTATCTTATTTTATTCTTGGTAACAATAAAAACCAAAACATTCCTACCAACTTACGTCAACTTACCAGTTCTAGGGTGGGTTTACGGGGCATAGTTTTACATTTTTCTGTTTCACTCAAAAAAAACACCCTTTAGCCCCAGATATTTTTATGGACTCTTTTGATTCTTATTTCTTACAAGAAAATGAGAAATGTGTGCCAAGTTTCATCACCATACCATTGAAATTTAGTAATGTTATGCTCGTTTCACTGAAAATTTAGTCGTCATTTTATAGAAAGGTTATAACTTTTTCTAGGGAAATTATATTGAAATAATTTTGATTGCATAAGATTGGGCATTAAAAATTTCCCTAAGGTCATGTGCCATATGCTTAGATTATACCAAGATGAATATATAGGGGTTTAATATACTTCCACCCCATTTTGAAAGCGATTATACAAAAAACTAATACATGAATAAAAATGGACTTCGGATGTGTTGTAGAGTATGAAATTCTACGTCGATGCTCATCTTAAAATGTTATGAATATTCATTTTATAGCCATTATTTTCTGACAAATAAAAACCCTTATCCACCGAGGGTATTTAGCTCCCCACGCGTACAAGGGTGGGGGAGGGGTAAAAAAATTAACTAATTCCCATGGCATCAAGTATTCTATATCCAACGAGATATTCCACGACATCATCTCGATTTATAAGCTAATTTTTGTGAAATTTCGTTTTAAAACATGGTCAGAAGGCAACCCATATATCTCCGGTCTGCCAGTGTTGCCAACGTGGAAACACTTCTTAAAAGTAAACCTAGGATGTGGACTATTAGTGTACCAAAGTTCATCCCGTCAGAATGAAGTGCATGGTTTGACCTAAAATATGGCCCTAACGCCCTTACTATAATAAAAGATTGGAATCATCAGAAAATGGAGATAAGTCAGAAAAAATTATTTTTTCCGATTAAACTTCTAAAAATATAATGTACATATTTTGAATTGTTTTAAATTTTGATTTTTTTTTAACAAATATGAAACTTTTAACTATAACAAAAACGGTTGTATTGCTCAATTTTAAATATATAGATTAGCACATTAGTTTTTAGTAATACGATTTTATTGTACATATGTACATATGTATGTATATGTATACATATATTGTAAGTCCCAGGAGGCGCCAAAGACGTTAGTGCCAGGTTTATACTTGACCCAAATCCGCCCCTGTCTGTTGTCACGTTAAATGCATTTATTAATGCCTCAGCGTCAGCCAGGTAGCTAATCGAAGTGTCCCAGCGAGCGTATACTTAATATTCTTGCATTTTATTTGGGTCAATAAATCAAAATAAAATAAACATGATTGTGAATAAATATTTTATATAAATCATTTCTCTGCAGTTTGAAATTGTGACTTGTTAAGTGCGTTAGGTATGTACATAAAAATGTATTTTTTTTTGATTGAATCAACAATCATATTCAGGGACATCAACTTTTTATTATGTACATAGTGTACCTATTTCATTGAATTTTTTGAACAACAACAACAACTTAAAGGCGGTACCACCAATTCTTTGGCTGGAGATATAGCTATTTCCTGCTTTGACACTTTTGCAGTCATCAGTCTCCTTTTTGTGGTGCTGAGCTTTAATCCAATTTTATTTGAAAAACTTTTTATGCACACCATAGGATTCGAACCCACGCATATCAGATTTGCTCAGTCTTAGCAGTCGTGCGCACTACGCACTCCACCGCTTTAGACCACTGACGTCACAGGTTGAGATGTGTTATTTGTTTATCAAATCCATAATGTACCTATACATGGCGTACGGTTTTCTATCCTAAATAATTATAAAAACCACTGCCTTATTTGAATCGCAAATTCATATAAATTTAAATAGGTACCAAACCGCAGTGAATATGACTAGAGTTGTAATAATTTAAAACTTGCTCAATAAGATGAAAATAGTTGTGTTAACATTGATAGAGGCAAAACGCAGAACTGTGTATGTAGCCAGTGAGTGGCGGCCTCATCAGTTGCGAGCGGGCACATCTAAATTTTAAGCCCATGCCCGTTGTGCTTATAGTAATGATAAAGTAATTAATTACATGTAACAATATAGAATGTTTGAATGAACAAAAATCACTTAGTTGCCGCGCGGCGATCATCAGATTCCTTAGTGGTGCTTAGTATGTCAATTTTAATTTTATAAATTACTTTTGTCAACTGAGGTTAAACCTAGGCGAAGCTTAAACTATATGTATGTGGTGTTTGGTATAAACATGATAACTCCATAAACGTATTTTAAAGGTAAAGGCATTAAAATTGGCATTCAAATGTGGGAAAATATTTGTATCAAAGGAGAATGGGCAAATTTGTATTAAAAGTGGTGCGAGCGGCCAAGAATGGTTTTATTTTTGGATGTGGTTTGGTCGTTAAAGTACAGTGTAGAAGTTTTTTCGTTGTGGTGTACTTCAAACTAGGGTAAAATGCATTTTTGTGTTTACCACTTTAATAGAGTTTTAGTCAGTATTGTGGCTAATGTGAATGGAAAAATAGAAAAGGAAAGTGGAATAACAATTATAGACATCAGTCTCAAAGATTTTTATTATAAACAAAGCACATTAAACATTAAATATTAGTACAATACTACAATTACCATACTTTGTATAATATTCTATACTAATAAAATGTTTTTTTAAAAATGAGTAGGTACTACTCATCCTCTATAATCGTAATTAATTCCGCTGCTGCAAGGCGAATATCATTGGTTTGGTTTCTTGCCCAGCCTAAATACCAAACTACGCACATTATATGCGCTTAGCATCCCACTGTGGGTGCGCGCTGCAACCAAATGTCTTGCTCTTCGGAATATTGCGGAAGGTGTCTTGCTTGTTGTCCTCGGTGCACTTCAATATTATACAAGCCCTGTACTAGGTACTAAGCTAAATAACCGCGGGCTATCTTCACTTGGTACGTATCCAGAGCAAATAGAACAAAATCATCTTCCGATAGATTTGGAAAATCGTCAAAATTAGGATGGACATCAGTGATGCTTCCTAAAGTTGGTCTTTGCCTATTCCCATTAGTACGAGAAACATGTGTTCTGAGAGAACATTCTTAGGCCGGAGCCTGTTTGAGCCTTATATTCGTATAAAGAGGGCAATCTAGCTTTTTCATTTGATACTCCATTCTTGGAAATACCTTGTTTAGGAGGTTTACTTAGACCAAAATGCAAAATGAAAAGTGCATTTTCCCACCGAAGCAGCCCGAATAAGCTTATCTGACCACCGCCACCGGTTTTGTTAATGATTGTACTAAAAGAATCGGTTGGTACCCTCTTTTTAAAAAGCTGTGATGAACTAGATAATCTTGTACTGTTGCCTTCTAAACTCGTATAAGGAGCTTAGTAAAATTACCGCGGGCTATATCTTGACCTAGTACTTATTGTGTCATTAGACATTTTCAAATCAGGATAAGTATCAAATAGTTTTTGACAACGCCACCTGCCCCAAAAATGCATTTAAAAATGCATTTGAAAATATCTTCATATCTCTTTTCCTAAATGCACTGCAATGAAACGGCCATATTGAAAGTTACTCCCTTGTAGCAGACCTTTCATTTGAGACTAATTTCATTTGTGGCCGCTCACACCCAAAAATACCCATTCTCCTTTGAAGCAAATCGGTCGTCAAAACACAAAGCATTTAGAAAATGTTCATAAACAATTAACGCTACTTTCGGATAAAGTTGAAAACATACTCTCTTTACCACAATTAAGAAATAGACAGACAAGAAGTAAAACTAAAACTAATAATTCCGTCGCACAACCAAGTATTGTAGCGCCATCAAAACGTAAAAATGACGAACTGGATGCTGAAAATTCCATTGAAAATCCCTTAACCAAAAAACGTGCTACATCTATTTTTTCTTCTTTTGCGCTGTCTCACCCAATATCCAGCTTCAACTTTAATAATAATGTTCCCACTCCTCAATCACTTTTACCCCCGCTGCCGTTAGCAACAACTAATAACGCGATATCAGAAGCTATGGTACTTCAAGATACACCAGCTATACCAATACAGTTAACATCTTCATCATCAATTCCTCACCCTTCTAAAAACCAGATTCATCAAACAATTACAACAACAACCAATTTTGCTCAGCCCCATAATTCACCGACCCAACCTTCATTCACTAAACCATCATCTGAAAGACCACTAAATCCTACTCCCCAGATAGTTGATAACCTTACATCGCCTATTGAGTGTGGTCTCAAAATAGTAGAAGGACAAAAAACTATTTTTTTATCTAAGCTTCAACCCCCTACAAATGCTCTTGATGTCAAAAATTTTATAAAATCTAAAATTGGTACTCTACGTTTTACGATCGTTGAGAAAATGCTTCATCGTAACTTTTCAAAATACTCTTCGTTCAAGATTAAAGTTCCAGACTCAATATTCTATCTTCTCAACTCACCCTCGTTCTGGCCAGATGGAATTATAATTCACTATTCATGAGAAAATTAGTGTGACCGATGAAATAATAATATTAGGGGATTTCAATCTTCCTAACCTTAAATGGGTAAAATCTACTAACTGTGATGCCATTATACCTGTCGACGCTTCGAACAATAATGAATTTCTCGTTATCGACGGAATGAGTTCTCTAGGACTTAATCAATTAAACGGGATCAGTAATCAATTCGGCAAAACTTTGGATCTCGTTTATTTCTCAAATGTCTTCAGCTCCGATTCTGCTGTTCTTTCAAGTGAAACAAAACTTGTGGAAGAAGATCGCCACCATCCTGCATTATCTATCTCTCTCAACTTTAATATCTTATGTTCACCTAATATTTGTGAGGATCAGCATGAATTCAATTTCAAAAAATGTAATTTTACTCAATTGTTTGATTTACTTAATGACATTAACTGGGATTCTTTATTTTATAATGTTAATTTAGACGAAATGATTTTACGTTTTTAATAACTGCCCGCCATGGTTTGATCTACATATAAAAATGCTCAAAAATAAAAGAAACAACGCTTGGGTAAGATTCAGTCTATCTCGAACGGATGAAGCTCTTAACTGTTATCTTATTTTGAGGGATGAATTTGTAAGCTATTCTAATATTTTATATACACGCTTTATTTATAAAACAGAAAATGAACTTAAATCTAATCCACGCAACTTTTGGAATTATGTTAATTGCAAAAGAAAATCTGACGGTTACCTAGAACATATGAGCTTCAATAATTCAACTAGCCATTCGCCAGTGGTAATAGCCAACATGTTTGCGGCATACTTTCAAAGTGCCTTCGAAACATCTACAAATGACCCAAACATAAACTTTACTATTGACAAGTTTCCACATCTTAACTCAATTAACTTTGCAATTTCTGAGGCAACCATTCTCGAATATATCGACAATTTAGATGTGTGTTTTAGTCCTGGCCCCGATGGCTTGCCTTCTTTTATATTGAAAAAATGTGCAATATATATGTCATACCCGTTGTTCGTGCTTTTTAACATGTCAATAAGTTGTTCTTTCCCACTCTTTGGAAAAATGCATTTCTTACACCTGTTCACAAAAAAGGACACACAAATTTAGTAACAAACTACAGGCCTATTACTAAGCTTTCTGTCATTCCTAAATTGTTCGAATCCATTATCTGTGATGTCTTGTCCTTTCATTGTACCTCTGTTATATGTGAAAACCAACATGGTTTTGTGAAAAAGAAATCGACGGTCACAAATTTGTTACAATTTACGACTTTCTGCTTAGATGCATTTGAAAAACACAAGCAAGTAGATTGTGTTTTTACAGACTTTAGCAAAGCTTTCGACAAATTAAACCATCAAATACTACTTAACAAACTAAACACCATTGGGCTAAACTTGCTTCAGAAATAGCAAATATCACTTATTCTTATGTTTTAGTTGTTTTATAAATTTTGCCAAGGGTTCACAAATAAAACATATATCTTTTATTCAAACTGAACAACAATTACTTTACAAAAAATAAAACACCTTTATTTCGTTTTAAATACTTTACTTCTAATATTTTTATTATAAACAAGCACAACTCTTAATTCGCTATTTTACACCGACATATATTCGTTAATTTTCAAAATCAAGCTGTGGTCTTCGGACTGGTGGCCAAGTATTTATATCCGAGAAAAAGCTACTAGAATCTTCTAGGGATCTAGAATGTGCTGGAATGTGCTTCTCTTCCACAAGTCTCCACAAGTAGCTCAAAAGCTTTCAACAAATTTCGACCAATTAATTATAGCAGTTTAAGTGGTTTAGGTATTGGATAACGATAAGTGGTTTAGGTATGGGATAACATAAGTTAATCTTTTGTTCACAGATGGCGCGGAACTCATTAATAATGTTATGCGTGGTTTAATAAAAAGACGAAGTTCTTTTCTTTGCGTCTGAATTAAGACTACTCATTTATTCTTATGAAATTTTATTTACAGTGTCGATGAATTGGCATCGACAGATACTTAAAATTAATATTGGATGGAGAGATGCTGCACACTCAGCATATTTGCTGTATTATAAAAAGAAGATAAGGCACCCAAAGAAAAGTATCTCATGACGGGTGGCATTTGATATTTATTTCATAAACATAAACAAATGCATATCCGGAAGGGATATCCGCAGTTAATTAGAAGATATTATGCATGGTAAGCACAATAATAGTGACGGGCACAACACCTCCCCCCATAGAATAAAACATATGATTACAAGATAATTAAAATATGTTTTAAACAAAAAAATAAAATATATAACATTCATTTGTTTTTCTTTTGTTTATAAGTTTATACTTTATTTTATGGTAGCAATTTGTCATCGCTTCTTTCTTTTCTTACGTTAACAATTTTCTTACTTTGATCCGGTATGTAAACAATTTGATTTTGCACTTGTTTAGTACGTTTTTTATTAAAGCATTTATTAAATAAAGTAAAGGTATGACGACCTTTAATACAAGTTATGGTTAAATAAATTAAACCTATAGTTGTAAACATTTCAGTTATTCCAATAACGGCACCTTGTGATTTCTCGGGTAACTTTTGTAATAGTTTACTAACAATATTTTTTTGATTATTAATTTCGATTGATAAATCCCTTAATTCTCTTAAATCAGTTCCTTTTATTTTTATAACTTTATCGATTGGTGAAATTTCATTTAATTTTATATTTTGACAACAGTTTTTGTCAATAGTGTCATGTATTACATCATTATTAATTTCTCCAAAAATATCTTCAGATGTGATAATATCTGTTTCTAAAGTACTAAACTTACATTGATTGTCTAAATACAATATTCCAATGTTTGATAAAACACCGTTTTCTTCTTGTTTAGATTTACAATTGCACTTTAATGGAGTGTCTTCAGTAATAGCATATAAATATTTATTATTATTAATTTTGTGAAAGAATTCTACATTGTTTTGTATTATTTTTATTTCACATTTATTATTGCCCCTTTTCAGAAAAACATTTGTTTCACAAACTTCATTTTTAATTGTACTTTCAAGTACTAAATTTTCACATACGTATATATTATCATGATTAAAGCAATCATTCATATTATATTTTAATGCAAAATTAGCTCTATTTTGAGTAATAGCGAGAATATTATTTTTATTTTCAAAAATTGTAAATTGTTGATTTACAACAATTGGCAAAGTGATTATTTCATATATTTCCATTGTTTCTTCTTTCAAAATCAGAATAGATATGATAACATGTATCATATGATCTTTTTCATAACATTTAACATCAATTTGCTTAACTATAAATTGATAAGCTATTAAACTAGGAGTAAATAACATTTTATTTTCATTTTTACTGTTTATTAATGCTTCAATTAATAAACCAGGAGTGATTATAAAAGGATGAATAATTTTTAATTGTAAAAATAGGATCGCATCAATAATTTTTTCTAATTCTATTTCTAATTCTAAACTTTTATCAATTATTGAATTATGCACTTCTTGCATGTATTCTAAAGCATATTCTCTCCTCTCTATATCTTTATTTGACATAACTTTATTTAACTTTATTATATTTTCATTAGTTTTGTTTTCTGTACGATAATGATTATTATTTAATATCTTATTTTGGTCATTTACTTTTTCATTATATTTATTTCTTCTACTAATCCTTTTCTTAAAAATTCTTGATTTTCTTTTGTAATTGCTATGATTTTACCATAATATTCTGCATCAGAACTATCCATAGTTCCAAATAATGTTTGAAGTCCCGTACCACCAATATCTATTAATCCTCTTCGGATTCTGTTTTTCCTTGTTCCTTATAAATTATAAATTGTAACCATTTTATCTGATAAATTATTATAGCTTCTCTTTCCTTTTCCAGCTAAGTCTCTGCACTCTCCGAATAATTTTAAACATACTTCATGAATGTTATTAGTTTGTAACTTAATATGCTCTATATTATTTTCAACTTCAGCTAGGTCAATTCTATTAATGACTGAAAGTGTCCATCGATTGTTTTCATAGTACCAAGAGATTTAAAATAAAATCCATTATGAGCATCTAATTTCTTGATGTTGATGCTTGTTGCTATTCCGATTGCGATCGTCCATATCCTATAAAAAGTTTGACACGACTTTTATTATAAATGGTTAATTTTCCGTTTCTTTTTACAATAATATTATTACCTTCTACAGAAGATACGACATGAGGACCTGACATTTTCGTGAACTCATAATGCCCATATGGCGTAGAAAAGGCAGTCTTTTCTACATCTTCCTCAGCGACTGGAATCTGATGAAAATCAGATGTAAGATCTAAAACAGAAAATTTACTATTACCTAACAGGTCTAATATCTCACTTATATTCGGGAGAGGATAATTGTCAGCAATAGTATTTTCATTTAACCGCCTGTTATCGATTACTATCCTCCACTTCATTTCTTTACTTGCATCCCTTTTCTTAGGGACCACCCACAAAGGTGAATTCCATGGCGATTTACTATCTCTATAATCCCTTCTTCTTTGAAATTCTTAATTTGGTTATCTACCTCCTTTTCATGAATTTTTGGATAACGGTACGATTTAGTGTAAATAGGTTCACTATTTTCTTTAACTCTAATAGTATGTTCTACCAAACTCGTTGTAGTTAATTTATCTCCTTTTAAACTAAAATATCACAATATTCTTTAGCTATAGCGAATATACTATCGGCTTCTTCTTCATTCATATGGTCAGTTCTTAAATGACTCAGTATTTCCTCAATTCTACCATCATTCATTTCGAATATATTGATTTCTAATAAGTCGGCATCTTCACAATCTGACTCATTTGTATTGAAATCCTCTAAAGGGTATCCAATAGCTTTGAGCTCAATGTAATGTATATCTTCATCAAAATTTATTACTTTAAATAAACCTTTTCCATCACTGCGCACCAAAGTAACGCAATCTGGGAACAATATACCATTTATCTTCGCACTGAGTATAACCACTTCACTATTTTCTGGAAATTGGTTTCCCTGACCATCAGTTATATTCACTAACCTGAAAACTTCGCACCTGGGGGGTATTTCTTCTAAGTACTGCCCCTCAAAATTTATATTTTCATTAAAACTTTTCTTATTTCTAGGAGATTTTTCTTTGGCAAGTTCTACACACTTTTACAGTTTTACGATCATAATCTACAATGAAAGCATTGTCTTTCAAAACATCAATGCCAATAACACCGTCATAATTACTTAAATACTCCTTATTTATGACGTGGAATTTTATTAAGTAGTCAGAATTCCCAAAATCCACAGATAAATTACATGTACCTAAACTTTTTATGTTTCCGCTCCCTATAGGTACCTTTAAAATTAAGAAATTTATTTTGTGTTAAGTCCTGCTCCTGTATCTATTAACATTCTACAGCTTTTATTTTTGTAATTCATGATAATATGAGGACTTTCTGTTATATTAAATAGCGAAATGTTGACCTCTCCAAGACCATTTTGGTTGGATAAATTTCTTGCCGCAAATGGCTGACCACTTGGTCGTCTCCAATGAGTATGAGTATTGCTTTGGTTATGTTGTCTATTCTGCTGGATATTAGTGTAATCATTTTGCCTGTTATGTCTGTTGCGACAGACATAAGCCTTGTGTCCAACTTTGCCGCATGCAAAGCAGGTAATTGTATTAATTCTAACTGTATTTTTATTTGTATAGTCCTTACTACTAGAAGGTTTTAATAAATTAACATGTAGCCCTAACCTTGATTCTTCTTCTATAGCATATCTGCTAGCATCATTCAAGTCCCCTGGCTTTCTATTGTTGACATATGAACTTATTTTTTCTTTTAATCCGTTAACAAAAGCATTTAAAATATTTAGTTTTATATATTCACTTTTCCCCTTCCAATCGGAAGTTTCAGTATCAACTATTTCATTTAGCAGCATTCTGCGTTGTAATGTTTCGCATTTTTGCGTATATTGTACGACAGTTTCATCATACTGTTGTTTTAACTGTATCAACTCTCTATGGAGTTGTAAGTTTGAATAATTTTCTTTATATACTTTGTTAAGCTCTGCTTTTAATTGACTCCAAGAGTCTAAGGTATTGTTCATTAAAATTGACGAAGCGTTGCCGCTAATGCATGATTTGGCAAAAGCCAATAAAGGTTTAAGCTGAGGCTCTTGTGCGAGCTTAAAGGCATTTTCACAATTTTGTATAAACGAAAAAGCTTCGGAAGCTTCTCCACGGAATTAAGGGATAAATTGGATTAGAAAACTTAGTGGAATATCCATTTTTTCATCAGACATACTTCACTTTTAAAATATACGAAAATCACCTAAGTTAAACTATTGTTAATCCACAATATTAATACAATCGTATGTGTTTTGCAATTATTTTATTTTCAACAATTATTTTTAAGGATGTCTTCTTGACCTTCCTTAATTACTTTTTTAATCCTTTACGCTTTTTCCGCGAGGTATTTATAATGTTCTTCTAATTTTTCTTTACTATATGGCTTTGCTGGCAACATTATACAATAAACATTATACTATTCTTATACTTTGACTGTTTAATATATTTTTTTTTTTAACTTACAATAATTCAATCATTATGATGTTTAATTTGATGATTCGGCTGGCTGGTAAACTACACCTTCGTTCTTAATCTTCCTTGGAATTCTGGTTCTCTTCTTATTTAATAATATATTGTTCCAGTTTTTTTTTGTTCTTTTGTTTTTAAACTTTAATATTGTAGGTTTTTCTTTTATTCACTTTCAGTGTCAAACTCTTTTATAAGTTTTAATAATTTTTTTTTTTATTAATATGGATAAGTTTGTACATGCACTCATATTCGGTTCAATTCCTTCTTTTCTTTCAATCATTTTGATATGGATTCAATTGTATTCGCAGAAGATGCTAAATTCAATACGCACTTAGAAGGTATTATAGGGATTATTAATTTTGTTCCCCATTGTAATTACTTAAAAAGCAGAATACGTACTTTTAACTTAAATATTACCGGAATAAAATTTATTTACATTATGTACAAAGATTTACAACACCGGAATTTTATTTTCAGTGCATATCGCACCGCTGGCACAAATTTGTTATGCGTGGTTTAATAAAAAGACGAAGTTCTTTTCTTTGCGTCTGAATTAAGACTACTCATTTATTCTTATGGATGGAGAGATGCTGCACACTCAGCATATTTGCTGTATTATAAAAAGAAGATAAGGCACCCAAAGAAAAGTATCTCATGACGGGTGGCATTTGATGTTTATTTCATAAACATAAACAAATGCATATCCGGAAGGGATATCCGCAGTTAATTAGAAGATATTATGCATGGTAAGCACAATAATAGTGACGGGCACAACACTAATTTATTCTGTTATAGAAGAATAAAAGATGACGTTGTTTGCATGAATGGGCATATTCACCACATTGCCCCGCTCTTAGGATTGATCGTCCCGATACAATCCATTATTCCCGTCACCACCGATATAGCGATGTAAACGGGCACCTTAAGCTTGCCTCTTAACCCTCTCTGAATGCGGTAAACCACATGATTGATTCGCTTCACAACGATTTATGGGCCTTCCCAGTTTTGTTGAAGTTTTGGTAACAGTCTTTTTTGCCGATGGGGATTGTAAAACCACACCGAGAGTCCCATTGTGCCCAATATGCTTTGAGAGCTGGACTTCTATTGGAGATGTCACCCCATTCTGGTTATTCTTCGTGCTCCTTCCATGCAAGAATGGGCTCTATATCTGTATCTTCTTGCAGTCCTCAGTTCTTCATTGATCCAACCGTAAATGGGATCGGCTCTTATTCGCTGGATGACAACGGTTTCCCTTTCTTCTTGACGCGTGGGTTACGTCGGCACTTCCGCGGCTCCTCAAATTTTTAATTGGAGAACATAAGTTCATTGTCCAGTAAGATCAAGTAACATACATTTCTGTTAATAATCATAACAAAATGTATGTAACTATATTATTAAACTGAACAATTCACTTTTGTTGACTCCACATAAATAACTGCTAATTCTCGCTATGAGAAAATGTATATCATTTGATTTTACCAAAACAGAATTGCTTACATTTAATTTTGTCATGAGAAAATATATGTTATTAGATTCTGCAAAAACAGAATTGCTTACATTTAATTTTGTCATGAGAAAATGAATGATATTTGACTCTTCGCACAAAACAATAGAATAGCTTCAAAGTACATTTATGTTTATTAATTAATTCAGTTCTTAAGAACCGGTGAATAAAGAAAGACATTTAAATAAAGATTTAAAATTCTATTTTTTGTTTTCTTTTTCCGAACGAAAAACGTAAGTGGCGCAGTCAGTTATCGGTTATTTTATTTTCTATAGATGATAAAATCGATCCTCCTTCCATAGAAGTGAATATAAAAATATATATCATTGTCCAAAGGCAGTAGATACAATTAATAATTTTTGAAAAAGAAAAATAATCATCAAGTGAGTTCTTTATTTGTCCAAAGACAATAAAATAATAATTTCTCCATAGAAGTGAATTAAAGATAGTGACTCATATTGTCCAAAGACAATACAAATAAAAATAATTATCAAAAGTGAATTTAAAACACTCAATCTTTTTGCCTAAGACAATCAATCAATCAACCAACCTATGTATACATAACTTGTGATTAGTGCTATAAAGGCATGATTCAAGAAGGTATTCCAGTGAACGAACTTATAATAAAAGCAGGAAGAATCAGAGAATTCAATGGCGATGGCAGATATGATCTTTCGTCATTTATTCGGGAAGCGGAACTTATACTTCCCCTTTATAACGATAATCCACCATTAAAAGAATTTGTGTACCAGAGATACATCAGGAATTAAATCCAGGGAGCTGCTCTCAACTGTATAAGAACATTAGGACCTAATCCAACATGGGACAGAATAAAGAAAGAACTAAAAAAAAACTTTGGAATACGAGAAACGTATCATAAACTGCATCACCGGGCAATAACTTGCAAATTCACTACTGTAAGTTCATATTATAATAACTTAAAAGATATCTTAAACAAATTAAATACAAAATTTGAATTCAATAATACAAAACCAAGTGAATTTTCTCCTGATTCGAATGAATCAATTATATTAAAAATATTTTTGAACGGTATTAACCCAAATTTACAAGTATTATTTATAGCAGAGATATACGAAATCTTAGAGATGCATATTATGCCCTAGAAGAAACAGGTATACTTAGACATTATGATAAACCAACCAGTTATTCATATAATACTAATAGGCAGAATACCTAATACAATTCTAAATATGATTATTCTAAATATGACAACTATAGAGGAAATCCAGAATATAATAAAAATGCAAATTCAGGGCAATACAGGCAGAATAACATCTCAAATCCTTTTAGAAATGAGAGTACAAATCAAAATCAAACTTATCAAAATAATAACTCGAATTATTCTAGATAATCTAAACAAAATACAGCACATAACAACTACAACAGTAGAAATTCTTTACAGACAAGAAACAATTCCACCGATCCAATGCAAGTAGACCACATCGAAAATACAGATTCCGATGAAGCAAATTTTCACTTACAAGCCCAACATCTAACTTACCGATAGTTGAACTGACAATCGGAAAAGAAAAAATTAAATGCCTTATTGACACAGGGACAACGACCACACTTTTAGAACCAGACAGACTACCCCAATATAAACGAATAAAACTTCAAGACGCTGTTTTTTTTAGTACACTTACCGGACGAACTTTAATACACAAAGAAATTATAACGCCATTACCAATGGAGTTTAACGAACATAATTCCATGGCTTTGAAATTGACTACTTTCTATAATAAACAATTCAACGGACTTATAGGTCAAAATATTCTCTTATTGATTTAGATGAGGAGTACTTAGAAATAAATAATGTAAAATCTAAATTTATTAATTCGTGTCCTTTTAAATATGAGGAAATATATTCACTTTTTGACCAGAATACATTAGAAAAGTTAGAACGTGAGGATATGAATCCAGAAGAAAAACGGGAACTTAGAAAATTAGTTAATAAAAATAAAGATTTGTTTTTCCAAGAAGGACAAAAGCTTACTCACACTCATGAAGTTCAGCATGAAATTATAACCACAACAGAAAAAACAATATATTCCAAAATATATAGGTACCCACAGATTCATAAAGAAGAAATAAGTAAACAAATGAAAGAAATGTTGGCACAAGGCATTATTAGGGAAAGTAATTCACCATATAACTCGCCGTTATGGATTGTTCCAAAAAAAAATCTGGTGAAAAAAGTGGAGAATTGTAATTGATTACAGAAAACTGGAAGTTTCTGTGTCTGACAAATTCCCAATCCCCAATATAGATAATATATTAGAGAAATTGGGACGCTCACAATATTTTACAACACTTGACATAGCCAAAGGTTTCCACCAAGTGCTTGTTAAAGAGAATGATAGAAAAAAACAGCATTCTCGATGCCTCTGGGGCATTATGAATTTGTGAGAATGCCGTTCGGGCTTAAAAATTAATTTACTACCAAATGTAAACGGCCTTCGGACAAAGACCAACAAGGTCTATAAGAATATAAACAATATTCCCCACAATGTACTTATTCTCACCGAAACTTGGTTAAACTCATCTTTTGTGGATACAGAATTATTTGATAGCAGCTTTCAAATTTACCGTCGTGATCGTCATCCTACCGCAACTGTTGGCGGTGGTCTGTTAATAGCTGTTCGTAACCACCTACTGTGTAGTCTTGTCAATGATTTTTTGGAGGACGATCTAGAAGTTCTATGTGTGAAAATAAAAATCCCGTCTGGTCACATATATGTGGTTGCCTGTTACATCCCACCCTCTTCGAACAATGATACTTATACTAAACTTTTTGACTGCATGGAAACTATTCATGAGAAAATTAGTGTGACCGATGAAATAATAATATTAGGGGATTTCAATCTTCCTAACCTTAAATGGGTAAAATCTACTAACTGTGATGCCATTATACCTGTCGACGCTTCGAACAATAATGAATTTCTCGTTATCGACGGAATGAGTTCTCTAGGACTTAATCAATTAAACGGGATCAGTAATCAATTCGGCAAAACTTTGGATCTCGTTTATTTCTCAAATGTCTTCATCTCCGATTCTGCTGTTCTTTCAAGTGAAACAACACTTGTGGAAGAAGATCGCCACCATCCTGCATTATCTATCTCTCTTAACTTAAATATCTTATGTTCACCTAATATTTGTAAGGATCAGCATGAATTCAATTTCAAAAAATGTAATTTTACTCAATTGTTTGATTTACTTAATGACATTAACTGGGATTCTGTATTTTATAATGTTAATTTTGACGAAATGATTTTACGTTTTTATGAAATATTATTTGTATGCTTTTTAGAAACTATTCCCTTACGCAAAACTCGCGTATTTAATAACGCTCAAAAATAAAAGAAATAAAGCTTGGGTAAGATTCAGTCTATCTCGAACGGATGAAGCTCTTAACTGTTATCTTATTTTGAGGGATGAATTTGTAAGCTATTCTAATATTTTATATACACGCTTTATTTCTAAAACAGAAAATGAACTTAAATCTAATCCACGCAACTTTTGGAATTATGTTAATTGCAAAAGAAAATCTGACGGTTACCCAGCACATATGAGCTTCAATAATTCAACTAGCCATTCGCCAGTGGTAATAGCTAACATGTTTGCGGCATACTTTCAAAGTGCCTTCGAAACCACATCTACAAATGACCCAAACATGAACTTTACTATTGACAAGTTTCCACATATTAACTCAATTAACTTTGCAATTTCTGAGGCAACCATTCTTGAATATATCGATAATTTAGATGAGTGTTTTAGTCCTGGCCCCGATGGCTTGTCTTCATTTATATTGAAAAAATGTGCAATATATATGTCATACCCGTTGTTCGTGCTTTTTAACATGTCAATAAGTTGTTCTACATTTCCCGCTCTTTGGAAAAATGCATTTCTTACCCCTGTTCACAAAAAAGGACACACAAATTAAGTAACAAACTACAGGCCTATTGCTAAGCTTTCTGTCATTCCTAAATTGTTCGAATCCATTATCTGTGATGTCTTGTCCTTTCATTGTACCTCTGTTATATGTGAAAACCAACATGGTTTTGTGAAAAAGAAATCGACGGTCGCAAATTTGTTACAATTTACGACTTTCTGCTTAGATGCATTTGAAAAACACAAGCAAGTAGATTGTGTTTTTACAGACTTTAGCAAAGCTTTCGACAAATTAAACCATCAAATACTACTTAACAAACTAAACACCATTGGGCTAAACGATCGCTTTATTTTATGGATTTCTTCATATCTCAAAGATAGACTATATAGTGTTGCTTTCAAAAATGAACGTTCTAAATGGTTTAGAGTAAACTCAGGTGTGCCACAAGGAAGTCACCTTGGTCCATTGTTATTTGTCTTATTTATTAATGATCTTCCTTCTGTTTTATGTAACTCAATGTCTTTAATTTATGCCGACGACGTGAAAATATTTCGTAAAATCTACTCAGTAATTGATTGTGAACTTCTACAAGAAGATCTCCATAAATTTAGGGAATGGTGCAATATTAATTGTCTGTCTTTAAATATTGACAAGTGTAAGATCATGCATTTTACACGCAAACACAACGTCCTTACACATAATTATCTGCTGAATACGTCACAATTGTGTAGTCAATCAAGTTTTACTGACCTCGGAATTATACTAGATTCCAAACTCTCATTCACAGATCATTACAATTATATTATAAAAAAAGCCAATAAGACGCTTGGTTTCAATAAAAGGTTTGCTCGTGATTTTCGTGATCCTTATGTCCTTAAAATTCTGTATGTGTCATTTGTGAGATCAATTTTAGAATACGGTTGCATCGTATGGGCCCCATACTACGCGGTTCATATCAATAGAATTGAGTGTGTTCAAAGGAGATTTATGAGATTTCATTTACGTCTTCTTCCCTGGTCTGATAGGGTTGTCTTGCCACCTTACACTAACAGACTCTTACTAATAAATCTTCCATCCCTCTTAATTCATCGAGAGTACTTACAATTCTGTTTTATTATAGGGATTATTAATGGAACAGTTGCAGCTTCATCGGTTCATTGTCGACTGAATATTAGTGTTAGTCTTACTAGCTTAAGAAGGCAAATGCCTCTTTCTAACATTTTTAGTAGATCTAACTACGGCGCTAATAGTCCTCTTAATCTCTTGATAAGTGTGTTCAATAAAAACTATATTCTAATTAATTCAATTAATGATAATGTAAAATCTCACAGATTTAAGAACTCATTTTTTTTCATCCAATATCACTAGCTCTAATTTATTCAATCCCCATTAAATTTAAACTCATCTTTAAAAAAAGATTTTTTTGGACATTTTCATACAAATTTTATGGATTTCAAATTATTAACAGAAAATATAAATTTCATGGAGAGTGAATAATAAGGGCTTAATTTTTAAAGTAGATTTAAGTTTTTTGTGTACATACATATTATGTTATAATTTAAGATTTTTCCGTTAGCATTTAACGTTTAAATAAATATCGACATTCCAGCGATTAATTAATTCAGTTCTAAGAGAACATATAAATCGAATATGTGTCGTTTAGGGGCCAGTTATAGCTATCATTGAAAACCATCATTGAAAAAGTTAGCTGTTGAATTTAAAACCCTTCGAAAGTTTAATCATTAAATATTTTAATGCAGAAATATAGACTACGACTTCAAAATTATTTTCTCTCCAAACAAAATTTATTTTGACCCATATTTTCCCCATAACGTAACTTTTAATTTTTTCAATGATCATTGGTAAGGTAGTTCATCATTGAAAAAATAAAAGTCATTTTATGAGAAAAGTTGCGCCAAATTGAATTTTGTTTTAACTAGAAATAATTATTAAGTCAATTAGCTTCACTTTGGCATCAAAATAATCGTTTATTTTTTCTTCAAAATCTCTCAAAATTGATAGTGAATATTTTCAATGATGGTTTTCAATGATAGCTATAACTGGCCCCTTACCTAGACGATATTCTTATATTCAGCACAACTTTGGAAGAACACACTACAAATATACAAAAAGTGTTAAACAAACTTAGAGACCATAATCTTAAGATTCAAGTAGATAAGTGTAATTTCTTTACTAGAACCACTGAATATCTTGGTCACGTTCTGACCACAGAAGGTGTTAAGCCTAATATGAGTAAAATTGAAAATATTCAGAAGCTTAAATTACCCGAAACCGAAAAACAAATAAAGTCATTCCGAGGAATGACTGGTAAGTATCGTAAATTTGTAAGGGTTTATTCAAAAGTAGCTTACGGAATGACAAAATACTTGAAAAAAAAATTCTAAAATTAATAAAACTGACCCTCAATACATAGATGCGTTTGAAAAACTCAAAAGATTGCTTGTTGAAGCACCGATTCTAAAATACCCAGATTTCAATAAGAAATTTAAACTAATAACAGATGCTAGTGACATCGCCTTGGGTGCAGTTCTTACCCAAGATGACCATCCGTTAAGTTCTGCTAGCAGAACTTTAAATGACCATGAAAAGAAATTTTCGACAACTGAAAAAGAACTCCTTGGCATCGTTTGGGCAGTTAATTACTTTCGCCCTTATTTATATGGTAGGACTTTTGATCTCCTTACTGATCATCAACCCCTTAAATGGCTTCAGAGCAAACACAAAGGTAAAGATATTAATCATAGATTACAACGCTGGTTACTTAAACTTGGGGAATATGATATAAACATTAATTATATTAAAGGAACAGAGAATAAAGTAGCAGATTTTTCTGTCTAGAATAAATGCAGATACGGGAGAAATAAATGCCATAGATTTAGAAGAACAAGACGATAACATGAGTACAGACGCAACAATACATTCACAAGCCAGTACCAATCGGCTATCTGAATACGTCAGACGTCTTTCTATTCTGTGCGGTATAATACGAAAAAAAAACTCAAAATTTCTAAGCGATCTCGCTCTCCGAATGGTGAAGACACCATGTCTTCACTTAATAAAAATCAAAAAACGAGCTCTATAGAGCATAATCGTTGGATACCTTTGCAAACTCATCCAGATACAGACATTGATATCGAAGTGGATGAAATTGTTGTTAAACCAACCGAATCTAAAAAAAAATCTAAAATTCCCTCGGTTTGCATCTTGCAAAAAACCAGTGAAAATGTTCATGACTTATTTAAAGAACTCAAATTGGAGTTCTATAGTGTAAAGAAAATGTCAATTGGCATCAAAGTAAATTGCGAAAATCTTGAAACTCATTCAAAACTCTGCACTGCACTAAATGCAAAAAATTGGCAATTCTTCACCCACGATTTACCATCGGTAAGGTCTTTTAAAGTAATGCTCTATGGCTTACACGAAATTAACATCGATGAACTTAAAAAAGAATTAATATCACTAGGTCTTAAATGCCTTAACATTAAAATGATAAAAAAATCGTATGATAGTTTTACAGACATATTTTATTTAATATATCTTGAGTGCGGTTCAATAAAACTATTCGATCTTAAAAAACAATTTCGTTCAATATTTAAAACCGAAGTCAAATGGGACTTTGCCCGAAGGCAGAGTAATAAAATTACGCAATGTTACAACTGTCAAATGTACGGGCACGGCGAGAAAAACTGTCACATTAAAACTCATTGTGCTAACTGTTCACTCAATCATGAAACTAAAAATTGTGACTCAAGTAATATAAAATGTGCAAATTGTAATGAAACCCATAAGGCCACTGACCCGATCTGCATCAGCCGACAAAGTTTTTGCAAAATAAGAGAAAAACTTTCATCGCGAAATAGATCACATAACAAGAACAACATATTAATTCCAACAAAAACAATGCACCAGCAGCAGCATACGTTTACAACTAATGTCAATGACTTTCCTGCGCTCTCGTCACACAAGAGGTCCAAGGTGTCAAACCCAACTGAAGCTGTAGCTTTTACTTCAAACAAAATCATTCTGGATAACAATAGCAACAAAGGTAATGTGTGGTCCAACTCTCCAAAAACCGGTTTTACTGGGACAAACGACCTTTTCTCTATGGAAGAGATAAATTCTCTCACCGCAGAAATGATTACTCTTCTTGGTAGATGCAATACCAAGGCCGAACAATTTAATACGATTGCACAATTAGCTGTTAAGTATCTATATTCAGGGAAATAATGATGAGTGGTAGCTTTAGGATAAATTGTTGGAATGCTAGAGGCATTCGAAATAAATCATTAGAATATTTTGCTTTTTTAAGCAAACATGACATTGACATTAGTTTACTAAGTGAAACTTGGTTAGACAGCAATGTAAACATATCAAATAAAGACTACATTTGTTATCGTTTAGATAGAGAAGAGAGAAGTGGGGGCGGTGTTGCCGTCGTCGTGAAAAGGTCCATAAAACATAAATTGTTACCAATTATTAAAAACAAACTTATTGAAAATATTGGAATTGAAGTGCCATTTCAAAATGGGCGTTCGATTAAAGTCTTTTCCATTTATTTTCCGGGTGGTTCATCTTCGCAAAGGAAAAGGTATGATTTTAGAAATGATTTGCGTAGGTTAGTGACAGTTAATGACATATTTCTAGTTGGTGGGGATTTTAATTGTCGACACAGGGATTGGGGTTGCATCAGAGCTAACGCGTGGGGTAATATTTTGTCAGATTTAAACTCAAGACATCCATTCAACGTCTTATATCCTCCCCATCCTACATGTATTCCCCCTAACAATCGCACAAATCCTTCCACACTAGACCTATTCCTTACTAACATGCCTGAACTTTTTACCCAACCTGTTGTTGAAAATGATCTAAGTTCAAATCATTTGCCAGTTATAACTAAAATCAATGCAACCTCTATACATAAAAGCAATATTGTTTATGATTTCAAAAACACGAATTGGAAGAGATTTAGAAGCAATGTGCGACAAAAACTGAGTGAAGTACCGGTACCTAGTTCTAATAATATTAATATTACACAAATTGATGAATCTGTAAGTACTTTCACAAACTCAGTACTTGAAAGCATAGAGCAGTCCGTTCCAAAAAAAATTGTTCGCCGAGATAACGGTAATGCACTTCCACCTCAGATAGTAGAAACCATAAAAATAAGAAACAAATATAGAACTTTATGGATCAGGACAAGAGTGCAATTCTACTACACTGAAATGAAAATTCTGAATGAGGTTATTAAATCAGTATTAGCTGATTTTAGAAACCAAACGTGGAACCATAAGCTTCAAGGTTTAAACAAGGGAAGTAAACCCTTTTGGAACTTAGTTAAAGTTGTAAAAAAGAAAAAGACTAATATTCCGGCTTTCAAGTTAGGAAATAGAGTAATGCTTTCTAATGAGGAAAAAGCGAGCGCTTTGGCAAATGAATTCTGTGCTAACAACTTAATTGCAAGTAACGTAACTAGCAGCTATATTGAAAACGACGTTACTCAATCAATTGAAATGCTAAGCACTAGTACCATTGAGGTTATGGATGATGTAGTGTCTACTTCTGACTTAGTTCTTATATTAAAAGCTCTTAAAAACACTAAATCTCCTGGATTTGATGGGATAAAAAACTTATTTTTAAAGAACCTCCCAAAAATAGGCATAAGGTATCTAAAAATATTATTCAATTGGTGTTTTAAACTAGGTTACTTTCCGAACGCTTGGAAAATTGCTAAAGTTATTCCTATTTATAAGCCTGGCAAAAATTCAAGCATTCCGTCCAGTTATAGGCCCATTAGCTTGCTTAGCTCTTTGAGCAAATGTTTGGAAAAATTAATGAAAAATAAGTTACTGTCACACGTTGAACAGTTCCAAATCTTGCCACAAGAACAATTTGGTTTTAGGAGAAATCACAGTACTATCCAACAAGTTGACAGGATAACAAAAGACATTAAAAACAATCTTATATTAGGGAGAAGTACGGGGATGGTCTTTCTAGATGTTGAGAAAGCGTTCGACTCGGTATGGCACGAAGGCTTGATTCACAAACTGATTGTTTTGAATTTTCCACTGTACATAGTCAAAATGATATCATCATTCCTTACAAAGAGAACTTTCAAAGTCTCTGTAAATCATTGGTACTCTGATGTAGTTGAAATTGTTGCTGGTGTACCCCAAGGGTCTGTCCTTGGACCTTTATTGTATATTATATACATACATGATTTTCCTAAGCCCCAAAATTGTAATACTGCTATCTTCGCAGATGATACGTGCATTTACTCATCAGATTCAATTGGTTCCTTAATTGAAACCAACTTGCAATCTGCTCTAAATTTAGTTCAATCGTATTGCGATGATTGGAAAATCAAATTAAACGCTTCTAAGACACAGGCTCTTTTTTTCACTAGAAAAAGAAAAGCCTGTTACCTGCCAAGCAGTAGGCTTCAATTGAATGGTTTTCAAGCGGAATGGAAATCTCGTGCTAAGTACCTTGGGGTACACCTGGACAAAACCTTAACTTTTAGTTTACATATACAAGAAACACTAAACAAACTAAATATGACGATAAAAACACTTTATCCTTTTATAAATCGAAAATCTAAATTGAGCATTGAAAACAAATTGATTATATTCAAAGTAATATTTCAAAGCATACTGTTATATGGTTCACCTGTCTGGGGATCATGTGCTAAAAGCCATATTCGTAGGTTGCAGATAATGCAAAATAAAATATTGAAAATGATGCTAAATCTACCATGGCATTATTCTACGGAAGATCTTCATAAAGAAGCAAACATTGAAAAAGTATCTAGTCGTATTGCAAAATTATACGAGCGTTATATTATATCGTGCAATTCTTCAGACAATAACCTGGTATCCAACTTAACAGCTTAAGATGTTGTATCACCTTATTTATTTATTATTCATTTATTTATTTATATTATTTATTTATTTATTTCTTTTTTTATTTTTTCATTTGTTCATATATTTATTTATGTAAATGTTAATTTATTTATATACAATACTGTGATTTGTTATAACTAACTAAAAAATAAAAAAAAAAAAAAAAAAAAAAAAAAAAAAAAAAATATTTATCTATTTTCTTATTAATTAATTAATTAATTTATTTATTTATTTATTATTTATTTATTTATTAATTTATTAAATTGTTTATTATTTATTGATATATTTATTTATTTATTTACTTTTATATTTATTTATTTATTTATTGATTTATTAAATTATTTATTTATTTATTGATTTATTTAGTTATTTATTTATTTATTTATAACTTATATATATATATATATATATATATATTTATCTATCTAATATATTAGTTTATTTATTAATACTTATTTCTTTTTTTTGTTTAATATCTTATCCGTCCATAATCAATGTATTAATTAATTTGATTTGTTTATTTATGTAATTAATGTAATAATATACTGTGATAAATACAAATAATTGTAAACATATTAATCAATCTACATATTTATTTTTCTTAAGTTCTTTATATAACAAATGTAAGCAACATCTTAAATTGTGATATCTCGACCCCACTTCTCTCTTCCAATGGAAAATGTATGTCTTTTTATTAAATGAAGGTTTTTTTCTAGTAGCTTTTCCTTCTATACAAAAATTGAATCTGTGATATTATCATTAAATAAAATGTTATAAAAATTTTCAGTAGTAAGGTAGAAAATACCGTTTCTCTGTAAATTGTGCAATCTAGTTTTTTATGAAAAAATATTTATATAAATTCAGCTACAATAAAGATTCTATTCTATCTACATTCACAAGAGGAAGAACAAAACGATCACTTTCCAATATTAGAAACAGTTGTTAACAGGTTTTTTACACAAATTATCTTAACTCATACTAAAACAAAAGAAATCGAAGTAATCGGAAACAAACGCAAGATTTATATTAGTGTAGATGACATTGAGAATAACCACATGACTGATATATTTCGTAGATTTTTAAAATCAGGGAAGATAGGAATTTTTTCTGAGTTTTATACCACCTAAAAAACTAAAAAGTTTTTTTCAGGGCTACTGCCTCTTGCGAGGAATTGAAAATTCCTCCAAGAGTATCACTTGCCACGAATAAGTGCTTCTCGTCTAGCTGTTCGGATTCGGCATAAAATTGTAGGTCCCTTCCATTCCTGTCGAAAGGCGCACACAGGAATGGTTGCGAGTTGTTAGTCACTAGGCCCTGGTTCTTCATGAGCCGTTGTGCCACCCGATTTATTTATTTTATTTTTTCAGACCACGAGTATAACAAAGTACAACAAAAATTGATAGAATTATTCAACACAAGTTTGAAATTTTATAAATGCACACATCATGCAAAAGATATGACAAATGAAGATGAAACATACAGATATATCGCAAAATATCATATGAATGAAACAGGACATGCAGGAATAAATGAAAATTATGAAGGTTTGAAAAAACTCATATATTTTAAAAATTTGAAATTATATATCCAAAAGTATATTAATAACTGTGATACTTGTCTAAAAACAAAGTATGACAGAAATCCAATAAAACCGAAATTTCATTTGACTGAAACTCCAAACGGCACAAATCAGACAATTCATTTGGATATATATATAAATAAAAGACATAGTTTTTTAATGTTCATTGACAAGTTCTCAAAACATGCAGTTGCTCTTTATCTAGAAGACAGAAATAGCGTTACAATTGTTGGAAAACTACGAGTGTATTTTTCAATTAAGGGAAAACCAAATTTAGTTATTTTAGATAATGAATTCAATTCTGTCAACGTTAAGGAATTTTTAAGACAGGAAGGAGTAGAGACTCATTTCACAAAGCCTAATAGTCATACAGGTAACGGAGATATAGAAAGGTTTCATAGTTCCATAGAAGAAAAGCTTAGGGTTTTGGAAACTGAGAAATCTGAATTATCAATACAGGAAAGACTATTCAAGTGCGTAGAATGGTATAACAATTCTATTCATTCTATTATAAAAGCAAAACCTATAGATGTAGTAGACGGAAAAGTTGATAGAAATCAAATAGAAAAATTGTTGAGAGAACATAAAGAAAAAGTTATTAACAAACGAAATGAAAAAAGGGAAGATTATGAACAAAATATAGAAGAAGGTTATATTAAAAATTACAAGGCTGTACGACACAAAGATGAACCTAAATATAGAAAACTTAAATTAGACAACATTCATCCTTCAAATATTAAACGACCTACGAAATTTTCAGATCACCTGGATAGTATTATTTACGCTAATTACAATACTGTCACAACTACACGCAACGAAGGGGATTCTAACAATTGAGAAAATCGATAACGGATTTGCTGAAATAAGCATTGAAGAAGTGCCAATTATTTATAATTACAACATAATATTACATATAATAGAACCCCAACAAATAACAAACATATTAGACACATTTGAAAATAATATAAAACAGTTAGGAAAAATAGACAACAGAGACCTTTTACTACATGAACTTAATTCACTTAGAACAAAAGTAAACACCTTATTACCACACAGATATAAGGGAGGATTAATAAACATTGTAGGGACAGGACTTAAATGGCTCTTCGTCTCAATGGATGATAACGATAGAGTAGAAATTGAAGAACATTTAGAAACCATTGATGAAAATAATCATAACATAATTACCAATTTGAACAAAAATATACAAATTAATAACCATTTTAACGACACCTTTAATAAAATTACAGATACAATAGAAGCATTAGGACAAGTTTCTAGAAAAATTAATGATATAAAAATAAATAACGAAAAAATTTAAAAAGAGCTAATTTATCTAGAAACACTTATTAAAATTAAAATACTAGGAGATAATATAGAACATATACAGAACAATATTGCATCACTTAGAATGAATCTTATGAGTAGTAATATTTTAACAAGCGATGAGATCAGAAAATGTGATATAGATTTATACAAATAAGAAAACATTAGATTAGGTACTGCAGAATATAAAGAAGAAAAAATTGTATTTGCAATAAAAATTCCTAAAGATATATTTAAAGTTAAACGTTCTATTGTTACACCAATCAGTAATAAACGATTTGAAGAATTTTATTTTAAGCACCAGGAAATTGTAACTTTAAATAACATCCATTATGATTTTAATGGAAATTTAATAAAAAAAACCTAAAAGAATCTAAGCTTTGTATTTACCAAAATAATTGTCTTAAAATAAGGAATAAGAAATCAGAAACTATCGAAATTAATTCAAATACAATGTTACTCAAAAACCAAAATAAAACAAAACTATCAAGTTCATGTGATGAGAGAATTGTAACCCTAGATGGGAATTATTTGATAAATTTTCATAACTGTAACATAAAAATAATGAATCAAACTTACTATGGAAAAAATGAAGAATTTACACAAAATTTTGTAATAGAAACTAATGATAATCAATTTAATGATTAATGAAATAGAAAACAAGAAGTTATCGAAGAAATAAAATTTCATAAAAAACAGTATACCTTGAACAATTTTATATATTTCGTTGTATTTTTTATAATAATTGTTCTTTTTATAATATTATTTTTGTTAACAATTTATAAATAAAAATCAATAAAAGTAACAATTAACAACGAAACTCAGGAGAGTTGCGATTTAAAGAGGGGAGGAGTTACGTCGGCACTTCCGCCGACTCCTCAAATTCTTAATTGGAGAACATAAGTTCATTGTCCAGTATGATCAAGTAACATACATTTCTGTTAAATAATCATAACAAAATGTATGTAACTATATTATTAAACTGAACAATTCACTTTTGTTGACTCCACATAAAAAACTGCTAATTCTCGATATGAGAAAATGTATATCATTTGATTTTACCAAAACAGAATTGCTTACATTTAATTTTGTCATGAGAAAATATATGTTATTAGATTCTACAAAAACAGAATTGCTTACATTTAATTTTGTCATGAGAAAATGAATGATATTTGATTCTTCACACAAAACAATAGAAAAGCTTCAAAGTGCATTTATGTTTATTAATTAATTCAGTTCTTAAGAACCGGTGAATAAAGAAAGACATTTAAATAAAGATTTAAAATTCTATTTTTTGTTTTCTTTTTCTGAACGAAAAACGTAAGTCGTGCAATGCTTACAGTCCTGTTAACACGGTCGCCGAGAAAATGCATCTGCGTTTGAGTGCATCTTTTTTTTCCGATGTTGAAGTTGGTAGTCGTATGTCTGAAGTCTCTCAATCCACCTAGCTACTTGACATTCGAGATTTTTGAAGTTCAGAAGCCAATTAAGCGCACCATGATCTGTTCGAAGGAGGAACTTCTGCCCATAAATGTACTTATGGAAGTGCTTTGTCGCCAAAATCAAAGCTAGAAGTTCCCTTCTGGTCACGCAATAATTGTGCTCTGGCCTCGAGAATACCTTACTGTAGTTGGCGACGACTTTTTCTTCTCCCTCATGGAGTTGCGACAGTACAATTCCAATTCCAACGTTACTGGCATCGGCGTCGGTCGATGATAAAAGGTTTTCGAGGAGTTGGATAGGTCAGCACAGGAGCATTACACAAACGTAGCTTGAGTTCCTGAAAACTTTTCTCACACTCACCTGACCATTTAAACGACTTCCCCTTTTCAGTAAGTTGATGCAAGCTCTTACCGATTTCAGCAAAGTCCTTCACAAAACGCCGATAATATGTGGCTAAACCAAGAAAGCTACGGAGTTGGTGTTTATCCTGTAGTGTTGGCCAATTTTTCACAGTGTCAATTTTTTCAGGATCAGTCTTTACTCTTTGGGATGGGATGATATGTCCCAGGTATTTAACTTCGGTTTTGAAAAGCACACGTTTCTCTGGATTTATTTTTAAGTGTGCTTCTCGAAGCTTCTGAACTACAGCCTTAAGGCTGTCACAATGCTCATCAAACGTTTTTCCATAAACGATGACATCGTCCAAATATACAAGGCATGATTTCCAGGTAAGGCCTTGTAAAAAACACACTCCATCAGACTCTCAAATGTTGCTGGAGTGCAACGGCACAGTCCGAATGACATAACTTTAAACTGCCACAGACCATTCCCGGTGGAGAAAACTGTCTTTTCACGATCTTCTGGATGAATGTCTACCTGCCAGTAGCCACTCTTTAAATCTAACGTCGAAAACCATTGAGCTCCTTCCATTGCATCCAAAGTATCGCTGATTCTGGGCAAAGGGTAGCTGTCTTTCTTTGTCACAACGTTCAGCCTACGGTAGTCCACATAAAACCAGGTGCTTCCATCCTTCTTTTTGACAAGAACTTCTGGTGATGCCCAAGGGCTTTTGGAATTTTCGACTAGCCCAAATCTCTTCATTGGCGATATCATCTCTTCAACTTCGGCTTGTTTGGCTAATGGGAGACGTCTTGCTGGATGTCAAATCGGTCTTGCGTCACCTGTGTCGATTCGATGCTGTACCAATTGTGTTCGACCATACTGCCCACTCGGTGAAGAAAATATATCAGCGTTTTTCCAGCAACACTAAGCTGATGTTAACTTAGATTGGATGGCTTCAGAATTTTGGCTTTCATGGAGCTGAATTTTTCGAAGTCCATAGATTTGTCTGTGTTCATTTCTGTGATCTTGGCTATTGCGGACACAGATTCGCATTTTCCAACTATTTCTCCTTTCCTGAGCTTGGCTTCGTACGGTTTGATGTACAGTATCCGTACGGGTACCATGTTGTTCTTTGGTTCCACAAGAGTCTTCCCTAAGATGATGTTTTGGGAAGATTGCTCAGACTTTAGTTCCACCATGAGGTATCGATGGCTTCCTAAATCATACTCTATTTTTGTCCAAGCAAACACTTCCGAAGAGGGAGGCAAGCATATGTCTTCTTTGATGACAGTTCTTAGAGTTGATGAGTTTTCGTTGCCATAAACCATAAGAATCTCTACATTTTGGTACTTCAGCACTTGCTTACCGATATCCAGAATCAATCCGTGCTCTTTCATAAATTCGATTCCAATTATGCACTCGTCACATATATCTGCTACCAAAAATAGATGCAAAAACTCTAGTTCTGCCAAATGGATTTTAAGACGAACTTCTCCATACATTTTTATAAGAGTCGGTAAACATCGACCAAAATTTGTGTCTTTAGTAGGGTATAACAGACTTACTGAAGAGCCCACTATTATTCCTTGGGCGAAACATAATTATTTCTGGAGTTGAGGTCACTTGTACTCTTTAATTGAATTTTATTCATTCACCTAACTTAAAACAGAAGTAATTTCAATATTTTTATATTTAAATTTCTTCATCTTCTTATTATAAAACACCTGACCACGGGTATTTATTTTCTGGGTGCACGAATTTAATCAAATTCCCCTAGAATAATAAAATTCACGGTATCTTTTTGCTGTGATTTTTATAAGAGTCGGTAAACATCGACTGGTGGTAAAATAAAACAACAGGATGTATATACTAACCATTGACAGCCATAAGGAATATCTGTGTTAACTATCATGTAAAATAATTTATTTTTTAATAAAAATTGATTTTGTTTCAAACAAAATATAATCACATGTCTTTATTAATATTATTTCTTTATTTATAATTGCAGTGCTTTGGAAAATCATCAGCTGGAGACCACAAAAAGGAGAAAGAAAAAAAGCTAAATATAGACAGCCGTAAGTACTAAGTAATTATACTACCTACAATATTCTGTTCAGGATATTATTTATGTATATGTTTTATAATATTAAATACTGTGCCTTTGTGAGAGTCACATAATAAGATATATTTCTTTATACATTTTGGAGGTACACTCTCTTTAATAATTTAGAAACTCGACCTAATGAACGTAAGAAACTCATACAGTTTTTAATTCATTTTTCAGTCGGCAGCTCAGAATACAGCAGCAACTGGTGGTTTTGGTGCTTCAGTTCAACAAACCTCTGTCTTTGGGGCGCCTTCAACAAAAAATAAGCCAGCCTTTGGTCTGGCAGCATCAACAGCCAATACTGGATTCGGGGGATTTGGTATACTAATGTCAATACCAGCACCACAGGTAGGGGACTATTTGGACAAAAGCCTGCTCCAGTTTTTGGGAACACTTCTGTGTTTGGAGCAGCTGCTCCGACCACTGGCTTCAGCAATATTCAGACCAACCAAGTCGGTTCGTTGTTTCAACTGGAGTTTGAACACGCAACCCACAACTGGATCTGGTGGTTTCTAATTACTGACATAAGATGCTGCACTCACATTCAGTAATATTCACGGACAACAAACAACGCAAGATAAATGACGATAACGCCAGTTTCTCTGTGACAAACAATAACGCCGGTCCACGGTCATCGTATGTTGTTAAGGAAATTGAACGTTTAAAAAAGAATCATGGAGCTCGTCAAGGTAAACTGAAAGAGGAAACATTTTCGTGAATCTTAGTCCGGCCAATCCGAATTGGCAAAGGTGTAGTCGTTCGTATTAGATAAAGTAAGTACAAACCATTTCAATTGAGTAAATCAAGATAGTGGTTTAGAAATAACAGCATTTTATAAGAACACTTTTAAGAATTTCAAGAAAAAATCATACAAAATACTTGTAAGTGCTAGTTATAAAACGCTTTATTTCAAAACCACTTTCTTGATTTGGTGGATTGAAACTGTTCTCAGTCTTAATTTAAGTACTCGTATTGCTCATTATAATCATTTTTTATACAGATAAATATTTAAACAAAGATTCATATAAAACACGTTTGAAAAATTTCAGTAGATTTTTTTGTTTAAAGTGTCCCATATGCAATTTTTTGGAAATATTTATCTATATTAAAATTGATTGGAGTGTTCACTACCACGACTTAATTTAAGACTCAGAATTCAATCAACCAAAACAAAATCTCGGCCGAAGATAAATAGTTTTCTTTGTTTTTTTTAAGATGATCTACAACAACTATGAGAATAAAATAAAAGCAGAAGGAACAAAGGTTGATTGATCCGAGGACGCCTTCGTGACAAAAAGGCAATTTACAATTAAACGTCCATTCCAAAGGTTTTAAAATCGTTTTTAATAGAAATCTAAGAAATAATTTCTCGGCATAGTATTTTCATTACATTTATTTAAGAAAAGTATTAAATTTACAAAAACACAAAGATTTAAATGTTTAAAGTGTATCAATAATTTAAACAAAATTCTCTACATGTTCAAATTTATGAAAAATTAATTCTAAAAGCTCAATGATGTACAATTATTAAGTTATTAAATAATAAACTTAAGAATAAAATTACTTGTAACAAAAATTAAAATATATACCTATAAAATATTTAGATTTCATTAAAATAATACAAAACTAGTTTTCTCTTAAGATTCGTTGTTGCGATAGTACCAACTGGTATAGTTGATCAAGAACAAAAATATACATAATTTTTTATCTTAAAAATTAAAGCAGTTATACCCAAATACCTACAACCAGTTTTGAAAATGTATATGAAATGTGTAAAAAGTCATACAAACATTAAAACATTAGAAAACTACAACAAAATATTTTCATTTGTTTCGAAACACTTAAAAAAGTTCAACGATTATGAAGTTAAAAGGCGTTGAAACAATTAGGAACAGTTTCATCATACACACCAATCCGATTTTTTCAGTTTCTTAAGAGGTGAGGAGAATCTCGCACTTCTTTTGGAAGGTGAAACATAGACATTTCACCCATGCTATAAGAGTTGCACTGGGAAACTCCACAATGACCAGGATTAGCCCGCAGAATTATCTGGAATAAAACAAAAGTAAATACAGCCACATATTGAAAAATTGTAATATTCAATAAATAAATAATGGTAAAAAAAATGAAAAAAAAGTATAAACTGAAAAGCTTTTGGACTGTATCTTTGGTGGTAATCGGTGCTTGATACTTTCAAAACTAGCATCAAAAGTTTTTACATAAAAGGCTTTTTGAAAAAAATCACTCTTGAAATACAATTATTTGGAATGTGGTATACGTATTCCAAGAGTTATTTTTTTTTTTAATACTACTTCTTTAGAAATATTGTTGATGCTTATTTTGAGAGTAAGAAGTGCTGATTCAAAAAAGGTATCAACCACCTTTATTGGAGAACCCGTTCCAAAGATATACCTTAAAAGCTTTTCCCTGTTCACTTGGAAAAGAAAAATCTTAAAATGGATTGGGGTGTATCTTTGGAACTGGTTATTCAAAATAGGTGGTTGATACGTTTTTGTAATCGGCTCTTGATACTCTTAAAACTAGCATTAAAAGCTTTTAAACAAAATACTTATTGACAAAAATCACTCTTGAAATACACTTATTTGGATTGTGGTATACGTATTCCAAGAGTTATTATTTTGAATACTACTTCTTTGGAAAAATTGTTGATGCTTATTTTGAAAGTAGGAAGTGCTGATTCAAAAAAGATATCAACCGCCTTTATTGAAGAACCCGTTCCAAAGATATACTTTAAAAGCTTTTCCCTGTTCACATGGAAAAGTAAAATCTTAAAATTGATTGGGGTGTATCTTTGGAACTGGTTATCCAAAATACGAGGTTGATACTTTTTTGTATTCTGCTCTTGATACTTTCAAAGTACCTAACCATCAACCGATGCTGGACAACTCCTTTCAAATAGATCAGATCCCAAAACTTAAAATTTAACACTTACATTGTTGAAAAATTATTGTGAAGGAGCACCAGGATATCCAACAGTTTGATGGACTGAAGCTTTAGACTGGGGTAGAATGGATTTAATGTACTATAGTTATGTATGTATAGTACGTTTACTTGTAGGTATAAGCTGCTGCTTTGAGCTAAAGAAATAATTAAACAAAATCATTTTTTTCTTGCGATTTTATAAGTTCTAGTTGCAACTTACTCGTTCACGATGGGAACATCAACACAGTAATCGTTTGATAACTAGAACTGGCGGACCAGGGATTTTGAAGCCACTAATTATGAAGATCTTGACTCTCTTCACCTAATGAGAAGATGAAGAAAGAAAAATAGTTTTTAATTATCTTTTATTTTTTTTAATAAAAACAAACTATTTACGTCCAAGAGCACGCACGAAATCGCACCCAATTTTATTAAACTTTTTAATAAAATCACAGTTCAATTCTTATGGAAAAATTGTTTTAATGAACTGTTTCACTTCTTTGTTTTACAAAAATATTAATTTTATTATTGTTTAAATTGTTTAATTGTTTGAAATAATAATTTTTAATCCACACTTCTCAAATCACATACTTTTTATGACAGTTTCTGTCATCTGGTGCATATATCCAAGTTCAAGGGTTTGCCGCCAGAGCACTGCCTCCAGTAGTCAATTGGATAACGATAAGTGGTTTAGGTATGGGATTAAATTAGTTAATCTTTTGTTCACAGATGGCGCGGAACTTATTACTAATTTATTCTGTTATAGAAGAATAAAAGATGTCGTTGTTTGCATAAATGGGCATATTCACCACAATATTTACAAATTCAAAGAGAAAATATTGCGTTAAATTAGTTAAAATTACAAAAAAAAAACACATTTTAATATTTTCTACGCGACCAACAACTGCGAACTGTCAAATGAAAATTCACAGTCCACAAATACAAGACGCATTCCACAAAGCTGCGAACAAATAATTAGCTCGAATTTAACCTTAAAAACGAAATGTTAATTTTGTTTGTCTGGTTTGTTTCGTGTTGTTTGTTTTTTTGGATAAAAAGGTATGTGATTCCGCAGAAAAAAGGGTAAAATTATTTGCAAATAATTAAATATCTTTGTTTATGAAAATTTTAATTCTTCAGGAATTCGATGAAAAGCTTATTATTGAAGTTGAAGCTCATCCGTTCACGTTCAGCAACGCTTCAAAATCCTATGCCAACCGGAACCAAAAGGAACAGGATTGGCAAAAAGTGCCAATATTCTTTTCGGGAGCTAACAACGACAACTGTTACTCTTTTATAACAGAATAAATTAGTACTAATTCGCGCGCCATCTTTGAAAAAAAAAGATTACCTAATGGAACTGGAAAGATTGGGTGAAAGCTTTGGAAATACTTGTAGAGGATTCTAGAACCTTATTTTTTGAATATAAATACCACGAGTACGGAAACTTCAGTTTGCTTTTAAAAGTGAACGAATAAAACGTCGGCGTCGGTGTGAATTAAGAGTTGCATACTTGTGTTTGTTTATAATAAAAGTATTATAAGTAAAAGTATTTGAAATAAAAGCGTTTTAATTTGTAAAGTAATTGTCGTTCAGTTTGAATAAAGGAAATGAGTTTTATTTTTGAACCCTTAGTAAAATATTACAATATTAAAAATAGTGTCAAATTTGTCCCTCGACATCCGGAAATGCTGGTGGAACCGACCAGGATAGCTCGTCTATATTAAAGTGAACAATTTTCCATACATTTTCTGACGCATATTAAGTGGGTCCACTCGTAAATATTCTTTCTTTTATGTCTTAGTAAACAAAAAAAAACTGAATTAAAGTGATCTTTTTTTAATGTTCATAAGCACTCATTTTTCTTTCTAAAAACAAACAATTAATTTTGTTTGTTACTATTTGAAACTTCATGACAGTTCGCAGCTCTCTGCCACAACTCATATGAATTAAATGTCAAATTCTGCGACTATTCGCAGACACAGGACGCGGATTCATATGATTGTCACTTAAGTACCTTAAATTTGGACAATGACTTTCGATTTCATGTGATGAAAGCGGAAAAATCCAGTAGTTTCTCGAAAATTATCAGGTTTTTTAAGCAGTGTCTTTGGAAAACTTGTAGCTTATAAAATTCTGAAGAAAAAAAAAAAAAACTGTAGCAGACCACTATGTCAAAGAGGGAGAATGTAGCAGACCTTTTATTCGCCAATTTTATTCAATACCAACATTATATGTATAGTTTACTTTAGTTTGATTTGTTACTGTAAATTGATAAACTTTTCAATTTCATATTAATCCAATTATTTTTTCAATGTTTACTACAATTAATTTTTTAGTTTTCGACTATATAAAGAGTCGCAGAAATTAATGATTATTCTTAAATTTGGTGCAGCGGTGAAAGAAACTCTAAGGTTATTTACTTATAACTTTTCAGCCGTTAAATAAAGTATTGGAACTACAACCACAAACAAAACTTTCTTAATTTTAAACAAAGTAAGAGAAGAAAAGAATCCCGCTTTACAAAGCCCCTTTTTTTTGACCGAGCAAGAGATTTTGAGAAAACGGGGACAAAATGTATTTTTGTTTTAACGTGATATTTTCCACGGGGTTTTATTTGCCAATTATCCTCATCTTTTATTTTTAGAATGTTATAAGCTACAAGTTTTCGAAGGACACTTTTTAAAAAACCTGATGGTTTTCAAGAAATTTCAAAAACACTGGATTTTTCCGCTTTCACCACACAAAATCGAAAGTCCTTGTCCTTCCCAGCCTCGTCCAACTAAAAACTAAAAAGTTTTTTTTCAGGGCTACTGCCTCTTGTGATGAATTGACAAATCCTCCAAGAGTATCACTTGTAATGATCAAGTGCTTCTCGTCTAGCTGATCGGATTCGGCATAAAATTGTAGGTCCCTCCATTTCTGTCGACACGCGCACACAGGAATGGTTGCGAGTTGTAAGTCACTAGGCCCTGGTTCTTAACGAGCCGTTGCGCCACCCAGTTTTATTTTTTTATTTATTTGTCCAATTTTAAGGTACTTAAGAAATGCGTAAGACATCAAAATGAAGCTCTCCACCAAAATGCAGCTTTTTCGGAGTTATATTTGATGTTAAATTCTAATTTTTTCGAAATATTTGAAGAAATTTTTTTAATTTTTGTTTGATTTAAAACCTGTCGCATTGGGTTCAAAAGGTAATTAATAACTTTATATCCAAGTATAGCTTTGGCAAGTTATATATCTTTTTAAAAACTACGGGAAAATAGAAATTTTTTGAAATATTAAACCTGTATTAAGGGGCTCTTCAGAAGATTGAGGTCAAAAATTTGGCAAAGTTCAAGATAACCTAATGAATTGTAGGCAAATGGTAATGCCAATGAAAAATATTTTACTCAGTAAAGTTAGTAAAACTATTAATTAATGTTTTAATGCAAAAATTGCAAATAAAACAAAAATCCATCAAAAAAAAAATAGCCGTTCCTCGAGAACCGCTATGATTCCGTACGGAAAAGTTACCAAATTCTGATAGGTCATACGGTCATACCCAGGCCTTTCACCAATTTCACTTTGAACCATTGCTAATAGGACATAGTGTATGTGCCTACATATGTTTATGCAGTAACAATTTTGTTATAAAGAAAATTTTCTGAACGCTGTTGGTGTAGATTATTATATTATTTTTAATATTGCAGTAACTATATACACGATACACCCCCGTATGAGTCAAATCTGGTAGTTCTGATTTTTTGCTGAGTTGTTCAGGATGTTTGCCTTATAAATAACCTAAGTTTTCGACCTCGAGCGGCGACAGCTTCAAGGTCAAAAATCAGAAACGCCGCGTTTTTTTGCGCTTTTTTCAGTTATTGGTGATTTTTATCTAATTTAAAATAAAAATATTGTTCTACGAGTTTGAAGTAACTTTAATTGCTCCATATTGACCCCAAAACCATCTCTGTAGACCCAACATTTTCCAAAATACAGCATTTAAAAAAAAATTGATAAAAAAATTAATATAACAAGTTAACAAGTAGTATTATCAAACAGTATAATGGCAATCAAAGAATTGTTGACATAAATTCTTCAAAGCACTGGAGCATGTAGGTTGGGCAAAAAGGAATAGAACAATATTATACCAGGAGGGGGGTCTATATACCCCCGTTAAGATTGGAGGGGCAATTTGCTACAAAAATGACTTAAAGTAGAAACAACACTATTGAAAATCAATAGTAAACCTTAAAGAAAGTTATATTAATCGACAGTTTTTGAAAAATTAATTTTCAAACTCAAAATTTTGAAAAACAAATTTGCTCCAAGGATCCTATTTCTATAAGTAAATATTAGAATGTTCTTTTTCAAAATCTTGTGTTCGGAAATTGATTTTTCAAAAACTATAGATTAAAATGACTTTATTGTTTGTTTTAAAACATATGTATAGAATACATCTATTTCAACACTTTCTATAATAAAATTCATTCACATGCATTTAAACCTACGTGGTTTGAATGCCTTTTATATCGCAATTTCAAGTGTAAGGATGAGATCATATTTACATAAACTTTCTTCAGGCAAATAATCTTTAGATGCCCGCCTTATTATTATTTCAATATCGTTTGTCATCATCATCACTTTCATATACGAACACGTCATTGGCTCGTTGGTGTTCAAGAGAACACTTATTAAATCCTCAATGCACAAGTACAAAAATTAAGGACTGAGATGGAATGGCTCAAAGTGAAATATTAAAAGAAAATACACTTCCATCTCTCGCCATAATAAACTTGTTCATGAAGGAGACACTCGATTGTGTATAATACTGCAGATACTGCTTGTTTCTAGGGAAGTCGACTGTGATATAGGGAGTGGGTGATGGTGGATGTTTTAGAGCCTTTTGACACGGTTGCAAAAGTCGATACAATTGTACTTTTTTCGATACACTCGGCATTGCTAAAGTACACAACAGCTAATTAACAGCTATTAACTTCAAAAGAAAATATGTATTTAGAACACTAAGAATCATAAACATAAGTTGAACGAAAGATGATTTAGTTCACTATATAAGTTTTAAGTTTTATTAAGATAATTATAATAAAAAAGAATTTATCTACGTAATCTACGTCCACGGTGGTTGGTAATCTACGTCTATGGTGGTTGGTACAAGACTGACTATTTGCCAACATCGCTCTATCACCCATACTATACTCGGTCACCCAATTCCAAAACTGCCTCAGATTGGTTGTTATCGCTCGAAAATAAATCATCGTCATCTTCTGCCTCGGTTTCGTTGTCTGTCCACGGTTTCAGTTTTTCGGCACTTATGTTAGTTGATTTTGGCCCATCATGTTCACCTTCATTCTGCACGACGTACCTATTAAACCCTTTGCTTGCTGTGTTGCGGTATGGTACAAAAATGTCGGTTTTATTTTGAGGGCAGTACCGAACTGTACTCTTTCGATTGCCACCAGATCACCCACAGAATACGTCCTTGCTCGCTTACGTCTTTTATTGAACTGTTCGAATTCTCAGCTTGAATACTCGCTATTGCTTGTTTTGCTTGGTTTCTTCGCTCAAGCCTAGCCTCATTGTATTGCCTCTGAAATTCATCATCAATTATTTTCATTAACTCTACATCGTTACCTGTCTTCATCTCAGTTCCAATCATTAATTGAAATGGTGTCGTCTTAATCAATCGGTCATATGTTGAGTTTAATATTCTCTGAAGACTCTTCATGTGCTGATACCATTTCTCGCATCATCCATAGAAAATTTAGTCAAGGATGATATAACAGTTGAATGTAGTCGCTCAACTTGACCGTTTCCACGGGGCAAACCGACCGTAACCGCATGTAGTTTTGGAAATTGTTTGAGAAAAAAGCTCCACCTCTATCCGTAACAATGTTGTGCGGACACCCAAACGTTTCAGCTGTGACCTCCATCATCTGCTCCACTTATTCGGAGCCGCAACCTTTTGTTGCAAAAAGCCAGCAATATTTTGTGAATCCAACATATATCGATACTCCTTCTTTGTGTCGGTCATCGGTCCTAGATGGTCAACATGAAATGTCGAAAGTGGCATCTCTCCTTTAGGAATGGGTAGCAATAAACCTTCTGCTTTTCCTCGCTTCCTGTCCGCTAAGACACATTTGACGCAACTGGAAACACATCGTTCAATGCGCTGATCAAGACCAGGAATGCATTCACGAAATTTGTTGTGCACGTCACAGCTAGATGTTTTTCGTTGAAACTCTTCCGTTACAGCAGATCTAAGCTGCTGATACGTCACCGGTTAAGCTTCGTATTCTACGTACAATTTCGCAGCACCCACCAGATTTTTTACAAAAAACGAACCGGTGCCGTTGTAGAGAGCTCCAATTTAATGCATTAACATAGCTCTGGAATTCTTCTAGCCACTTGCTTCGTCTCCAGAACATTTTTGAACCAAGCCGTTGTGATTTCTGTCATATTGAAGCGCATGTTTTAGTTACGTTGGTCTTCCAATACGGTTTCTGGTTCTTCTGGAATGTCGTCTTGATTAAAAGAGCTACTGCTCCTCTGCAAATTTCGTCTTCGTCGTATTTAATTTTTTATATAGGCATGACTTCCTCGATTGAAAAATAAACAACGAATGCGTGGTGTGGTTAAATTGAGAAACGCTATTCTGTTGCCCGAAAAATATAATCACCTTACATTGGTTAACTGTTCTTATCTATCACACATTCTTGTTTCTTATTCTCCCGTTTGATTCGTAAACTACCGCAATCGCAATACGAGGGAAGTAAGAATTTGCCAGTATATAAATGTTTTTTTTTGTGTTTCCTTTAGTTTTCGATTTCTTTTTGACTTGCTTGCACTGTCACATATAGTTTTTATTATAAGTCGTTATGCGGATTATAAAAACTAAGACAATGTGTTGCACATTTTTATTTTTAATAATTAACTTAACTATCTAGTATTATTGCTTTATTTTTAGAGGAGATCCCGGTTGAGCCCCCATTTATGGGATCTTTTCTCTAAAAATGAAAGATGATTTAGTTCACTATATTAGTTTTAAGTTTTATTAAGATAATTATTATAAAAAAGATTTTATCCACGGTTATCTACGTCCACGGTGGTTGGTAATCTACGTCTATGGTGGTTGGAACAAGACTGACTGTTTTGCCAGCATCGCTCTATCACCCATACTGCATACATTCGTTTTATTCAATTTCAAAAGTACCCTTATTGTGCCAATTCAATACAATGCAGCTTAAATTAATAAAACGTTTTCCTGGTTTACCACTACCGACTATTTAACAAAGAAAGCTATACTATAACATACCTTTAAGCAAAATTTTGGAGCTTTTAGTGCACCTACATATTTGCCACTCCAAAACCTAGGTATGTGTGTTTTATTTTTTTTTTTATTTTAAAAAATGCTCTTGATTGTTAAATATTCTTCATAAACATTGATTTGTTAAAAAAAAATCAAAAAGTAGTTAAAATTCGATACATTTTTTTTTAACATTCGATACATTGCTGAAAGACAATTTTTCATCCCTGCATCTTGGGGTGTTTTGTAATATTAACCCAAATTCCTCTAACTGACATCATAATGTGTTGTATTTGATAGAATCTGTAGTGGCAGTCAGTAACAGCTTAAGTGCAAAAGACTATATTTCATATTAAAATGTGAAAAGAAGTAGAACATGAGCAAGTTAAAAAAAAAAAATGATTTTTGGTATATTGTTTTTGCATTTGACATTAATTTTCTTATTTTGAACAGAGATGTGTTACACTTAACGTGGAACTGTGTAATGAATCTTATTAGCAAATTTGGTACTTCGAATTAGGTTAAATGAGACTTTTTCATAAAAACGTTGATGTATCATATTGGCGTTAAGTAGGCTATACATTCAAACAAAAATGCTATTTGAATGTTACGATGTCGAGTGGAAAATATTTTGTTCCGTCGGCTGTTTTGGTCACAATAATTTTTAATGAAACAAGAATATGTAGCATTAACTTTTTTTTTTTTATTCTACATAAATAAAAGTTGTACATTTTTCTCATCATTGAGAAAAAAAGAACAATTGAATAATTAAGGCATGACAATATCTGTCGTTTGCCTGAAGGGCACATTTGATACATTTCCAATAGTTTCAATTTTGAGATAAATTTAACAAATAAAATATAATTATTTAAATTTTTTTTAATAAGAGCTTTTAGTTTAGCAAAAACAAAATATTTTTTTTTCTTTTTAAAGCAAGATTTTTAGTTAAGTTAAAACAGTACAATTAGTTATTTTTAAATAGTTACAGTTTCTTAGAAACTTTCTGTGATTAGTCTTTTCCTATAAGCCTTTTGATAGTAGCCGAACAGAAGCTTCCAGTCCAACCCGTTTAGATACTTTTTAACTTTACCAATTTCAAGAGTATTTTTTCCAAAGTAAGATCGTCTTATCTATTTCAACACGGGGCATACTCCAATGAAATAAAAGGTATTTTCTCTCCCCTGCAGGTTACACAAGTCACAGTTGCCAGTCCCTTCGTTTCTATGCGGTGAGTAATTAAGGCTTATTAATTCTCCTCTTATTTTGAAAATTGCTCCGATCATAATGCATGAAAAACTTCTGTTGAAGTAATTGGCTTCGTTTAAATTGTAATTAACTTTTGAGTAATAAAGTCTCTCTGTTGACTCACGGGCTTTTTCGATAAAAGAGTATCTCTCATTTTTATCAGTTGTCCGGATAACTTCATAAAACTTCTGTTTCTCCATTGTAACTTCCGCTAAATTCAGCACTATACCACAATCTGCAGCCAGTTTATTCCAATTTTTGGCAAAAAGTATATTCCGTTCCACTGCATACCACAATATCTGCTTCAATATCTGCTTTGGTAGCCGAATTAAATCCATTTTAACCACTCTTGATAAATAATCAGCATGTAGCTTTAGCAATGAGATAAACAGTGATGTTAAGCCCGACTCAAGATAATACATGTATTTAGGGGTGTTGAAAACGTAGCAAATATTCCACCACCTCGAAACGCTGACCACCCCAAACTTGTTCACCATACAGAAGAATCGATTGCGCTGTTGCATTAAACACACCATATTTCGAGCTTACAGCAATAAGTTTATTGCTAAAAATTCTTTTCCAATGCACGCAAATTGCTATTTTAGCCTTATCTACTTTGGTTTTCAGGTGCTTTTCCATGTTAAGGTTGTACGTTAGCTCTATTCCCAGGTAGGTGTATTTTTTTTAACTACCTCCAGGTTATGCTCACCATATTTCCATTTTTCACTTGCTGCTATTCTGCCTAAACCTTTTTGGAAAACCATGACTTTCGACTTATTAACGTTGACTCCTAAGCCCCACATTGTGCACTACCCGTACAGTTTATTAATCATTAACTGCAGGGAACTAGCAGATTCTGCGAGTATAACTATGTCGTCTGCGTACATGATGACTTTTACTTTTGTGCTGCCAATTTCTACTCCACATGTTAGTGAGTCCACAAGATCGTCTAAATAGAGAATAGAGTGCGAATAGAAGAGGGCTTAGATTACAGCCTTGCTTAACTCCACGGTTTACTTCTAATTTTTCTTAACGCTCCTTTCCTTTAACTATATATGCTGTAGATTGTTGATAAAGTTTTTCTAGGATAATCCTAAATTATGTAGCTTATAGAACATCGCATTTCGGTTTATCGTATCAAACGCCTCTAAAATCCACAAACAATGTGTACAGTTTTTGATCAACTTCATTTGAGCTTTTGATGTAAGCACGAAGATGTTATCAACTGTCGAATAACCAGCACGAAATCCAGCCTGAAACTCACTCAGTTTTTTGTTATCGTTTACCCATACATTCAGTCTCTTGTTGAGTAAAGTTGTATACGTGTTTAGCGTTGAGTTCAGGAATGATATGCCTCTGTAGTTAGTCGGATCAGACGGATCACCCTTTTTATACTATATCGGAAAAACCAATGTCTCATAAAAATGTTCAGGTAGAGTTACAAAATTAAAAGTTATGTTCAGTGCTTTGGTTAAATTTTCTTTGAAAGCATCTGTGCTCTATTTCAAAAAACTCAGCTGGAATTCCATTTGACACTGCTGCTTTGCCGTCTTTCAGCGAACTTAGTATAAAATGTCTTTCAAATTAATAATGCTTTTATTTTAATTACTTTGATACTATATTTATTTTATTCAAACAAAAAAACACGTCTGCTCTCGACTTCCTTATTTTTCCGAATCCCCCATGATACATGAATCCCTTTTATCCTCCTTCCCCTCAGCACCAGTGCTGTCACTGTCACTCTTTCCCTCCCAAACTTCTCTTTCTATTTCGCGACAGTCTCGTCCATCCTGACTTCCTCGACGTCCTCGTCGAGATCAGCTTCTAATCGTATCCACTTCTTCATTCTGTCGGCGGCAAAAACTGATGAATATGGCTTTTGTACTCTTTGGGCATATGGAATATCACATATATTATATCTGTCATGGGGCAGCACTGTCGATACTATATAAGGACCCTTATATTTTGTTTCAAGTTTTCGTGACGTCCCTGTAGCAGCTACTCCATCGTTCAATATCATCACAAGGTCTCCAACCGCATATTTCCTTGCTTCTTTATGTTTTAAATCATGTCGTTCATTTTGTTTGGTTTGGCAACTAGATATAGCTTCAGCTCCTTGGCTTTGTAAAACTTCTAAGCTCCGTGGTTTCTGATTTAATTCTACCCCTTGTGATAAAAGGTCAGCCCATGGAGTTCTCGGAACATAGCCCATTAATATTTGTTGTGATGTAGTTTTAATGGCTTCGTTATAAGTATCCCATTGCACAATTTTTAACTTTTGGTCCCATCGATCTTCGTCTTCAACCGTAGAAAGGAGCGCTTGTAAAATTGTTCGATTGTAGCGCTCAACTTACCCGTTAGTTCTTGGAGTTTTTGTTGCATTTTGCACATGTTGAATTCCGTGGTTTTTTGTAATGTATTCCTTAAAAAGTTTTGAGGTGAACGCCGTTCCTCTGTCCGTAATTATGCGCCGTGGGCTGCCATAAGTGAAAGATATATCCTCTATAAAATTAAGGGCAGGTTTCGTTTGAGTGTTGGGAAAGGCTTTAATCAAGAGAAATTTCGTAAAACCATCTACTACCACTATAAGATGGGTGCTTCCTTTTGTGGACTTAATTAACGGCCCCAGATGGTCAATATGTACCGTGTCAAACGGGATACTTTTCTTTTCAATACTGTGCAACTCTCCTCTAGGTTGTATCTCATTCTTATTATAAGCACATTCAACACAGTTATTTAAATACTTTTTTACAACTTGTGTCATCCTCGGGAACCAATATCTATCTCTTAAATGTTTCATCGTTTTATTTTCGAAAAAATGTCCCATTTGTCCATGGCTGCCTTGGATGACACGTTGTCTAACCCCTTTTGGTATGTAAAGTCTGACCTCATTATCCACCTGTCTATATAGTCTTCCATTCTGCACTTTGTAGTCCTTATGTATTTGTTTGTCGCTATCATTCAATGCTGGCTTTTTAAGTGTTTCAGTTATTTCTCTTACTTCGCTATCTTGCAACTGGAGTGTGTATAGCCAATCATCATTGGTTATATTAATTTTCTAACATCCATATTAACAACTTCAGCTTCTTTTGCTTCTTCATATGGTTGCCTAGACAGAGCATCTGCATGTGCCATTGCCTTTCCTGGGTGATGTATGATTTCAAAATCATATTCCTGCATCCTTAGCCACCAACGCGCAACTCTCGGTATTACTTCCTTTTTCTTCATTGTAGTTTTAAGGGCTTCACAGTCGGTGACAATCAAGAAGTGCTTGCCAAGAAGATACTGACGAAATCTTTCTGCAGATTCCATTACAGCCAACGCCTCTAATTCATAGCTATGATACATTGTCTCTTCTTTTGAGGTCTTCTTGCTGTAACAAGCAACAGGCCGCAATGGTTTATCATCTCGTTGTAAAAGTATTCCAGCGATTCCCTGAGCGCTGGCATCCGTGTGTACATAGTTCATGTTCTGCTAACGGATTATATAGCGCAAGAACTGGTTTATTCACCAAACATTTCTTCAAATCTTGAAAAGCGTCAAATTTGTCAAAGGCAAAGCTATGAGGGAATAATTGACGATGAATTTCCGAATATAACTGGATAAACCAATAAACCGACGTACCCCATGCTCATTAGTAGGTCTTTCAAAGTTTTCTACGGCTAACGTTTTTGCCTGGCCTGGTTGAACAGTTCCATTTTTAATCTGGTGTCCAAGGTATTCTATTTCTTCTTTGAAAAATTCACACTTTTTTAAGTTGATTGTCAATTACGCTTCTCTTAGCATGCTTAAAACATTGTCAATTTGGACATTCTCTCCTCAATCGAGTGTGTTGGTATAACTACATCATCCATATAGCATACAACAGTGTGTGGGCGCATCTTTTGGACAATAGTATTCATGAGCTTCTGAAAAAGCGATGGAGCGTTTACTAAACCAAACTGTACAACCAAAAATTCATATAACCCATCCGGGGTTATGAAAGCTGTGTAATGCCTGTGTTCTGGCTTGATTGGCATTTGGTAGTAGCCGGAGGCTAAATCGAGCACTATGAAGTTTTTGTAATCCACCAGGTCATTCAGTTGTACGTCGATAAGAGGCATTGGAAACTTCACTTGTTTTGTTATCGAGTTCAATTTGCGGTAGTCGACGCACATTCTTTCTTCGTCATTTTTCTTCTTGACAAGTATGACGGGGGATGCAAATTCAGATTGGGATTCTCGTATAACACCACTATCTATCGAGCTGTCTCTTAGCATATGGAACCTTATATGGATGGTGAACGATTGGCTCTTGCTTAGTAAGTTTATTTCCAACTCTATTAGATCGGTGCGCCCCAACTCTTTCTTAGTTAATGCAATCCTTGTATATAAAAACTATAGTACTATTATGGAAACGATTTTTCTGTTACTGGGAGTGTTCTCGTGAGGGCGCAAACATCGTGCCACGTTGGTTTGGAGAGAAGTGAATGAGGATAGGAAGAGGAATAAAAGCTGGTAGTAAGAAGGAGAGGAGTATATTTTGTTGATTCTGACAGTTGCTGACAACAATTACCTGGTGTGAGTGAGATAGTTTTTCGTCATGGCAACGTAGGGGATTATTCGCACAAAATGAAAAAAATGTTCTCGTTTTCTTGGTGCATTGTACAACAGTATCGTTTTTTGTTTGAATTTGAATTTGCAAACAGATTTTTTTGTTGTTTTCTATCAAAGTCTATGATAGTACACAATATACATACATATGTCTATAGATAAGTTAATTATGATTTGATTTGCTTCGAATTTGTTGAAAATTTTCAATTTCAGCTGAAGATCATATTATCAAGACTACACCGTTGCTAATTTTCACAATGCTTAGGCAAACGTAGTCTTACAACGATGCTATATTTCTTTATGAGGCATTCAAGAACAAACATTTTTTCGAAAAAAAAAATCCAGAAACATTTTTTTGAGGTTTATTTTTTTGGAAAAAAAAAAACTAGAAAAAAACACTTTAAAAGTAATTTTTGTACAGGTAAATTTATCAAAAGTTTGATTACTTTAAATGTAAAAAAATTGATAAAAACAAAGAATTTGTTTTAGCTACCTTTCAAAAAAATACTTTTAAAGGAAAACAAGTTTTGATAAAGTTAAAAAAAAAGTATTTTACATTTAAAAAACTCTTGATAAATTTAAGAAAAAATAGGTTTAACTTTAAAAAATATACTTTTAAAAGTAAAGAAATTTTGATAAAATTTAAAAAAGAATAACTTTTAAGATAAACAAAATTCGAAAATATTCAAAAAAAAAACAATTTAAATAAAAATTTTGGGAAAATTTAAAAAAATAAATATTTTTTTACCTTTAAGAAATACCTACTTAAGATAAAAAAATAAAATATTTTTAAGAGTAGAGAAATTTAAAAAAAAAAATAATAAATAAAAATGGAAAAAATTAAAAAAAAGTATTCAATTATAAAAAATTAAATCTTTTTACTTTTAAAAATACTTAAGATAAAACAAATTTAAAAAATCTATTTTACCTTTAAAAAAAAGTATTTTTAAGGGAAGAGACATTTTGGCGAAATTTAAAAAATAAATATCTTTTTATCTTTAAAACAAAATAAGATAAAACCAATTGAAAAAATTAAAAAAAAAAATATTTTATCTATAAAAAAATGTTTTTAAAAGAGAAATTTTAGAAAAATTTAAAAAATAAATATCTTTTGTCTATTTAAGATAAGCACATTGTGAATTTTTTAATTTTACTTAACGTTGTTAATTTTTTAACTTTGTTAAATTTTTACTTAACAAAATTCAAATTTCGTTTATGAAAATTGCGTTAAGTAATTTAAATAAATTCGCATTCAAGCTAAGGAACTTTTACTTTACGAAGTATTTTTTTTAGTTCACGTAAAAAAATTCAATTTAGCTCACCTAGTTTAAAAATGCATAAAATCACCACTAACTGCACCACTGCACGTGAAAAATTCAATTGTGAATATTTTAACAATAACAGGCAATGTTCAAATTCCGATTATGAAAATTGTGTGAAGTAATTTCAATAAATTCGCATTTTGTAAGGTGTTTGAAATGAAATTTGAACTTTATTAAGTAATTTTTAAAAAATTCACGTGAGAAAATCAAATTAAGTGTTCTATTTTCAAAATTCCCGTGAATATTTAGACACTACTTACTCAACAAAAAAATTTCCAAATCTTGTTTTTTTAATTCCCGCGAAAAGTAGTACTGGTAGTGCTCACCTCGAATCTCTCTATCGATCTTCTTCATGATAGTACTATAGTTTTTATATACAAGTTGAGTAATGTTGCCACTTTAAGTTGTACAAGAATTTCTTATATCAAGTAGGGATAGGAAGAAATTGTTTTAATTTTGTGGTTTGATATTTGCGTGCATATTTAAGGAGATATGACAAATATATGATATTAGATGGTGAACGCCATTTAGTAGGTAGGTACTTATTATTTTATATTATCTATTATAAATATACATATACATATATAAATGGTAAACAAAATAAAATTTAATAATTTATACAATTTCGGTACGAAACCTTTTTTACTAAAGTTTTTCATATACATCCAAGTGAAGTGAACTTTTCGTTGACAAAAATGAAAGTTATTAGGCGTAAAAAATATGAGAAAATTATATGCATTTATTTGGGTGACGAGGAAAAAGCAAATTTCTTTCGAAAGAAATCCGAATTTAAAAATGATTTTAATATTTTCTCAAGCGAAATTTTAAATTTTGTGTGTAATTTCTTTAAAAAAATTAACGATTTTTCACAATCATTTTAAAATGTCCCAGAATGAATTTTTAAAGTATTATAAATAATTTCTATAAAGTTTTCAAAAACTAAACAAGCTATGTTTAAAAATTCACGGGGAATTTTCACGTGGAAATTATAACATTTCCAGAAGTGAAATTCTAACTTTATGAGATAATTTTTTAAAATTTCCTAGATTATAACGTTTTTAAAAATTTTATAGTTCACCATGTGAAAATTCGTGCGAAAAAGGTTTTAAAAATGAAATTTGAATTAAATAAGTAATTTTTAAAAATTCTCTAAATAACAATTTACAAACAAAATTTGATTTAAATTAATTTTAATCTGCATATTTTCCAACTACCTACTAAAAATTCCACACACTACTTTTCGCGGGAATTAAAAAAACAAGATTTGGAAATTTTTTTCTTGAGTAAGTACTGTCTAAATATTCACGGGAATTTTGAAAATAGAATACTTAATTTGATTTTCTCACGTGAATTTTTTAAAAATTACTAAATAAAGTTCAAATTTCATTTCAAACACCTTACAAAATGCGAATTTATTGAAATTACTTCACACTATTTTCATAATCGAAATTTGAACATTGCCTAATAGTTATTGTTAAAATATTCACAATTGAATTTTTCACGTGAATTTTTCAATATTATTTCATAATATAATAAAGTTTTGATAAAGTTAAAAAAAAAGTATTTTACATTTAAAAAACTCTTGATAAATTTAAGAAAAAATAGGTTTAACTTTAAAAAATATACTTTTAAAAGTAAAGAAATTTTGATAAAATTCAAAAAAGAATGACTTTTAAGGTAAACAAAATTCGAAAATATTCAAAAAAAAAAACAATTTAAATAAAAATTTTGGGAAAATTTAAAAAAATAAATATTTTTTTACCTTTAAGAAATACCTACTTAAGATAAAAAAATAAAATATTTTTAAGAGTAGAGAAATTTAAAAAAATAAATTAATAAATAAAAATGGAAAAAATTAAAAAAAAGTATTCAATTATAAAAAATTAAATCTTTTTACTTTTAAAAATACTTAAGATAAAACAAATTTAAAAAATCTATTTTACCTTTAAAAAAAAGTATTTTTAAGGGAAGAGACATTTTGGCGAAATTTAAAAAATAAATATCTTTTTATCTTTAAAAGAAAATAAGATAAAACCAATTGAAAAAATTAAAAAAAAAAATATTTTATCTATAAAAAAATGTTTTTAAAAGAGAAATTTTAGAAAAATTTAAAAAATAAATATCTTTTGTCTATTTAAGATAAGCACATTGTGAATTTTTTAATTTTACTTAACGTTGTTAATTTTTTAACTTTGTTAAATTTTTACTTAACAAAATTCAAATTTCGTTTATGAAAATTGCATTAAGTAATTTAAATAAATTCGCATTCAAGCTAAGGAAATTTTACTTTACGAAGTATTTTTTTTTAGTTCACGTAAAAAAATTCAATTTAGCTCACCTAGTTTAAAAATGCATAAAATCACCACTAACTGCACCACTGCACGTGAAAAATTCAATTGTGAATATTTTAACAATAACAGGCAATGTTCAAATTTCGATTATGAAAATTGTGTGAAGTAATTTCAATAAATTCGCATTTTGTAAGGTGTTTGAAATGAAATTTGAACTTTATTAAGTAATTTTTAAAAAATTCACGTGAGAAAATCAAATTAAGTGTTCTATTTTCAAAATTCCCGTGAATATTTAGACACTACTTACTCAACAAAAAAATTTCCAAATCTTGTTTTTTTAATTCCCGCGAAAAGTAGTACTGGTAGTGCTCACCTCGAATCTCTCTATCGATCTTCTTCATGATAGTACTATAGTTTTTATATACAAGCCTTGTATATAAAAACTATAGTACTGCTGTAGCAAGTTGAGTAATGTTGCCACTTTAAGTTGTACAAGAATTTCTTATATCAAGTAGGGATAGGAAGAAATTGTTTTAATTTTGTGGTTTGATATTTGCGTGCATATTTAAGGAGATATGACAAATATATGATATTAGATGGTGAACGCCATTTAGTAGGTAGGTACTTATTATTTTATATTATCTATTATAAATATACATATACATATATAAATGGTAAACAAAATAAAATTTAATAATTTATACAATTTCGGTACCAAACCTTTTTAACTAAAGTTTTTCATATACATCCAAGTGAAGTGAACTTTTCGTTGACAAAAATGGAAGTTATTAGGCGTAAAAAATATGAGAAAATTATATGCATTTATTTGGGTGACGAGGAAAAAGCAAATTTCTTTCGAAAGAAATCCGAATTTAAAAATGATTTTAATATTTTCTCAAGCGAAATTTTAAATTTTGTGTGTAATTTCTTTAAAAAAATTAACGATTTTTCACAATCATTTTAAAATGTCCAAGAATGAATTTTTAAAGTATTATAAATAATTTCTATAAAGTTTTCAAAAACTAAACAAGCTATGTTTAAAAATTCACGGGGAATTTTCACGTGGAAATTATAACATTTCCAGAAGTGAAATTCTAACTTTATGAGATAATTTTTTAAAATTTCCTAGATTATAACGTTTTTAAAAATTTTATAGTTCACCATGTGAAAATTCGTGCGAAAAAGGTTTTAAAAATGAAATTTGAATTAAATAAGTAATTTTTAAAAATTCTCTAAATAACAATTTACAAACAAAATTTGATTTAAATTAATTTTAATCTGCATATTTTCCAACTACCTACTAAAAATTCCACACACTACTTTTCGCGGGAATTAAAAAAACAAGATTTGGAAATTTTTTTCTTGAGTAAGTACTGTCTAAATATTCACGGGAATTTTGAAAATAGAATACTTAATTTGATTTTCTCACGTGAATTTTTTAAAAATTACTAAATAAAGTTCAAATTTCATTTCAAACACCTTACAAAATGCGAATTTATTGAAATTACTTCACACTATTTTCATAATCGAAATTTGAACATTGCCTAATAGTTATTGTTAAAATATTCACAATTGAATTTTTCACGTGAATTTTTCAATATTATTTCATAATATAATAAAGTTTTGATAAAGTTAAAAAAAAAGTATTTTACATTTAAAAAACTCTTGATAAATTTAAGAAAAAATAGGTTTAACTTTAAAAAATATACTTTTAAAAGTAAAGAAATTTTGATAAAATTCAAAAAAGAATGACTTTTAAGGTAAACAAAATTCGAAAATATTCAAAAAAAAAACAATTTAAATAAAAATTTTGGGAAAATTTAAAAAAATAAATATTTTTTTACCTTTAAGAAATACCTACTTAAGATAAAAAAATAAAATATTTTTAAGAGTAGAGAAATTTAAAAAAATAAATTAATAAATAAAAATGGAAAAAATTAAAAAAAAGTATTCAATTATAAAAAATTAAATCTTTTTACTTTTAAAAATACTTAAGATAAAACAAATTTAAAAAATCTATTTTACCTTTAAAAAAAAGTATTTTTAAGGGAAGAGACATTTTGGCGAAATTTAAAAAATAAATATCTTTTTATCTTTAAAAGAAAATAAGATAAAACCAATTGAAAAAATTAAAAAAAAAAATATTTTATCTATAAAAAAATGTTTTTAAAAGAGAAATTTTAGAAAAATTTAAAAAATAAATATCTTTTGTCTATTTAAGATAAGCACATTGTGAATTTTTTAATTTTACTTAACGTTGTTAATTTTTTAACTTTGTTAAATTTTTACTTAACAAAATTCAAATTTCGTTTATGAAAATTGCATTAAGTAATTTAAATAAATTCGCATTCAAGCTAAGGAAATTTTACTTTACGAAGTATTTTTTTTTAGTTCACGTAAAAAAATTCAATTTAGCTCACCTAGTTTAAAAATGCATAAAATCACCACTAACTGCACCACTGCACGTGAAAAATTCAATTGTGAATATTTTAACAATAACAGGCAATGTTCAAATTTCGATTATGAAAATTGTGTGAAGTAATTTCAATAAATTCGCATTTTGTAAGGTGTTTGAAATGAAATTTGAACTTTATTAAGTAATTTTTAAAAAATTCACGTGAGAAAATCAAATTAAGTGTTCTATTTTCAAAATTCCCGTGAATATTTAGACACTACTTACTCAACAAAAAAATTTCCAAATCTTGTTTTTTTAATTCCCGCGAAAAGTAGTACTGGTAGTGCTCACCTCGAATCTCTCTATCGATCTTCTTCATGATAGTACTATAGTTTTTATATACAAGCCTTGTATATAAAAACTATAGTACTGCTGTAGCAAGTTGAGTAATGTTGCCACTTTAAGTTGTACAAGAATTTCTTATATCAAGTAGGGATAGGAAGAAATTGTTTTAATTTTGTGGTTTGATATTTGCGTGCATATTTAAGGAGATATGACAAATATATGATATTAGATGGTGAACGCCGTTTAGTAGGTAGGTACTTATTATTTTATATTATCTATTATAAATATACATATACATATATAAATGGTAAACAAAATAAAATTTAATAATTTATACAATTTCGGTACCAAACCTTTTTAACTAAAGTTTTTCATATACATCCAAGTGAAGTGAACTTTTCGTTGACAAAAATGAAAGTTATTAGGCGTAAAAAATATGAGAAAATTATATGCATTTATTTGGGTGACGAGGAAAAAGCAAATTTCTTTCGAAAGAAATCCGAATTTAAAAATGATTTTAATATTTTCTCAAGCGAAATTTTAAATTTTGTGTGTAATTTCTTTAAAAAAATTAACGATTTTTCACAATCATTTTAAAATGTCCAAGAATGAATTTTTAAAGTATTATAAATAATTTCTATAAAGTTTTCAAAAACTAAACAAGCTATGTTTAAAAATTCACGGGGAATTTTCACGTGGAAATTATAACATTTCCAGAAGTGAAATTCTAACTTTATGAGATAATTTTTTAAAATTTCCTAGATTATAACGTTTTTAAAAATTTTATAGTTCACCATGTGAAAATTCGTGCGAAAAAGGTTTTAAAAATGAAATTTGAATTAAATAAGTAATTTTTAAAAATTCTCTAAATAACAATTTACAAACAAAATTTGATTTAAATTAATTTTAATCTGCATATTTTCCAACTACCTACTAAAAATTCCACACACTACTTTTCGCGGGAATTAAAAAGCAAGATTTGGAAATTTTTTTGTTGAGTAAGTACTGTCTAAATATTCACGGGAATTTTGAAAATAGAATACTTAATTTGATTTTCTCACGTGAATTTTTTAAAAATTACTAAATAAAGTTCAAATTTCATTTCAAACACCTTACAAAATGCGAATTTATTGAAATTACTTCACACAATTTTCATAATCGAAATTTGAACATTGCCCAATAGTTATTGTTAAAATATTCACAATTGAATTTTTCAATATTATTTCATAAAGTTGAAATTTGGTTTTTGAAAATTTGAATATGCATTTTTAAACTAGGTGAGCTAAATTAAATTTTTTTACGTGAACTAAAAAAAATGCTTCGTAAAGTAAAATTTCCTTAGCTTGAATGCGAATTTACTTAAAATACTTAATGCAATTTTCATAAACGAAATTTGAATTTTGTTAAGTAAAAATTTAACAAAGTTAAAAAATTAACAACGTTAAGTAAAATTAAAAAAATTAACAAAGTGCTTATCTTAAATAGACAAAAGATATTTATTTTTTAAATTTTTCTAAAATTTCTCTTTTAAAAACATTTTTTTATAGATAAAATATTTTTTTTTTAACTTTTTCAATTGGTTTTATCTTATTTTCTTTTAAAGATAAAAAGATATTTATTTTTTAAATTTCGCCAAAATGTCTCTACCCTTAAAAATACTTTTTTTTAAAGGTAAATAGATTTTTTAAATTTGTTTTCAATTTGTTTTATCTTAAGTATTTTTTAAAAGTAAAAAGATTTAATTTTTTATAATTGACCACTTTTTTTTAATTTTTTCCATTTTTATTTATTAATTTATTTTTTTAAATTTCTCTACTTTTAAAAATCTTTTTTTTTTATATTAAGTAGGTATTTCTTAAAGGTAAAAAAATATTTATTTTTTTAAATTTTCCCAAAATTTTTATTTAAATTGTTTTTTTTTTTGAATATTTTCGAATTTTGTTTATCTTAAAAGTTTTTTTTTAAGGTAAAAAGTTATTCTTTTTTAAATTTCATCAAAATTTCTTTACTTTTAAAAGTGTATTTTTTAAAGTTAAACCTATTTTTTCTTAAATTTATCAAGAGTTTTTTAAATGTAAAATACTTTTTTTTTTAACTTTATCAAAATTTGTTTTCCTGTAAAAGTATTTTTTTGAAAGGTAGTTAAACAAATTGAAAATTTTCAAGAAATTCGAAGCAAATCAAATCATAATTAACTTATCTATAGACATATGTATGTATATTGTGTACTATCATAGACTTTGATAGAAAAGAACAAAAAAATCTGTTTGCAAATTCAAAAAACGATACTGTTGTACAATGCACTAAGCCAACGAGAACATTTATTTCATTTTGTGCGAATAATCCCCTTCGTTGCCATGACGAAAAACTATCTCACTCACACCAGGAAATTGTTGTCAGCAACTGTCAGAATCAACAAAATATAATCCTCTCCTTCTTACTACCAGCTTTTATTCCTCTTCCTATCCACATTCACATCTCTCCAAACCAACGTGGCACGATGTTTGCGCCCTCACGAGAACACTCCCAGTAACAGAAAAATCGTTTCCATTATAGTACTATAGTTTTTATATACAAGGGAAAACGTTACTTTTACCATAAGAATGAAGAATCAAAAGAGTCTATAAAAATATCGCGTGACGAAGGTTGTTTTTTTTTGAAGGGGAAAAGGGGGGAGGTTGCAGTGTATGAAAAGGAAAAATTTACTTTAGAGCAATCTTAACATGTGACACATAACTTAGAGGTAGTTTTCAATGCTGAATCTAATGAAATCAACAACAAAACAATACCACTCTCCTGAAAAAAATTATGGTCCTTTTTGTGTACGGAATATTTTATTTTCAACACAACAGGTAAATGGTACAGAAATCCTTTTAAAAATAATGACTCATGGTAGGTACCTACCGACCTACCATAATGATTCATTGATGAAACTTAGCATACGTGTTTAATTTGGCATAGGAATCATGATTAAAAAGGGTTCATGCAAATATCTACAGTTAAAGGTTGTTTTTTTGAGCGTAAGAGGAAGATAGGGAATCGTTACCAAAAAACCTTCGATGCAAAATCTTACCTTGATGAAACTTGGTTAAAACCTTAAAAAGGATATTGTCATCAAGAATCAAAACAGTCTATACGAATAAAATGCAGGGAAGGGTGTTTTTTTTGAGCGCCACAGAAAAGAGTTATCCGTTATCGAGCTGAAAAATTTGCTTTGGTAAAATAAATGCATAGAACTGTCCCATACTTCTTTACTAGCACAAATTTGTATTAATTATTATTTATTTACTTATTCTATTAATTATTCGTTCCTTTAAAATGTTAAAAAATATGGTTTCAATTTAAAAAAGGTAATACAAGGATGATGGTGATTTTCAATTATAGCGAACTGGCCAAGAAACAGTAAGGAAATATATAGTGGGGTTGGTAATAATCCCCTGTTAATATGACAATTGAAAGAACAGTTTTGAAACGAAAAAAGACTAACTTTTTTAATAGGATTTATATCGCTTCGGTTTAAGTGTTGGTGGATTCACCATTAAAAGGTAACTCTAAATCATGTGTCATATGCATTTATTGTACCAAAACAAAATTTTCAGCTCGATAACGGTAACCTCACTTCTGTGTCGCTCAAAAAAACACCCTTTCCTACAATTTATTTTTATAGACTATTTTGAATGTTGATTTTCATGTCAATTGTAAGATTTTAGCTAAGTTTCATGAAGGTAGTATTTTTTCAAAGAAGTTAAGTAACAATTCCCCATTTTACACTATACTTTAAAAAAAACAACCTTTAAAAGTAGATATTTTTATAAACTTTTTTCATTCATGATTCTAATGACAAATGCAACATTTACACTTAGTTATATCAATGGGTCATTATTTTTAAAAGGATTTCGATGAAATTTACCTGTTGTACTGAAAATATAGTGATCTTTACATGTTAAAAGAACTCTAACTTTTTTAAGGGGAACTGTATCGTTTTAATTTTTGTTTTGTTGGATTCACCATTAAAAGTTACCCTTTAATCATGTGTCATATGCATTTATTTTACCAAAGCAAATTTTTCAGCTCGATAACGGTAGCCACTTTTCTGTGGCGCTCAAAAAAATACCCTTCCCAGCATTTCATTTGTATAGACTCTTTTGATTCTTGATAACAATATCCTTTTTAAGATTTTAACCAAGTTTCATCAGGGTAAGATTTTGCATCGAAGGTTTTTTGGTAACGATTCCCTATCTTCTTCCCTTTAACTGTAGATATTTGCATGAACACTTTTTAATCATGATTCCTATGCCAAATTAAACACGTATGCTAAGTTTCATCAATGAGTCATTATTTTCAAAAGGATTTCTGTACCATTTACCTATTGTGTTGAAAATAAAATATTCCGTACACAAAAAGGACCATAACTTTTTTCAGGAGAGTGGTATTGTTTTGGTTTTGGTTTCATTAGATTCAGCATTGAAAACTACCTCTGAGTCATTTGTCACATGTTAAGATTGCGCTAAAGTAAATTTTTCCTTTTCATACACTGCAACCTCCCCCTCTTTCCCCTTAAAAAAACACCCTTCGTCGCTAGATATATTCATAGACTCTTTTGATTCGTCCTTCTTATGGTAAAAGAAACGTTTTCACCAAATTTCGTGAGGGGACGAATTTTTTCATTTTTAGAGCGATTTTGTGTACTATTTTACCTGTACTATTAGAGAAATTGGGAATTGCGAAACAGAAACCAACATACCGGCTGTTATTATAGAAAAGAGCTAGAACGTTCCTATTCATATAACACCAGAAAACAACGGCGTCTCTTCGACTCCGAAAAACGCCCGGGCCACTAAACGAAAGGTCGCAGAGGAAACCTTCAAAGATTTCATGGATGGCTTAATTGCCACCGTTGCTACTCATCTTAACGAGCTTTCTGTGGAAGAAGATGTGGACATGGAATTCATGCAGAACATGGCAAAAAAAATGAAAACACTACGCGGATCAGTCAAGATTCGTCTACATGCAACAATACTGGGTATTATGGATATGAATTAATATTTGTATACTTATTAAATGCTATTATTTTTTTTTTACTAGAGACTGTGACTCTGATTCGTAAATTAATGTTCCTATAATTTATTGAAATAAATTAATTTATATTAAATAGTTCTTTTTTTGTTTTAATCATTGAGAAAGGTTAGTTGCTTGGTTCGTCTTACAGTAGATGAAAAAGTAAAAATTACATCCATAGCTACATAATTATATACTTCAGGGAAACGACCGAATTGTTGGTTTGACGGCTTTTACAAAAAGAAACTGAGTTGCCAGAAACTGGCTAGTTTGTAGGCAGGTAGGCAGGAAGAAAAAGCAAAAACTAAAAGGAAAAGCAAAAGATATAGACGAGTTATGGACAATTTACATACATATACATAATGTTCATAGGTATGTATTTATTATGAGGGGCTTATTTATACTACGTTTTTATTAGAACCGAAATAGGAAATTTCGGAATTTGGCAAAAAAGTGTTTTCATTACCAAATTTGCTAATTTCGTTTGATATCGTTTCATTTTGAATTGGGAACAGCAGTTAAACGTTTGTTTTTGTTGTTTTCTTTGCGTTTTGACATTTTCATGCTAGAGCTTTTTAAAGCTCTTGGAATCGTCTGCTCATGGATGGATTTACCAGTGACAACGTTGTATGGGATATTTTTGTTTATTTTTTGCAGTTGAAAGTTTAAAACTAATTTTTAAAGCTAATTTAAAAGCGAGTTCAATTGAATTTTATGTTTCTAATTTTAAATGCTATGGTTTATTATCTGTAAATTTGAAGTTGAATAATTGAATAGAATTAATCTCAATCAATATAGAAGGTAATTTGGTTATGTACTGTTAAGAATAACAATAAATATCGTAATTTTATGTATTTATTGTTATTTTTAACGGTGTCTCAATATCAGATTTTGGTGGTCGAGTGGGTGATACTCATAATGTTAAACGGACAAAAGGAAAAAAGAGAAGAAAATTGCAGTTTTTGCGACTAAGGAAACCATTTTAGCAAACTTCATATTCGTATCTGGAGATGTTAATAATATTAAAAAATATCTTTGTATTATGTTTTTTTAATTTTATTATTTAGTGGGTACCCACATATAGTTGTTTTGGACTAGAATTCAAAATTTTATTGTTTATATGTACATAGTTGTTCTGTAATCATATTTGGTTAGAAAATAAATAGTCTTTTATCTTGTCTCTCTTAAGAAAGGCAGGTTGAGGCGAGTTATTGAAGCCCACATGCCTAGATGTTGAAAGTGGTGTAACTTCCCTTCGCCAAAGAGCTTTTATAATTTCGTCGTTCTTATCGTAACGATCGACAAATTCGGGAGAGTAGTAAGCCTTGTCGTTAAGCTTAACAAAGTTATGTAACACAACTGTGGCCTTTACTATTTTATCAGTATTGTCTGGCAGCATATTAAGTGTTGTAGTTAATATACGCCATTTGGCCACCAAAATGCCAAAACCGTTTTCAATGACTCGGCGAGCCCGAGAAAGTCTCTTATTGAAATTGAGTTTATCTGGAGTTAATACCTTTCCTGGGTACGGACGCATTAGGTATGTCTTTAGCGGGAACGCGGAATCGCCAACTATAAAATGATGACAAAGAAAGTCAGAGTTCGGGAGTAGTTTAGGTGGAGGAAAATTAAAATCACCTACTAAAATCTTCCTCCCAAATAATGACTCTTTAAAAATCCCCCCGTCGCACAGTGGACCGACCCCATATAGCTGGACGTAAGAAACCGATGCCGTAGATCGCATGTTTTGTTTTTTCTTGTCTATAATGGACTGTTGTTGACCCCCAAAATGCATTTGTTCCTGGCCTAACCCAATTAATTGAAGAGCAAACGCCTTTCAAAGTAAATTGTTGAAAAAAATTAAATTAATTTTCGAATTTTAAGTTTTTGAGTAGTTCACATTATTATTAATAAAAGTGTTAATTATTGACCAATTTTGATTAAGAAAATAGCAGTTATTTGTAAAGGTATAATCTTTTATATGGCTTAAATTTTAAATATGTGTCTGTGTTAGTTTGCTAGATAAAAAATGTTGAAAAATTGTGAAATTAATTTTGAAAAAATCTATGTTCTGAAGACATTTTGGACATTCTAAATTAGTGCTTGATGCTGCTTTGAATCCAAATTGTGATTTTTGAGTAGCTGTGACTGTCTTCTTTTTGTTAATGTATATGGTATACTTCGAAAAATATTGCAAAGTATTTTTTCCCTTTTTTAGAATCACACTGTTTCATTCTCCGTATGGAATTTTTTGAAGTTTGAAATACACCTTAACGAAGCTAAGGACCTTTATTTACGACTATATGTACAGTTGGTATCTTATGCCTCTAAGTATTCATAAAATTGTATGCCATTATGTAGACGTCATTAAACAGCTTATCGTCCCCATTGGAAAACTATCAGATCCATTGATAAATTAATTTCGGGAAAAACCATTATACAAAATATCAAATCAATGCCTTCTGAAATCTTACAATTTTCAATTTAACCTGAAACATCTGTTTCAAGAACTACCAACATTAACGGAAAATTACTTAAGTGACGAAAGTCACAAATCAGAAACCGAATATTCTAGCTCGGATTATTGTTTGTATTTAACGATAATACACAACAACTGTTTTGAGAAAACTCATACGTCTTTAATTTACATACTTTTAATTTTAGTTTAAAAAATACATACATATATGTACCTACATGTATAAAATTTCTTATGATTTATGCCACCAAACTTTTATAATTTATTTTTTTTTTCTGAATTTGAACTATGTAAAACGCAATGAATATTATCCTTTTTTCATTATTTTTTCCAAACGGTCAATATTTAAGTGTAGCAATTGTTCATTAAAGTTATTTGCTATTGAATTTATATTAATTGTAATCTTTATTGTTATAAAAAAAGAAGTCTTATATTTTGTTTTAAATTGAAAAAAGTGTTGATTTAATCATTTTATTCTATTTAGCTTCAAATAAAGTTTTTCCTAGCAAAGTAATATAAATATTTTTAAAATTTTTCTATTTATTTCGATTTTTTTGAGTGAAAGAAACACTTAAAATTGAGATTCGAATTTTTCACTTCTAAGTGTATGGAGTCGGTCCACTGTGCGTCGCTCTGACTGCCGTATGCTCCGATATCCACCGTAGTAAACGTGTAGTTTGCATCGCAAGAGGCAAGAAGCACTATGGAGTTATGGTTTTTCTAATTCCAATATTCCGAGCCGGCTCCAGGAGGACATTGAATGTTAATGTGCTTGAGTACTTCAAAATCGGATGCAATCCACTTCCAATCGTGCTGACTTAAATAAAAGGGCATAAGGCGATCCCATAATATGTCACATGTTTCATAGATGATGCTTGCTACGGTGGGTACCCTATGCGAAACATCCAAGCTAGCACTTGTTTTGCAACTCCTTGTGACAAATACCTGGCAAATACTTCTATTAAATAAAATATTATGGAAAGAATAAAAAAGCATACAGCAGAACCAAAAACAATCGAGCACTGGGTTCGATCGGTTTCATCCAGCATGTTTTTTCCAAATAGGGTTCAGTAAGTGCTCGGAGTATTTCAAAAGTTTGATGAGACATTCTTATTATTTTATAAAAATGTTCTGGATCCTGTTCCTTCATCTGTTCAAAATTCTGAGTATAGAAACCTGTATCATCTCTTGTTAAATTAAGCTCGCGAACTCACCAACGTCTTCTGGACTGCTGTTGTTCTTCTTCCTCCTCAAGTAAATCTAAGTAGTTTTCGTAACCATAGTATGCTGCACGTGCTATTTTGGCAATAAATGCCGTACGTTGCACCTTCTTGTCTTAGTCCATGACTTTGAAATTCGACACAAGACACAATAATGGAGGAAATATTCAAGAACGATTTTAATTAAAATTAATTTAGCAAACAGCTGATTACCAAAATGACAGAAGCCACTCAAAGTACAATCGAAAGTATACTACCGTAACGCACACAACGCCAACACAAAAGTAGCTTTGTGTTTTCCGCACAAATCGATAACATAAAATTCAATTTAAATATTTTTTAAATATATATTTTGAGATAAAATAAAAAACCGTTTCAAATTAAGTAACTCTTTTGCAAAAATATTTTCGTATTTCTGGAACTTTTTAAGAGTTCAGCCTGTCTAAGACGCAAGATGCCACAACTCCTGAGACTCAATCAAAAAACAAACTTATATCAAAATAGAGTCTGCTTAGCACAAAAAATGTAATGTACTTACCTTAACAGTATTTGCAATTAACTACCACAATTCGAGATCCGTCGATTAGAACACATCCACTCGCCAGCACCTCTGACGCAAAACCGATTTGGTCTCTTTCACGTGAATAGCCTGATCAACTAAAGTGGCAGATGTAAGGACTGTCCCTTTCTTACTCATCATTCGGTATCTTTTTCAACAAAGGGTCTTAGAGATCCCTTTTTGAGGTCAGTTTATTGATAAATCTGAATTTACAAGAATTTTGAGTTAGGTCACTTTCATTCTGGGGGTGCGTTTTGTCTAATTCTTTGGAAATGAACTCAATTTTGTTTTCAAATTTCTCAAAATTTGCGTCTACTGTCGACAATTGTTTTTCGACACTTTCAAACCGCTCGTCAAGAGCAAAAAACTTATTCTCGTATGCATCGAGCTTACCTTCAAGAAGAGTTTTCTGTTCTTCTAGAATGTTCGTTTTTAGTTCCTCTAGATTACTCTTTTGTTCATTTCGCTGTTCTTCAAACAGCTCAAGAAGATTCTTTCCAAACTGTGCGAGCAGCTCAGCCATCATATTGGTCATGTCTAAGGTTGTACTCACTCGCTCTTCTTGCATCTCGATCTCAAATAGAAACGTGTCTGGATTTTCATCGTGTTGCCTTAAATCCTGCAGACGGATAATGAGGTAATTTTTCATTCCAGTCTGTTTAGTTCTGCTTTAAGTTCAACACAATTCAATTCATTCACAATTTTACCCATTTTTTTTCTATTTTGTTCTTATATTTTTGTGTGTAATTTTTCACCATCAATAATTATCTGAACTCACAGATTAAATAAGTTTTATCCGACTACTGACACCAATGTAATATTTTACTATGGGTTCACAAATAAATCTTATTTCCCTTATTCAAACTGAAACTACAATTAGTTCACAAAATAAAACGCTTTTATTTCAAATACTTTTTACGTTTATTACTTTTATTATAACGAAGAACAAGTATGCAACTCTTAATTCACACTGACATTTATTCGTTCACTTTTAAAATCAAACTGCTCCTTTCGGACTGGTGGCCCTGTATTTATATCCGAAATAAGGTATTCTAGAATTTGCTATATGGTTCTTTTCCAAAAGATTTCGTTCAATTTCCACGATACACTTTAAGTGTGACGAAATAACGAACGAGCCTGAGCACCAACCGTGTATTTAGTTATTTATTTCATTCAAAGATGGCGCGCAAACTTGTACTTATAAATGATGTCGTTGTCTGCATAACTGGGCATAGTCACCACAATACAATAGCACTGCATTTCAAATGCAGTATTGCATACAAATGCCCCAACTACGGCACGCAAGACTTTCATATATTGATATATGTACAAGTACATAAGCATGAAACGAAAGACAAAAAAACGATACCCAAGAAAACTTTAGTCATGACATGGACCGATTATGGTTTACGATAATGGATGCATGAAAATATTGCCAGATAAAATCAAAAAATCTATTGTTTTAAGCGCATCCAACTTTATTCCTTCAATATTTCTGTCAACAATAAATTGTAGAACTGAATTAATAAAGTTAAGAAAGTGTACCTAATTGATTTCTAAATTTAAACAAAATCTTATTCCATTGTGATTTTTGTTTGAGTAGTGACGATGATTCCGAGTATTCGGAAAACCGAGAAAACTCAATGTCAAGGAGATCCCTGAGGGATGCATCAAACCCAATGGGTAATCCTGATGCATTGTAAGTTGGTTGAGCATTATTAACACTTTCATTATAAGTTGGTTGAGCATTATTAACACTTTCCAAGTTTTCTATAGTGGCATTAACAATGACATGTTCTTTTTGGAAGCGAGAAGGATCGCCGAAATGCATTCCTAATGTGTTGCCTGAGAACGCTTCGTTCAGATCAAGGATCGATATCACAGCTTTCTTGTTGTCTGAAAAAGTCTTTTGTTTATTTGGCCCGCCTCCTGTGCAACCGGAATGCAATTTGTGTCGTTTGTGTTGATGGCCTGTTATTAAAATTTTATTTAACATTTTTATTTCTTTATTATTTTATTTTACTTACATTTCACTTTTAAAATCAAACTGCTCCTTTCGGACTGGTGGCCCTGTATTTATATCCGAAATAAGGTATTCTAGAATTTGCTATATGGTTCTTTTCCAAAAGGTTTCGTTCAATTTCCACGATCCACTTTAAGTGTGACGAAATAACGAACGTGCCTGAGCACCAACCGTGGATTTAGTTATATATTTCATTCAAAGATGGCGCGCAAACTTGTACTTATAAATGATGTCGTTGTCTGCATAACTGGGCATATTCACCACAATACAATAGCACTGCATTTCAAATGCAGTATTGCATCAGATGCCCCAACTACGGCACGCAAGACTTTCATATATTGATATATGTACATAAGCATGAAACGAAAGACAAAAAAACGATACCCAAGAAAACTATAGTCATGACATGGACCGATTATGGTTTACGATAATGGATGCATGAAAATATTGCCAGATAAAATCAAAAAATCTATTTTTTTAAGCGCATCCAACTTTATTCCTTCAATATTTCTGTCAACAATAAATTGTAGAACTGAATTAATAAAGTTAAGAAAGTGTACCTAATTGATTTCTAAATTTAAACAAAATCTTTTTCCATTGTGATTTTTGTTTGAGTAGTGACGATGATTCCGAGTATTCGGAAAACCGAGAAAACTCAATGTCAAGGAGATCACTGAGGGATGCATCAAACCCAATGGGTATTCCTGATGCATTGTAAGTTGGTTGAGCATTATTAACACTTTCATTATAAGTTGGTTGAGCATTATTAACACTTTCCAAGTCTTCTATAGTGGCATTAACAATGACATGTTCTTTTTGGAAGCGAGAAGGATCGCCGAAATGCATTCCTAATGTGTTGCCTGAGAACGCTTCGTTCAGATCAAGGATCGATATCACAGCTTTCTTGTTGTCTGAAAAAGTCTTTTGTTTATTTGGCCCGCCTCCTGTGCCACCGGAATGCAATTTGTGTCGTTTGTGTTGATGGCCTGTTATTAAAATTGTATTTAACATTTTTATTTCTTTATTATTTTATTTTACTTACATTTTGGTTTTTATCAACCAGCAGCACCAAACTGAAACAACAAACGTTATAAATATGTGACAGCTACATAAAGTCATGTGTAAAAACAATAAAATACGAGTGCCAAAAGCAGTCGTAAGAGAAAACGAGTATTGTTTAATAAAAACGACTATCGTGAAACGTCATCGCAACGTAACGATAACGAGGGATTTTGAACGTAATTCGTAATACGGGCCCTGATTAGGGAATATGAAGCGAATCGTTTTCAATTCGATATCTCCTTTTCGACTCGTTTCGTATTGATAAATTATCGAATTGGAAGCGAGTCGTTAATTATACTTCCAGGATTTCCAGATAGCTGACAGCTATTTCTAGAAAATATTTTTTTATTGAAATTACGCATTGTGAGAATTCAACTTGTTTTCTTATGCTAGGTTTCCACTTGTCATTGAAAAGACGCAAATTGACAAACTTTCCAAGACAGGGTGAGTTATAGTTGCACGCTACTACTACTTTCTTTGCTTTTTGTGTTGGTAAAAGCCACCCTGTCCTGGAAAGTTTGTCAATTTGCGTCTTTTCAATGACAAGTAGAAACCAAGCATTATGTTTGGCTTTGAAATTAAATATAAATATAACATTGAATTCGGAATAGTGTATTGTAGTATTTTACTAAGGGTTCGCAAATAAAACTTATTTTCTTTATTCAAACTGAAACAACAATTACTTCACAAAATAAATCGCTTTTATTTTAAATCTTTTACTTCTACTACTTTTATTATAACTAAGCACAAGTATGCAACTCTTTATTCACACTGACATTTATTCATTCACATTCAAAATCGAACTGCCGCTTTCGGACTTGTGCCCCTGTATTTATATCCGAAAATAAAGGGTTCTAGAATTTTCTAGGGTCTGCTAGATGGTGCTTTCCAAAATGTTTCGTCAATTATTCCAGTACGAACACCAACCGTGATGGATTTAATTATTGATTTCACTCAAAGATGGCGCGGAAAGTTGTACTAATGTGTGGTTATTTACATAACTGGGTATATTCACCACATTGCTCCCTCTTAGGATTGATCTTCTCGATTTAATCCATTATTCCCACCGTTATACGATATATATATATATATTATATATAACGATGTAAACGGTCGCAGTTTACTACTTTAAGCTTACCCCTTACTCCTCTCTGAATGCGGTAAACCACATCATTGATTCGCTTCACAACGGTATATGGGCCTTCCCAGTTTTGTTGTAGTTTTGGTGACAGTCCCTTTTGTCGGTGAGGATTGTAAAACCACACCAGGTCTCCTTCTTGGAATCCCATCGTTGTTGCACGGGCGTCGTACCGTGTTTTCATCCTATCACTAGCGGTTTTTATGTTTTTCCTTTTCCGTTGATGAATGTTAATGAGTCTTTCTTTGAGGTTATCCACATATTCATCTGAACTTTCCGGTTCCATGGTATGGCATCCAAATTTGACTTCACTGGGCAGCCGTATTGTTGGCCAAACAGGATCTCCGATGGTGTATGTCCTGTTGAACTATGAACCGCACTTCGATGACCATCAAGAACAATGGAATATGGCGATCCCAGTCTCGTTGGTAGTCACCTACAACCTTGGACAGATGTTCTTTAAGAGTCCTGTTGAATCGTTCTACCATACCATCAGATTGTGGATGAAGCGGTGTTGTCCTCGTCATCTTGATGCCAAGGAAAGAGCAAACCTCCTGAAAAATGTTAGATAAGAAGTTCCTTCCTTGGTCAGAATGCAGTTCCAAAGGTACGCCGAACCTGCTCACCCAATTGAAGATAATCTGATAGTTTCTTGATTTGGGATGGGAAATGCCTCAGACCACTTGCTGAAGTAATCCATGACTACAAGGATGTATCGGTTTCCGCTGTTGGTGTCCGGAAACGGACCTGCGACATCTACTGCTATTCTTTCGAAAGGTGTGCCCACATTGTACTGTTGCATTTTACTTTGAAGCTTTCTACCTGGTCCCTTGGTACCAGCACAAGTATCACATTCTTGGCACCACTTTTCGACATCATCTCTTGCATGTAGCCAGTAGAACCGCTGGCGTATCTTCTCCAGCGTTTTATTGACTCCCAAATGACCTCCAGATGCTCCATCATGCATCTCCCGAAGATCGTCATTAACCTTTGACCTAGGCACTATCAACTGCATCAGATAAGACTTGCAATCTGCAGATTCCCATTTGCGCCTTAGTACTCCTTCTTGCACATGAAGTGAGTCCCACTGTGCCCAATATGCTTTGAAAGCTGGACTTCTATCGCAGATGTCACCCCATTCTGGTTTTTCTCCGTGTTCCTTCCATACAAGAATGGGTTCTATATCCGAGTCTTCTAGTTGGGCAGTCCTCAGTTCTTCATTGCTGCAACCGTAAATGAGATCGGCTCTTATTCGTTGGATGGCAACCGCTTTCTTTTCTTCTTGACGCGTGCAATGCTTACAGTCCTGTTTACACGGTCGTCGAGACAATGCATCTGCGTTTGAGTGCAGCTTTCCTCTTCGATGTTGAATTTCGTAGTCGTATGTCTGCAGTCTCTCGATCCATCTTGCTACTTGACCTCCTGGATTTTTGAAGTTCAGAAGCCAATTAAGCGCACCATGATCTGTTTGAAGGAGGAACTTCTGTCCATAGATGTACTTATGGAAGTGCTTTGTTGCCAAAATCAAAGCTAGACGTTCCCTTCTGGTAACGCAATAATTGCGCTCTGGCCTCGAGAGCACCTTACTGTAGTAGGCGACGACTTTTTCTTCTCATTCATGGACTTGCGACAGTACAGCTCCAATTCTGACGTTACTGGCATCGGCATCGATGATGAAAGGATTTCCAGGAGTCGGATAGGTCAGCACAGGAGCATTACACAAACGTAGCTTGAGTTCCTGAAAACTTTTCTCGCACTCACCTGACCATTTGAACGGCTTCCCCTTTTCAGTAAGTTGATGCAAGGTCTTAGTGATTCCAGCAAAGTCCTTCACAAAACGCTGATAATATGTGGCTAGACCAAGAAAGCTACGGAGCTGAAGTTTATCCTGTAGTGTTGACCAATTCTTCACAGTATCAACTTTCTCAGGATCAGTCTTTACTCCTTGGGATGGGATGATATGTCCCAGGTATTTAACTTCGGTGTTGAAAAGCGCTTCTCGTAGCCTCTGAAATACAGCCTTAAGGTTTTCACAATGCTCGTCAAAAGGTTTTCCATAAACGATGACATCGTCCAAATATACAAGGCATGATTTCCAAGTAAGGCCTTGAAGAACACACTCCATCAGACGCTCAAATGTTAGCGGAGCGTTGCACAGTCCGAATGGCATCACTTTAAACTGCCACAGACCATTTCCGGTTGAGAAAGCTGTCTTCTCTCGATCTTCTGGATGGATTTCTACCTGCCAGTAGCCACTCTTCAATTCTAACGCCGAGAACCATTGAGCTCCCTCCATTGCATCCAATGTATCGCTGATTCTGGGCAGAGGGTAGCTGTCTTTCTTTGTAACATCGTTCAGCCTACGGTAGTCCACATAAAATCGGGTGCTTCCATCTTTCTTTTTGACAAGAACCGCGTCACGCCTAAGGGCTTTTGGAATTTTCGATATCATTTCTTCAACTTCGGCTTGTTTGGCTAATGGGAGACGTCTTGCTGGTTGTCGAATCGGTCTCGCATCACCTGTGTCGATTCGGTGCTGTACCAGTTGTGTTCGACCATACTGCCCACTCGGTGAAGAAAATATATCAGTGTACTCATGAAGAAGGCTTTCAGCAACACTAAGCTGATGTTGAACTACATTGGATGGCTTGAGAATTTTGGCTTTCATGGAGCTGAATTTTCTGGGGTCCATTGGTTCTTCTGCCTTAATTTCTGTGATTTTTAGTTATTGCGGTCACAGATTTGCATTTTCCAATTACTTCTCCTTTCTTGAGCTTGACCTCGTGCGGTTTGGTGTTCAGAATCTGTACGGGTACCATGTTGTTCTTTGGTTCCACAAGAGTCTTCCCTAAGATGATGTTTTGGGACGATTGCTCAGACTCTGGTTCCACCATGAGGTATCGATGGCTTCCTAGATTGCCCTCTATTTTCGTCCAAACAAACACTTCTGAAGAGGCAGGCAAGCATATGTCTTCTTTGATGACAGTTCTTAGAGTTGATGAGTTTTCGTTGCCATAAACCATAGGAATCTCTACATTTTGGTACTTCAACACTTGCTTACCGATATCCAGAATCACTCCGTGCTCTTTCATGAAGTCGATTCCAATTCTGCACTCATCACATATGTCTGCTACCAAAAATAGATGCGAAAATTCTAATTCTGCCAAACGGATTTTAAGACGAACTTCTCTATAAACTCTTGCTGCCTCACCTGTCGCAGTTTTAAGACGGTAGCTATTGGTGTTATGTAGCCACGTCATCTTGACAAAGTCTTTTCTTACAATGGAGGCTGTGGCACCGGTGTCAATTGTAGCCAACTGTTTCTTGCCATTTAATGTTTCATCCACTGTCAGACTTTTATTGTTCCGTTTAGTCTGCAAGACTTGTATGGTGGTTCTGGGCCATCGATACCAGAAACCAGCTTCTGCCCCTCGAAGTTGGTTCTTACTCGTTTCCCGACTAGGAAACAGAGCGAGCAGGAGCGTTGATGTTATTGCTCACCTGTTCGCGGGTATTATTTATGTTTCCACAGTGTTGACAGACGACTCTTCTTGTTGGCAATCTGCACTGGCGCTGAAGATGTCCGCTTCTGTTGCAATTCCAGCATCGAGCAGGTCCTTCTCGCTGACTTCTATGGAATTCAGCTTTCTGGCAAGAACATTCCTCAACTTCAAGTTCTCTTACCCGATGAACTCCAAAGGAAGCCTGTTCTGATGCTTCCATAGTCAGAGCGAACGCTAATGCTTCAGAAAGCGTGCGTTTTCCAACAGTTCGAATTGCTCGCTGGAGGTTGATGTCGGAAACTGCACGGACAAAAGCCTCCGTTGCTAGCTGGTTGGTAATTTCATCTCCTGCAGTCGGGTATGCTAGGTGTGCCAACCGTTCGATGTCTGCTTGGAGTTGTTGTAGACTTCCACCTCTTTTCTGGACTCTGGTATTGAGCTGGACGCGAAAGACTTCTTGCATATGGCTATCGCCGAAGCGTTTGTCAATAGCCTGAACAAGAGCACTGAAGTTGCCGTTCTGGTCTGCTGGTATGGTTTGCAAAAGTTCAGCAGCAGAAGCTCTAAGGGCAAGCGTCAAGGCAATAAACTTGTCTTCGTCATCCCAGCCATTTGTTGTTCCGGCTGCCTCAAACTGCTTCTTGTGGATTGACCAAGAAGACTTTCCATCAAAGGTTGCTGAATACATTTCTTTCTTCTTAGGAAAATCGCAACTGCCCTCTCTTACCTTCATTTTCCTAACCTTATCTAATTCATTGGCAAAGTTCTGCATTTTGTCTTCAAATTTCTCGAACTGTTTTTCGACGTTTTCAATACGTTCATCAAGAACTATGAATTTATTTTATTTAGCTTACTTTCGATTAGATTTTTCTGGTCGTCTAGATGGTTCCTCTGCTCGTTGCGTTGTTCCTCTAGAAGATTCTTTTGTTCACTACGTTGTTCTTCAAATCGTACAAGCAGATTCTTTTGTTCATTCTTCTGCTCAATTCGTTGTTCCTCTAGAAGATTCTTTTGCTCTTTTCGTTGGTCTTCAAACTGGGCGAGCAGCTGAGCCATCATAATAGAAATGTCTAAGCTTGTACTTACTTGCTCTTCCGGCATTTCAATTTCAAATAGAAACGTGTCTGGGTTTTCATCGTGTTGCCTTAAATCTTCCTGCAGACGGATAATGAGGTCGTTTTTTGTTCCAGCAGTAGGAAGGCCTCGTCTGTTAAGTTCTGCTTTAAGTTCAACACAATTCAATCCATTCACAATTTTACCCATTTTTTTTTTTATATTTTGTTCTTATATTTTTGTGTGTCACTTTTCACAAACACCTTTCTTATTTGTTCACTAATCTACTCATTTATCAATTTTTTTTTTCACCATCAATTATCAGAATTCACAGATTAAATAAGTTTTATTCCACTTTTTCTGACACCAATGTAGTATTTTACTAAGGGTTCGCAAATAAAACTTATTTCCTTTATTCAAACTGAAACAACAATTACTTCACAAAATAAATCGCTTTTATTTTAAATCTTTTACTTCTACTACTTTTATTATAACTAAGCACAAGTATGCAACTCTTTATTCACACTGACATTTATTCATTCACATTCAAAATCGAACTGCCGCTTTCGGACTTGTGCCCCTGTATTTATATCCGAAAATAAAGGGTTCTAGAATTTTCTAGGGTCTGCTAGATGGTGCTTTCCAAAATGTTTCGTCAATTATTCCAGTACGAACACCAACCGTGATGGATTTAATTATTGATTTCACTCAAAGATGGCGCGGAAAGTTGTACTAATGTGTGGTTATTTACATAACTGGGTATATTCACCACATTGCCCCCCTCTTAGGATTGATCTTCTCGATTCAATCCATTATTCCCACCGTTATACGATATATATATATATATTAATTATAACGTAAACGGTCGCAGTTTACTACTTTAAGCTTACCCCTTACTCCTCTCTGAATGCGGTAAACCACATCATTGATTCGCTTCACAACGGTTTATGGGCCTTCCCAGTTTTGTTGTAGTTTTGGTGACAGTCCCTTTTGTCGGTGAGGATTGTAAAACCACACCAGGTCTCCTTCTTGGAATCCCATCGTTGTTGCACGGGCGTCGTACCGTGTTTTCATCCTATCACTAGCGGTTTTTATGTTTTTCCTTGTCCGTTGATGAATGTCAATGAGTCTTTCTTTGAGGTTATCCACATATTCATCTGAACTTTCCGGTTCCATGGTATGGCATCAAAATTTGACTTCACTGGGCAGCCGTATTGTTGTGCCAAATAGGATCTCCGATGGTGCATGTCCTGTTGAACTATGAACCGCATTTCGATGACCATCAAGAACAATGGAATATGGCGATCCCAGTCTCGTTGGTAGTCACCTACAACCTTGGATAGATGTTCTTTAAGAGTGCTGTTGAATCGTTCTACCATACCATCAGATTGTGGATGAAGCGGTGTTGTCCTCGTCATATTGATGCCAAGGAAAGAGCAAACCTCCTGAAAAATGTTAGATAAGAAGTTCCTTCCTTGGTCAGAATGCAGTTCCAAAGGTACGCCGAACCTGCTCACCCAATTGAAGATAATCTGATAGTTTCTTGATTTGGGATGGGAAATGCCTCAGACCACTTGCTGAAGTAATCCATGACTACAAGGATGTATCGGTTTCCGCTGTTGGTGTCCGGAAACGGACCTGCGACATCTACTGCTATTCTTTCGAAAGGTGTGCCCACATTGTACTGTTGCATTTTACTTTGAAGCTTTCTACCTGGTCCCTTGGTACCAGCACAAGTATCACATTTTTGGCACCACTTTTCGACATCATCTCTTGCATGTAGCCAGTAGAACCGCTGGCGTATCTTCTCCAGCGTTTTATTGACTCCCAAATGACCTCCAGATGCTCCATCATGCATCTCCGGAAGATCGTCATTAACCTTTGACCTAGGCACTATCAACTGCATCAGATAAGACTTGCCATCTGCAGATTCCCATTTGCGCCTTAGTACTCCTTCTTGCACATGAAGTGAGTCCCACTGTGCCCAATATGCTTTGAAAGCTGGACTTCTATCGCAGATGTCACCCCATTCTGGTTTTTCTCCGTGTTCCTTCCATACAAGAATGGGTTCTATATCCGAGTCTTCTAGTTGGGCAGTCCTCAGTTCTTCATTGCTCCAACCGTAAATGAGATCGGCTCTTATTCGTTGGATGGCAACAGCTTTCTTTTTTTCTTGACGCGTGCAATGCTTACAGTCCTGTTTACACGGTCGTCGAGACAATGCATCTGCGTTTGAGTGCAGCTTTCCTCTTCGATGTTGAATTTCGTAGTCGTATGTCTGCAGTCTCTCGATCCATCTTGCTACTTGACCTCCTGGATTTTTGAAGTTCAGAAGCCAATTAAGCGCACCATGATCTGTTTGAAGGAGGAACTTCTGTCCATAGATGTACTTATGGAAGTGCTTTGTTGCCAAAATCAAAGCTAGACGTTCCCTTCTGGTCACGCAATAATTGCGCTCTGGCCTCGAGAGCACCTTACTGTAGTAGGCGACGACTTTTTCTTCTCATTCATGGACTTGCGACAGTACAGCTCCAATTCTGACGTTACTGGCATCGGCATCGATGATGAAAGGATTTCCAGGAGTCGGATAGGTCAGCACAGGAGCATTACACAAACGTAGCTTGAGTTCCTGAAAACTTTTCTCGCACTCACCTGACCATTTGAACGGCTTCCCCTTTTCAGTAAGTTGATGCAAGGTCTTAGTGATTCCAGCAAAGTCCTTCACAAAACGCTGATAATATGTGGCTAGACCAAGAAAGCTACGGAGCTGAAGTTTATCCTGTAGTGTTGACCAATTCTTCACAGTATCAACTTTCTCAGGATCAGTCTTTACTCCTTGGGATGGGATGATATGTCCCAGGTATTTAACTTCGGTGTTGAAAAGCGCTTCTCGTAGCCTCTGAAATACAGCCTTAAGGTTTTCACAATGCTCGTCAAAAGGTTTTCCATAAACGATGACATCGTCCAAATATACAAGGCATGATTTCCAAGTAAGGCCTTGAAGAACACACTCCATCAGACGCTCAAATGTTAGCGGAGCGTTGCACAGTCCGAATGGCATCACTTTAAACTGCCACAGACCATTTCCGGTTGAGAAAGCTGTCTTCTCTCGATCTTCTGGATGGATTTCTACCTGCCAGTAGCCACTCTTCAATTCTAACGCCGAGAACCATTGAGCTCCCTCCATTGCATCCAATGTATCGCTGATTCTGGGCAGAGGGTAGCTGTCTTTCTTTGTAACATCGTTCAGCCTACGGTAGTCCACATAAAATCGGGTGCTTCCATCTTTCTTTTTGACAAGAACCGCGTCACGCCTAAGGGCTTTTGGAATTTTCGATATCATTTCTTCAACTTCGGCTTGTTTGGCTAATGGGAGACGTCTTGCTGGTTGTCGAATCGGTCTCGCATCACCTGTGTCGATTCGGTGCTGTACCAGTTGTGTTCGACCATACTGCCCACTCGGTGAAGAAAATATATCAGTGTACTCATGAAGAAGGCTTTCAGCAACACTAAGCTGATGTTGAACTACATTGGATGGCTTGAGAATTTTGGCTTTCATGGAGCTGAATTTTCTGGGGTCCATTGGTTCTTCTGCCTTAATTTCTGTGATTTTTAGTTATTGCGGTCACAGATTTGCATTTTCCAATTACTTCTCCTTTCTTGAGCTTGACCTCGTGCGGTTTGGTGTTCAGAATCTGTACGGGTACCATGTTGTTCTTTGGTTCCACAAGAGTCTTCCCTAAGATGATGTTTTGGGACGATTGCTCAGACTCTGGTTCCACCATGAGGTATCGATGGCTTCCTAGATTGCCCTCTATTTTCGTCCAAACAAACACTTCTGAAGAGGCAGGCAAGCATATGTCTTCTTTGATGACAGTTCTTAGAGTTGATGAGTTTTCGTTGCCATAAACCATAGGAATCTCTACATTTTGGTACTTCAACACTTGCTTACCGATATCCAGAATCACTCCGTGCTCTTTCATGAAGTCGATTCCAATTCTGCACTCATCACATATGTCTGCTACCAAAAATAGATGCGAAAATTCTAATTCTGCCAAACGGATTTTAAGACGAACTTCTCTATAAACTCTTGCTGCCTCACCTGTCGCAGTTTTAAGACGGTAGCTATTGGTGTTATGTAGCCACGTCATCTTGACAAAGTCTTTTCTTACAATGGAGGCTGTGGCACCGGTGTCAATTGTAGCCAACTGTTTCTTGCCATTTAATGTTTCATCCACTGTCAGACTTTTATTGTTCCGTTTAGTCTGCAAGACTTGTATGGTGGTTCTGGGCCATCGATACCAGAAACCAGCTTCTGCCCCTCGAAGTTGGTTCTTACTCGTTTCCCGACTAGGAAACAGAGCGAGCAGGAGCGTTGATGTTATTGCTCACCTGTTCGCGGGTATTATTTATGTTTCCACAGTGTTGACAGACGACTCTTCTTGTTGGCAATCTGCACTGGCGCTGAAGATGTCCGCTTCTGTTGCAATTCCAGCATCGAGCAGGTCCTTCTCGCTGACTTCTATGGAATTCAGCTTTCTGGCAAGAACATTCCTCAACTTCAAGTTCTCTTACCCGATGAACTCCAAAGGAAGCCTGTTCTGATGCTTCCATAGTCAGAGCGAACGCTAATGCTTCAGAAAGCGTGCGTTTTCCAACAGTTCGAATTGCTCGCTGGAGGTTGATGTCGGAAACTGCACGGACAAAAGCCTCCGTTGCTAGCTGGTTGGTAATTTCATCTCCTGCAGTCGGGTATGCTAGGTGTGCCAACCGTTCGATGTCTGCTTGGAGTTGTTGTAGACTTCCACCTCTTTTCTGGACTCTGGTATTGAGCTGGACGCGAAAGACTTCTTGCATATGGCTATCGCCGAAGCGTTTGTCAATAGCCTGAACAAGAGCACTGAAGTTGCCGTTCTGGTCTGCTGGTATGGTTTGCAAAAGTTCAGCAGCAGAAGCTCTAAGGGCAAGCGTCAAGGCAATAAACTTGTCTTCGTCATCCCAGCCATTTGTTGTTCCGGCTGCCTCAAACTGCTTCTTGTGGATTGACCAAGAAGACTTTCCATCAAAGGTTGCTGAATACATTTCTTTCTTCTTAGGAAAATCGCAACTGCCCTCTCTTACCTTCATTTTCCTAACCTTATCTAATTCATTGGCAAAGTTCTGCATTTTGTCTTCAAATTTCTCGAACTGTTTTTCGACGTTTTCAATACGTTCATCAAGAACTATGAATTTATTTTATTTAGCTTACTTTCGATTAGATTTTTCTGGTCGTCTAGATGGTTCCTCTGCTCGTTGCGTTGTTCCTCTAGAAGATTCTTTTGTTCACTACGTTGTTCTTCAAATCGTACAAGCAGATTCTTTTGTTCATTCTTCTGCTCAATTCGTTGTTCCTCTAGAAGATTCTTTTGCTCTTTTCGTTGGTCTTCAAACTGGGCGAGCAGCTGAGCCATCATAATAGAAATGTCTAAGCTTGTACTTACTTGCTCTTCCGGCATTTCAATTTCAAATAGAAACGTGTCTGGGTTTTCATCGTGTTGCCTTAAATCTTCCTGCAGACGGATAATGAGGTCGTTTTTTGTTCCAGCAGTAGGAAGGCCTCGTCTGTTAAGTTCTGCTTTAAGTTCAACACAATTCAATCCATTCACAATTTTACCCATTTTTTTTTTTATATTTTGTTCTTATATTTTTGTGTGTCACTTTTCACAAACACCTTTCTTATTTGTTCACTAATCTACTCATTTATCAATTTTTTTTTTCACCATCAATTATCAGAATTCACAGATGAAATAAGTTTTATTCCACTTTTTCTGACACCAATGTAGTATTTTACTAAGGGTTCGCAAATAAAACTTATTTCCTTTATTCAAACTGAAACAACAATTACTTCACAAAATAAAACGCTTTTATTTCAAATCTTTTATTTCTACTACTTTTATTATAACCAAGCACAAGTATGCAACTCTTTATTCACACTGACATTTATTCATTCACATTCAAAATCGAACTGCCACTTTCGGACTTGTGCCCCTGTATTTATATCCGAAAATAAAGGGTTCTAGAATTTTTGAGGGTCTGCTAGATGGTGCTTTGATGTTCAAAAGGGTAGTTATGTGCATTCAAGAGGACACAAGCGTCCACAGGTTTTTCTCAAAATCCACCTCTGTCTACCAACTCCTACTCTCACCTCCACGTGGTGAACATCGGGTGTCTAGTACCTCAGCTGGAGACGGGGTTTAAATCCCCGTGGAAAGCTGTTGGGGACAGCCAACGAGAGAGGGGGGGGGAGGAGTGTTCCCACTAAGGCACTTCTCCTTTCATCGAGGCGGCAGCGGACGAATTCTCTAGATGGAATCAACGGTGGCGTCTACAGTTCCAGTTAGGTTGAACTACTTAGTGAACACCTTATATGGGCTACTACGACATATTTGTAGCTCAGGCCTATAAGGTGCGGTTTATCCGGCTCCCTACCCTTGGAGTTATACGAAGGGTCTGGTCCTCCAGGTCGGGGGTTGTGCGTCGGGGTAACTTCCCTACCACGTAAAAAAAAGTTGTTCCGAAACAACAACAAGCCTCGGATATGGATGATTTTAAAGTTGACGACCCCAGCAAACGAAACAAGGACAATGAATTTCGGATCTGCACGTGGAACGTCCTGTCCTTATACAGAACACGTGCAGCCTAACAATTAGTGGAGAACCTGGACAGGCTAAAGGCTGACGTAACAGCCATCCAGGAAGTGCGATGGGATGGAGAGGGCGTACGGAGACTGAAAACGTGTGACATCTACTACGGCGGGTGCTTGAAGGAACAGGGTCAGCGGCTCTTGGGTTGTGGTTTTGTGATAAGGGGAAGACTTAGGCAAGAAGTCTTGGGCTTCCGAAGTGTAAGCGAGCGCCTGGTCACAATCCGCATCAAAGGCAAATTTAAGAACATTTCGCTGATTTGTGTTCACGCCCCCCATGAAAGGAGAGAAGACTCAACCAAAGAAGCATTCTACGATCTCTTGGAGACAACGTATGATATGTGCCCGAAGTACGACGTGAAGATCATTCTTGGTGACTTCAACGCAAGATTCGGAAAGGAGGGCATCTTTGGTTCGATAGTCGGAGGACACAGCCTACACGACGAAACTTCCGGCAACGGACACAGGCTGGCAGACTTTGCGGCGGGGCGAAATGTCATCATCTCAAGCACCTACTTCCCACACCTCAATATACACAAGGGGACTTGGCGGTCGCGTGATCAAGTAACCGTCAACCAAATCGACCACGTTGCGATAGACGCGAGACATGCTTCCAGTATCTTGGACGTCCGAACGTTCCGAGGGGCCAACATTGACTCGGATCACTACCTGGTGGTAGCTAGACTACGTATGCGGATATCCATGACGCGACAACGCAGAGCAGATGCTGTGAAAAGATTCGATGTCGAGAAGCTTAAATCGCAAGAGACTGCCAGAACTTTTGCAGACCACGTAACTCTTAATCTCTCAGGAGGCCCGCTACCAGCATCAAGTGCAGAGGACCAGTGGGAACACTGTCAACAAGCCATTAGAAGTGCCGCCTCTGATGTGCTGGGTTTCACTAGGCGAATACAACGAAACCCCTGGTTCGATGAGGAGTGCCGGCTAGCGCATGCAGCTAAGGACGAGGCCTACCAGGCAATGCTGCAGACTCGAACAAGAGCTGCTGAGAGAGTGGCCCGGGAGCTCTACGGGCTGAAACGAAAAGAGGAACGCCGACTTCTCAGGAGGAAAAAGAGAGAGCACGAGAAGCGGGCGGTAGAGTCTATTGAGGGTTGTAGCGGTAGGGGAGATGTTCGAAAATTTTATCAGAGGGTGAAGCGATCCACCCAAGGATTCAAGGCTAGAACGGAAGCCTGCCGAGATGAGAGTGGGAATATGGTAGTAGACACACAGTCAGTGCTGAGGATCTGGAAAGAACACTCTAGACTGCTTAATGGCGAAGACAGCCAAGATGCCGCTAATAGGCAGAACGCTCCATTCAACTTGGACGATGATGGCCAAGAGTTCCGTCCACCCGACCTAACCGAAGTTCGGCTGGCGATATCCAAACTTAAGTCGTACAAGGCTGCAGGTGCGGATGGCTTACAAGCCGAACTATTTAAATCAGCGGGAGATGAATTGGCTAGGAGCATACACCAGCTCATCTGCAAAGTTTGGTCGGAGGAAAGTATGCCCGATGAATGGAACCTCGGTATAGTGTGCCCCATCCATAAAAAGGGAGATGTTCTGAAATGTACCAACTACAGAGGAATTAGTCTCCTAAACGTCGCTTATAAAATCTTGTCGGCCATCCTGTGTGACCGCTTAAAACCTTTTGTCAACGATCTGATCGGCCCTTATCAGTGCGGTTTTAGGCCAGGCAAGTCAACCGTCGATCAAATGTTCACACTCCGACAGATTTTAGAAAAATCCCGGGAATTCCAGATCGATACACACCACCTTTTTATCGATTTTAAAGTCGCGTATGATAGCGTGAAAAGGGACGAATTATACAGAGCCATGTCGAGTCTCGGCATCCCTGCCAAACTCGTCCGCTTGTGCAGGATGACGATGGAGAAATCTCGCTGCTCCGTCAAAATTGGTAAGAACACCACCGATTCCTTTGATGTTGAGAAAGGATTGAGGCAAGGCGACGCGTTATCATGCAACCTATTCAACATCGTTCTTGAAGCCATTGTACGCAACGCACATGTCAACACCAGCGGTACAATCTATCAAAAGTCCGTTCAATTGCTTGCATATGCGGATGACATAGACATTGTCGGCAGAACGAAGCGAGCTGTGGCAGGGGCATTTGCGAGCATTGAATCGGAGGCGGCTAGAATGGGATTGGCGGTTAATGAGGACAAGACGAAGTATATGCTGTCATCGAGAGAGGAATCTCAACATCGTCGACTCGGGCAAAATATCACGATGGACAGATATAACTTCGAAGTTGTCAAGGACTTTGTCTACCTGGGCTCCACTATTACATCGCAGAATGACATCAGTGCAGAGATCAAGCGAAGAATTACTCTTGCCAACCGCTGTTTCTTCGATCTAAGAAGGCATTTAAGTAGTAAGGCCCTCTCTCAGAGAACCAAGGAGACTTTATACAAAACCCTAATCATCCCGGTCCTGCTTTATGGGTCAGAAGCATGGACACTGAAAGATTCGGATAAAAATCTGCTAGGGTGCTTTGAGAGGAAGATTCTTCGTGTGATTTTCGGTCCGGTGTGTATCGAAGGAGTATGGAGGAGAAGATTCAACGACGAGCTATACGGGCTATACAGCGACGTTGACCTGGTCAAAAAGCTGAAAATACAGCGGCTTAGATGGCTGGGGCACGTGGAGCGTATGGACAGCAACGCACCTGCCCGACGAGTCTTCGAATCCAACCCCGATGGGGTACGCAGCAGAGGAAGAACCCGTAACAGGTGGCGCAATCAAGTGAATGACGACATCAAAGCACTCGGTGTGCGCAACTGGAAGCGGCTAGCTAGGGACAGAGCTGGCTGGAGGGGCTTGTTAGTTGAGGCCGAAGCCCATCCTGGGCTGTGAGCGCCATCAAAAGTAAAGTAAGTACTAGATGGTGCTTTCCAAAAAGGTTTCGTCAATTATTCCAGTACGAACACCAACCGTGATGGATTTAATCATTGATTTCACTCAAAGCTGGCGCGGAAAGTTGTACTTATGTGTGGTTGTTTACATAACTGGGCATATTCACCACCGTATTTTAATTTTTTGTACAAAACGCTAAGCTTAAGAAAATATAAAAATCCTTGAATCTGCGAGTTAAAAGAAAATTATTGCAAAGTTTTTCAACGCTTGTGTTTTTTTGTGTGTTTATTTTGTTGGTCGATTCAATAACAAGTTCTTTTGTATACGAGTCCCGTGACCATTTAAGACCGCAGTGATACTTTCTCAAAGTAGCGATGTGTGGGATTTGTATTCAAGTGCATTGAGTGTTCCTTAGGCTATCCCTCTATTTCCCTTATAAATTCAATGAGCGAATAAAATTGTTGCTGGTTCATGTCATCAAGATACATAACATATATTAAAGGTAATATCACTAGCATTCTAGCATGTTCATTTTTGTTCAGTTCTGCGCATGTTGTCAAAATCAAAAGTAAAAACAATCACAACAAATTTGTTTTTGTTTAATGTGTACTTACACAAAGGGCAGCCATCTTGAAATTTGGAAAGGTGCGCCTGATAATACCTTAGATATGTGTACTGTGGGTTCCTGTGTTGCTGATTGGACTCCTACACGTTTGTTCAAAGAAAATATTGTTTATTATTTTAGTTTGTTTTTAATAAAAAAAAAAAATAGTTAAACTCGCATTTTTATTTATTTTAGGTAATGAAAATAACAAAATACCACTTTCGACCGTGTCGATACAGGATACACCAATCCGCAAGAAAAAACCTATCGGAAATTCACGCGTTAAAAATTGAAATGTCTTTTCGCATTCGCTTTCGATTTCAAAAATAGGCCAAATGTAAAACGACAGCGACGAAAGCGATAGCATTAATAGCAAATCTCATTTTCGCCACCTAAAACGATTCGCTTCGTATTTGTAATATTAAGATCAATTATATTGTGGTGAATATGACCAGTTATGTAAACAACCACACATTAGTAAAACTTTCCGCGCCATCTTTGAGTGAATCAATAGTTATATCCATCACGGTTGGAGTTCGTACTGGAATAATTGACGAAACCTTTTTGAAAAGCACCATCTAGCAGACCCTAGAAAATTCTAGAACCCTTTATTTTCGGATATAAATACAGGGGCACAAGTCCGAAAGCGGCATTTCGATTTTGAATGTGAATGAATAAATGGCAGTGTGAATAAAGAGTTGCATAATTGTGCTTGGTTATAATAAAAGTAGTAGAAACCTTGTATATAAAAACTATAGTACTATTATGGAAACGATTTTTCTGTTACTGGGAGTGTTCTCGTGAGGGCGCAAACATCGTGCCACGTTGGTTTGGAGAGATGTGAATGAGGATAGGAAGAGGAATAAAAGCTGGTAGTAAGAAGGAGAGGAGTATATTTTGTTGATTCTGACAGTTGCTGACAACAATTACCTGGTGTGAGTGAGATAGTTTTTCGTCATGGCAACGTAGGGGATTATTCGCACAAAATGAAAAAAATGTTCTCGTTGTCTTGGTGCATTGTACAACAGTATCGTTTCTTGTTTGAATTTGAATTTGCAAACAGATTTTTTTGTTGTTTCTATCAAAGTCTATGATAGTAAACAATATAAATACATATGTCTATAGATAAGTTAATTATGTTTTGATTTGCTTCGAATTTGTTGAAAATTTTCAATTTCAGCTGAAAATCATATTATCAAGACTACACCGTTGCTAATTTTCACAATTCTTAGGCAAACATAGTCTTACAACGATGCTATATTTCTTTATGAGGCATTCAAGAACAAACATTTTTTTGGAAAAAAAAATCCAGAAACATTTTTTGAGGTTTATTTTTTTGGAAAAAAAAAACTAGAAAAAACACTTTAAAAGTAATTATTGTACAGGTAAATTTATCAAAAGTTGGATTACTTTAAATGTAAAAAAATTGATAAAAACAAAGAATTTGTTTTAGCTACCTTTCAAAAAAATACTTTTACAGGAAAACAAATTTTGATAAAGTTAAAAAAAAAGTATTTTACATTTAAAAAACTCTTGATAAATTTAAGAAAAAATAGGTTTAACTTTAAAAAATATACTTTTAAAAGTAAAGAAATTTTGATGAAATTTAAAAAAGAATAACTTTTTACCTTTAAAAAAAAACTTTTTAAGGTAAACAAAATTCGAAAATATTCAAAAAAAAAAAAACAATTTAAATAAAAATTTTGGGAAAATTTAAAAAAAATAAATATTTTTTTACCTTTAAGAAATACCTACTTAAGATAAAAAAAAAAAATATTTTTAAGAGTAGAGAAATTTAAAAAAATAAATTAATAAATAAAAATGGAAAAAATTAAAAAAAAGTATTCAATTATAAAAACTTAAATCTTTTTACTTTAAAAAAATACTTAAGATAAAACAAATTGAAAACAAATTTAAAAAATCTATTTTACCTTTAAAAAAAAGTATTTTTAAGGGTAGAGACATTTTGGCAAAATTTAAAAAATAAATATCTTTTTATCTTTAAAAGAAAATAAGATAAAACCAATTGAAAAAATTAAAAAAAAAATATTTTATCTATAAAAAAATGTTTTTAAAAGAGAAATTTTAGAAAAATTTAAAAAATAAATATCTTTTGTCTATTTAAGATAAGCACTTTGTTAATTTTTTAATTTTACTTAACGTTGTTAATTTTTTAACTTTGTTAAATTTTTACTTAACAAAATTCAAATTTCGTTTATGAAAATTGCATTAAGTAATTTAAATAAATTCGCATTCAAGCTAAGGAAATTTTACTTTACGAAGTATTTTTTTTAGTTCACGTAAAAAAATTCAATTTAGCTCACCTAGTTTAAAAATGCATATTCAAATTTTCAAAAACCAAATTTCAACTTTATGAAATAATATTGAAAAATTCACGTGAAAAATTCAATTGTGAATATTTTAACAATAACAGGCAATGTTCAAATTTCGATTATGAAAATTGTGTGAAGTAATTTCAATAAATTCGCATTTTGTAAGGTGTTTGAAATGAAATTTGAACTTTATTAAGTAATTTTTAAAAAATTCACGTGAGAAAATCAAATTAAGTATTCTATTTTCAAAATTCCCGTGAATATTTAGACACTACTTACTCAACAAAAAAATTTCCAAATCTTGTTTTTTTAATTCCCGCGAAAAGTAGTGTGTGGAATTTTTAGTAGGTAGTTGGAAAATATGCAGATTAAAATTAATTTAAATCAAATTTTGTTTGTAAATTGTTATTTAGAGAATTTTTAAAAATTACTTATTAAATTCAAATTTCATTTTTAAAACTTTTTTCGCACGAATTTTCACATGGTGAACTATAAAATTTTTAAAAACGTTATAATCTAGGAAATTTTAAAAAATTATCTCATAAAGTTAGAATTTCACTTCTGGAAATGTTATAATTTCCACGTGAAAATTCCCCGTGAATTTTTAAACATAGCTTGTTTAGTTTTTGAAAACTTTATAGAAATTATTTATAATACTTTAAAAATTCATTCTTGGACATTTTAAAATGATTGTGAAAAATCGTAAATTTTTTTAAAGAAATTACACACAAAATTTAAAATTTCGCTTGAGAAAATATTAAAATCATTTTTAAATTCGGATTTCTTTCGAAAGAAATTTGCTTTTTCCTCGTCACCCAAATAAATGCATATAATTTTCTCATATTTTTTACGCCTAATAACTTTCATTTTTGTCAACGAAAAGTTCACTTCACTTGGATGTATATGAAAATCTTTAGTTAAAAAGGTTTCGTACCGAAATTGTATAAATTATTAAATTTTATTTTGTTTACCATTTATATATGTATATTTATAATAGATAATATAAAATAATAAGTACCTACCTACTAAATGGCGTTCACCATCTAATATCATATATTTGTCATATCTCCTTAAATATGCACGCAAATATCAACCTACAAAATTAAAACAATTTCTTCCTATCCCTACTTGATATAAGAAATTCTTGTACAACTTAAAGTGGCAACATTACTCAACTTGCTACAGCATATCTCACACACAACGAAAGAAAAAATAAAATCATTATTTCCTTTTAAAATTATATTTATTATCTTATTTCATATATATTTTTTCCAGGATAAAATCACCGGTAATCTTAATAATAGCTTTTTTAATTAATTTCTTCTTTTTGTATTAAACTGTTAAATATTGTAGTTAGGTAACACATTACAAAGAATAAATCTGCGTATTTTTAATTTTCGATTTTTTATAAATAAACTTTTAATTTTCAATTCACCGAGTAGAAGACGCTTGTTTCTATTATTTGTTCCATCACTATATCTACTTAAATTTGAATGCAAATATCAAACTACAAAATTTAAATAATTTCCTCCTATCCCTAGTTCATATACAAAATTCTTATATAACTAACTTATATTCTTTAGTGGCAACATTGGTTGTAGCCTTTTATTTGGGCATACAGTAATACTTACTTGACTTTGCTATAGCATATCTCGCACACAGCGAAAGAAAAAATACAACCGCTAATTCCTTTTAAAATTATATTTATTATCCTACTTCCCCTTTAAATAGAGCAAAAAAAGCTTCAAACTTCCCCTTCGTAAACAAAATTGGTGGAAGAAAATAACAAAAAAAAGTTTAGTGTTGACTCCTTTAAACTAGCTTTAATTTTGTATACGTCGTTCTCGTTCATTTATTGTTGCCTTGAACGTCATTCTAATCGTCAATTCCCTCAGTTTCTCCCTGTCCTGTACTCTCCAATCTCTACAATTTCGTAGTACTGGTAGTGCTCACCTCGAATCTCTCTATCGATCTTCTTCATGATAGTACTATAGTTTTTATAAACAAGGGTAGAAATAAAAGATTGGAAATAAAAGCGTTTTATTTTGTGAAGTAATTGTTGTTTCAGTTTGAATAAAGGAAATAAGTTTTATTTGCGAACCCTTAGTAAAATACTACAATATTGTGGTGAATGCTCAGTTATGTAAGCAACCACACATTAGTACAAATTTGCGCGCCATCTTTGAATGAAAAAAATAATTAAATCCATCACGGTTGGTGTCCAGGCTCGTTCGTACTGGAATAATGGAACGAAACATTTCTGGAAAGCACCGTCTAGCAGACGCTAGAAAATTCTAGAACCCTTTATTTCGGATATAAGTACAGGGCCACCAGTCCGAACGCGGCAGTTCGATTTTGAATATGAATGAATAAATGTCAGTGTGAATAAAGAATTGCATACTTGTGCTTGGTTATAATAAAAGTAGTAGAAATAAAAGATTTGAAATAAAAGCGTTTTATTTTGTGAAGTAATTGTTGTTTCAGTTTGAATAAAGGAAATAAGTTTTATTTGCGAACCCTTAGTAAAATACTACAATATTAAAATAGCAGTGAATGTTTGCCATCACCCATCACTCACACCCAATTGCTGCAGGCTCTTAGTCTGTTATACATATACATATTATGTACATTTACAAATATAAAAGGTGATTATCGTAAGGTGTGGCACAAAACTAGAGCGTGGACACTTAAACAATCGTATGGTAGCGGTAATCAATTTCTCCCCCTTTAGGTGGGAGGGTCAATTCTCTAAATTAAAAATTATTAAAATGGACAAAAAATATTTAAAAAACAACGGTAACAGTAACAATGGTTTGATTATTCTTTTTTATAAAGCCGTAGATCCCATTTTTTTATTTTATTTTTAAATAAAGTTCTTTTAATTATAAGTTTTTGAAAAAATAATGTTATAAATAGTCATTTTGACAGCAAAATTTCAAACTGGTTTTTTTTTCAATATTTAACGTAAATAAGTACTATTTTTGGTTTAAAATTCAATGATCTGATTAATTTTAAGTCAAAAATTGAAAACCGAATGGTTTTAGGACTTTTACTTTTCAAGATATTAAAAAATAAATCCACACAATTTCTGATAAAACTAAGAAAAATCCAGCTAAATGATCATTTCAAAAACCGGTTGATTTATCATCAATTTCGTTTCTTCTTGTTTCATTTAAATTTCGATATTTGTTTGATACGATCAAAATGTACCCAAAGTATCCAATTGTCCCCAAAGAAATATTTTTGAATAATTACAATACCTATTATTTTTTTGGAATGCAGAATTCCAATAAAACAACAATTAGTTGTTTTGATATCTTATAGCCTTTTCACACCAAACCCAAAACCGGGTTTTCGGCAATTGGTTTACGAAAACTTGAAATGCGTTCACACCGAAAATTTACAAGTTTTCATTTGACATTTCATTTGTTTTGGTTTCGAGGAACGGCCGCGGCGCTTTGAAAATTTTCAGTGCCACAGAAAAGGGCAAAAATCAAATGTTTTATGCGCAATTAAAAGACAATTTATAAATATTGGTATTTAATAATGGAAATACAATGAATCCTGATTCGTTATAATTAATTTTTTTCTTTACCGATCAATTTCACGTAGTAGGTAGTATGCGCGGCACTGCGTCGCGCTCTCTTGTGTTCCAGCAGAAAAATTATTTTTTCCTGGCAGCAACCGGTCAGCTATTTATATGACGTTTAATTGAGCGCTGAATGTTTCACAAGTTCTGTTTGTTTAGTTCATCATACAAATCCAACATGTTTTGGACAGGTTTTATTTAAAACTTGTGGTTTAGCAAAAATGTATGGGAAAACTTGTGTTTTCGATCTAGGTTTTCAGCCAAAACCGATATTTTCGCGAAAACCGGGTTTTGGGTTTGGAGTGAAAAGGCTATTATTCATTGCTCTAGGTGATATATTTTATAATGTATTATCGCCACAGTCGATTTTTAAACTAATCAGAGGAAAATCAAGGGAAATTGTCTGCTTTGATCTTTGCCACCCATTGTACACTAGTGGGAAAACCCTGTTTTTCTATTAACAAAAAAAATTTAATTGGGGTTTTTGTGTGATAACACACTCGCAGTTAGGCTGCATAGCTTTCGCTCCATTATGTATGTTTGAATTTTTCAACAACCACTTGAGTGGGCGACCACCATTGTATTTATTTTGGCTGGAATTATTGCAATTTCATGGCTGCCACACCAATCATCAGATTCCTTTCAGTGGTGCTTAGTCTTTATGTTCAATTATAATTTATAAATTAGTGCCGTCAATTGAAATCGAACCTAGACCAGCTACCTCTGAGGCCGATACACTACGCATTGCGCCACCGAGGTCACCTGATCATGCCCATCCAATGTAAAGTTTTGTCTTTATAAATTGCATATTGAGACAACTAGCATTTTTACTAGCCACACACAATTGGTTGTTGATCATTCGGGTTCTTTCTCTTCTCTCCGTACACTATTTACAAACCAACAATTCTTTGGACAATTGTAAGGTGGGAGATTGTATGAAAGATTTGACACTGGTCAAGAATTGGGGTTTTTGTGTGATAACACACTCGCAGTTAGGCTGCATAGCTTTCGCTCCATTATTTATGAATGTTTGAATTTTTCAACAACCACTTGAGTGGGCTACCACCATTGTATTTATTTTGGCTGGAATTATTACAATTTCAATGTCTGCCACACCAATCATCAGATTCCTTTCAGTGGTGCTTAGTCTTTATGAAAAATTCAAAAATTCATAAATAATATAAATGATGGAGCGAAAGCTATGCAGCCTAACCCCTTGAACACAATGCAAGGCGCTGGTCGCGGTAAAAATCGCTGTAGCACAAGCTGTCATTAAAATCGCTCACTAGGTCGCAAAGGTCGTCCACAATGGTGTAGCGCAGAAAGAACGTTTTTTTGACATTTAGATTTGTTTGGGTTCGTTCAGATGTTTGGAATTCTAATTTTTACAAGGCGTGTTCCATATGTTGCTTTCATTTCTATTACAAATGCGAGACTATCATGTTTCTCTTCTAATAAATAAAACACAAAGTATGCCGGTATTTGACACAACAGAAAACAAACAAACAAAATTCAACATGGCAGAGCACAACACAGAATATTTTATTGAACTTTTAAAAAGAAATAATATTTTGTGCAGCTGCATTGTGGGCACATGAAAAATAGCACGCACGATACTATTTGATAGCTATTTCAGCTATGGCTTCAGTTCCAGTTGTTGCACCCTTTGGGATAGACCTACATTTTGCAAAATGTGCAAACGTGGAAAAAATATCTATTATAAAGACACTTGCTCGCCAAAAAACAATTGAAAATCGTGTATGGTGACTAAAATTATCTGTCAGTACAATTTTCGCATGTTTTTTTGCAAACAGGTGTCTTTAGCATGCATGTTTATTTCTCACTTTGGCACTTTTTGGAAAAAGTAGGTCTATATAGTTAAACCTTGCCCTTGACAGATACAAAATTGGAAGGAGAAAAGGACAACAGTATCTAGAAAAATTCCATCAGTTTTATAAATGTGAAGAATTTGTTTTTTTTTTCGTTTTCTTTTTTTTTCATCCCATTGGAGCTTTCAAACAAAATGGTCTAACTTGTAGAGTGAACACTGAGCAATTTTAAAATTGAGTTCTCAGAGTTGTGCAATTTTGGGGTCAGTGACACCATACTAAAATTATTAATAAAAAGACTTTATTCAGATTCTTTTTTTCTACAATCATTGCTATCGAAACCAATTTTTTTCCAAATTTCAGTTCATAATAAACATGAAAAAATAACTCAATGTGCTGAACGAACCCAATGTCTAGTTTACATACAGTGTTTTGAACAGACCCACAGATATGTCAAAAAGTAGCGCGACTAAAAGCAGAAAGTTGAAAATTATTCAACTTTGACGACAGCGATCGCTGCAGCTACAGCTTCTCATTGTGGCGCTGTGTACTGTTTTCGTATATTTTAACTTTGACAGTGCGACAAGCGGCCGCTACAGCGACTCCATTCTGCTCGGGCAGTAACTCTGATTGTGTTTTCACACAAAAACCCCAATATAATTAAATCAATTCTTGACCAGTGTCAAATCTTTCATACAATCTCCCACCTTACATTTGTCCAACGAATTGTTGGTTTGTAAATAGTGTACGGAGAGAAGAGAAAGAACCCGAATGATCAACAACCAACTTGTGTGCGGCTAGTAAAAATGCTAGTTGTCTCAATATGCAATTTATAAAGACAAAAACTTACATTGGATGGGCATGAGCATGATCAGGTGACCTCGTGGCGCAATGCGTAGTGTATAGGCCTCAGAGGTAGCTGGTCTAAGTTCGATTCCAATTGACGGCACTAATTTATAAATTAAAATTGAACATAAAGACCAAACACCACTGAAAGGAATCTGATGACTAGTGTGGCAGCCATGAAATTGCAATAATTTCAGCCAAAATAAATACAATGGTGGCCTACTCAAGTGGTTGTAAAAAAATTCAAACATTCATAAAAAAAAATTTAAACCGATATATTTTCGAACAAAAAATCATAACATCAGTTTTGATAAATAAGTGGTTAAAAAAAGGTTAGGCTACATTCGTGTATAACAATTATAATCATAACAAGTATAAACAAATATAAAATTTGTGTATATTTGTTCGTATTTGTCAATATAAGCACAACTTCCAAAATATACATGGGGTTTACCACGATATCTGTCGGGTTTTTCAATAAGAGCGCTACAAAAAAAAAAAAAACAAACGGTTTTGGATATCAATGAAATTCTTTATTCCTGTGAAAGTACGTTCGATGCCATTATGTATGGAACTCGATTTCATTTGCATGGCCACCACGGGCACGCTTGCAGAAGTCCAGACGCTGAACCCAATTTTCGATGGCAATTTCACGTTCGATATTCGTACGAAGTTCATCAATCCTCGCTGGCTTGCTGGCATAGACCATAGACTTGACGTAGCCCCACATGAAAAAGTCTAACGGTGTCAAATCGCACGACCGAGGCGGCCAAGCGACTGGACCATTTCGTGAGATAACACGTTCTGCAAACTTGGTTTCCAATAAATTGATTGTGACATTCGCTGTGTGGCTTGTGGCGTCGTCCTGTTGGAACCACATGTCCTCCAAGTCCATATCATCCAATTGGGGCCAAAAACATGCCACAGTAACATGCCGGTCCTGATCATCACGGAAGAAGTACGGCCCAATGACACCGCCGGCCCATAAACCACACCAAACCGTAATTTTTTCGGGATGCAATGATGACTTATGGAGTACGAGTACGGACTGCTGCCCGACCAATACCGCATATTTTGTTTATTGACGAAGCCATTCAGCCAGAAATGAGCCTCATCGCTGGAGATGAATTCACGAACATACGACGCGACGCTTCTGCTGGTCAAGCGGCTTCAGTTCTTGCGTCAATTTAATCTTGTAAGGATGTAGGCCAAGATCTTTTCGCAAAATTCGCCACAACGACGTCTCAGAGATGCACAACGCTTGAGAACGACGTGGGAGAGACATATTTGGGCTTTCTGCAACTCAAGCCTCAGCGGCAGCAATATTCTCGACACTACGGGCACTTCTTTGTCTCACTGGCACGGGAACATTTTGTACTGTGCCTGTGGATTCAAATTCTTCAACTAGACGCTCAATTGTTGATCTGCTAGGACGGTTATGACGACCATAAATTGGACGTAGCGCTCTTAACGTTAAGGCCACTGACTCCGAAATTCGGTAGTAAATTTTAATGATTTTGACTCGTTGTTGGCTCGTATATCTTTCTATCATGAAATGGCAAACCTTATTGAAGAGAAATGTCAAAAGAGCGGCAAGCAATATGGCGTCGTTTGCTGTCCCTGTTGCTCAACTTTTGTAGTGTCCTTGTTGAAAAACCTTTTATAAACCAGTAATCCAGAAAGCAAGAATCCTGAAAGTAAAAATCTCGAAAAAAAAATCTAGAATTGAAAAAATCTCGAAAACAAAAATCTAGAAAGCAGAATCTCGAACTGCAAAAATCTAGAAAAAAAAATCTAGAATCCAAAAATCTAGAATTAATATTAATTGTTGAGACAATGAATGGTTACAATTCGCGCGCGCGAAACATTTTCGATTGTTGTTTTTTTTTTTACCAGAAAAATAAATTGAACATATTATGCGTTTTATTTTCGTTTAAACTATTGAAAAGGTTAAAAAACAAATCTCGAATGAATTTGTTTTTCGAGATTTTTTTCTAGACATAGTCTTTCGTGATTTTTGTACGTTCTAGATTTTTGTACATTCGAGATTTTTGCATTCGAGATTTTTTTCGTTTTTTTCGAGATTTTTGTCATTCTAGAAAACGTCATAATCCCATATACATGTATACTATATATAACATTTATGTTTTTGGTGTGATTATTTTTTCCTTCTGTGTCTACAGTCTTAACTAAACCACATAATTGATTTCTGTCATAAGTTCTTTATAACATTTTCATTCAAAGTGATATTAATAATAACATTAAACAGGTAACTTAATAGAACAAAATCACATGTAAGTTTATGGACTACGCAGAAGTTGTCCCAATAAAAAAAAAAAACACTAAACAAGATTTTTATTTCATCTTTGTAGATTCTAAATAGAAGACTTCAGTCATCTATGAATACTTTTTTTTTTGCCAAATTCATGAAGGGTTAAATATGTATGTAATTGTTAAATAAATACAAAAATATTCGTGAGATCACCATTCTGTTTGAATGGAGGTCTTCTAAAAGTTTAAGCTAATTACAACATTATAAAACACAAATTTGCGCTCTATTTGGCATCTACCCAATTTGTCTATCAATTAAAGGCGCAACGTGCGTAATAACTTCAATTCCTTTATGGCATCAACATCGTTGTCGTTCGTTCCATTTGAGTAAACCAGTACTACAAATTTAAATGTTAATTGTAAAACAAATACAAAAGAATTAAATTAACGTCTTTATTTACAATAGAAATCAATAAAAACTTTTTCTAAACAAAAAATTATTCCAAATAGCAATAAACTATCATTAAAAAAACAAGTTCGACTCGCGTTGGAATACGTCACAACTTGACGAATTTTGGTGGCACTCACACTTGAGGTTTGTGAACTTTGTGTTATTTCATTCAAAAAATCTTCTTCGGCATCATCATCATATTGCAAATATGATTCTGTTGAATAGTTTGGAAGTTCGACTGATAGACATGAAAAGGGGAAAATTAATAAGATTGAATTTAAATATCCCAATTAGTAAATACCTTCACCACCAGTAGCAAATCTCACAATCTTGCTATTGTCACTCCATCCGAAACGGTTTCTAGCTAATACTGCAACCTCATATAAGCTGGCTGGTTGAAGTCCACGCAAGTTGTAAGCGGTGGTATAGATTGGACCTTGAAAAAGAAAGAAATTATTTAATGGTGTATGTCTAAAATATTCCCTGTATTAAAAGGTATGTTTTGAAAGAAAAGATCACATGTGTATTTTATTTATTGCCAGTATTGGTGATATCGTGATAATAGCTTCACTTTGAAAATATTTGTATACAATGATTTTACTAATATTGGACTGGGTCGAACTTAATCAATATTGTTTTTCAAGTCGCCTAGAGCTTATCTTAAAGACCCACAGCTATTTTTGGGTGTGGTTAGTATTAAAATGTCAATGCTATTTTAAGATATATATATCATTTCTATATGCAAAAATGAAGCCTTTCATATCGGGGAAGGGACCTTCGTACTTTTTAATTAAAGAGCTTAGCACTTGTGGTGTTTTTCAATACACAGTATTTACACTTGTAATAATTTACTGTGCAAATTATAAGAAAGCTAAGATACCCTGTTCATTTTCAATATAATAATTTAATTTCTATTATGTCATTCGAGAAATAGTTTCCCCGAGTTCAAAAATGCAGGACAAATACTGTCCAATAGAAAATATTTCTACTGTCTTAGAAGAATTAATGTTTCCTCTCAACAATGACATCAAATTTTACTAAAAACTTGCATAAATGGTACCATTTTTTTAACAATTCTATTTTCCAGTCATGAGCAGCAGCATTTTTGAACTCACCCTTTTACTAGTTGTACATTGTTGTTACTAAGCGATGTGTATTTCTTATCCAAGATACAATAGCACTGCATTTCAAATGCAGTATTGCATACAAATGCCCCAACTACGGCACGCAAGACTTTCATCTATTGATATAAGCAGTTAAGATTAATTATATTAAAATAGCAGTGAATGTTTGCCATCACCCAACACTCACACCCAATTGCTGTAGGCTCTTAGTGCCTGTCCACATTGGATTTTTAATGCTTGGTGTTGAAGAGTAAAACCTCTCAGTTCAATCTACCCATCCCTATCTCCCACCCATGAAATCTATCTATCTTTCACTCACACAATAAAAAATCTATCATGTTGAATCCGAGAATATTGGCCGCGTTCGGATACGTAACCAAAGGTATCTGGATTTGTTGGTGTTGTTGTAATGCCTAAGGAAAAACCAGCTGACGTACCAAACAGCTGTTGTCAAAAAGAAATCTAAAGCTATCCCAAAAATTTTCGGATTTGTTTGGATTATACTAACAGCTGACATCTCATCTGTTCATTTTCTTGGTTTTCTTGGTTTTCTGGTCGATCGAGAACATATCAGATTCTAACGTATCTCAGATACGTATCTGCTTACCACCCGAACGTGGCCATTGTTTGAAAGCGGCGCATCGGTACAATTTGGGTGGAATCTACCCATCTCTTTTTCACTCACATAAAATCTACCTCTCTCACAGGTTGCACCTAGCATTAAAAATCCAATGTACTTTGTCTGTTATACATATATATATGTACATTTACAAATATAAAAGGTGATTATCGTAAGGTGTGACACAAAACTTGAGCGTGGACACTTAAAAAATCGTATGGTAGCGGTAATCAATTTCTCCCCCTTTAGGTGAAAGGGGCAAATCTCTAAATTAAAAATTATTAAAATGGACAAAAAGTATTAAAAAAAAACAACAGTAACAGCCGTAAAGCCGAGCCGTTGATTCTTTTTTTTGTTTTATTTTTAAATAAAGTTCTTTTAATTATAATAGTTTTTGAAAAAATAATGTTTTAAATAGTAATTTTGACAGCAAAATTTAAACTAGTTTTTTTTTTCAATATTTAACGTAATTAAGTACTATTTTTGTTTTAAAAATTCAATGATCTGATTAATTTTAAGTCAAAAATTGAAAACCGAATGGTTTTAGGACTTTTACTTTTCAAGATATTAAAAAATAAATGAACAAACTTTCTGATAAGACTAAGAAGAATCCAGCTAAATGATCATTTCAAAAACCGGTTGATTTACCATCAACTTCGTTTCTTTTGTTTAAATGATTGGACTTAATGATCAGTGAAAAATGATGCAATTAATAAAACAACTAATTAATGCTTTTCCCGACGTTTCTCCGGTTATTTTCCGGCTTCTTCAGGGGTTAAAGTTTAATTTAGTCTTGAAAAACACAAATTTGAATGAATACTGTATTTATATGTTTGCGTGTCAATTAAGTCAAGTCGCTGGCTCAATACTTTAATGTTCTATATCATATAAAATGCACAAATACGTTTTCCATCAAAATGTTCGTCTTTTTGTCGACTTTAAGAAAATGCATGTTCCATTTCTTTTTTCGCCAACAAATGACTTTTTTATAACCCTGACAAACAGAAACATTCCAAAGATTCTTAGTTTTGCTCAGTACTTAAACGTTCATATACACCATAAAATAAATTAAATCAACAATAAAATGATAAAAAGCATTGGCAAATGGGAAAAACTCTATTGATATCATTTAATCTAAAATTTTGTAGTTTATTATGTAATTTTTAAGCATAAATAATAGTTTTTTACGGTCTAACAATCGCAGTAACCAGTTTTTGTATTTTCACTGCATATTTTATTCAATTTTTCTCTAATCATCCATTGCTTTCCATATGTCTCCCTCAGTGCTATAATATGTTATGTCCGACATAGAACAAAAAACTTACAAAAAACTCAAAAAAGTTAGAAAACTGTTCTATCTTAAAATTGAAAAGTGTTAATTAAATCGAAATTAACTACAGACAAAAGAAAGTAGGTCCTTAATTTAATAAAGTTTCTTAGACGTTTTAATATTTCAGCTTCCTAAAACTTTGCAAGCGATTATCTCTGAATAATGAAAACCTAACATAGAACATTAAAGTATTGAGCCAGCGAAGTGTCTTTTAATAATTAACGTGAATAAAAGCTACGTTGTAAATGTTAAACTTACTTTATCGTCAAAGGTTATAATTGCATATTTAATTTAATTTTACTTTTAATTTAAAAACAAATTATATTGTACAAATAAGAGTAAATTAACACCGAAAAACAATTTACTGGAAATAAATAAATAAATTTACATTGAACACTTTTTGTCAAACAAAAGTTAAAACTAATATCACAGATAATTAAGAAACGGCAACGTTGTATATTGCACTGATGTTATCTACGTCTTCTTTGTGGTTCATCGTCTTTTTTATGTAAAGCGTGTGTTGATTCTTCGCTCTCTGTCCAATATTGTGACATTGTCAAAATCCGTTTGGTGGTCGTGGCCCAACATGTGTTCAGATAGTGCAGTGGTTGTCTTCTTCTTGCGAATGTCTGCTTCATGCTCTGACAATCTCACCTTCAATGCACGTTTTGTTGTACCAATGTATATTTTTTGACATTCTTCATTGGTTTTTCCTTTGCATCCAATTTCGTAGACTACATCATGCTGTTCTGTTTTGTCGATAGGTGGTGAATATAGTTAATATTTTTTTTTCTTTTTGTTTCATTAACTTCGATATTTGTTTGATACGATCAAAATGTACCCAAAGTATCCATTTGTCCCCAAAGAAATATTTTTAAATAATTTGTATCCAATAGACCGAGAGCTGACAGCAAATTTTTGGTTTGGAGGTATAACCAAAATTTCAGAACATGTATGTTGAGGTCCAAGGGCCTCGATTTCAAATTCAATCGTCTGGCAGGATTATTCTGTCGCCGGGGCTGAGGCGGGAGGTTGAAAACGGCGATTGTCCAGCTTTTGGTTTATATAGCCACTTAAATATATATGTAAATTAAAGAGAGTAACGCTTTAATTGAGAATTTTGGGATTCCAGACGATTTAAGAGTCGCCAGACCCAGACAGACGCCCTCCAAAAGAGGCAAAAAACCAGATTTTGGTTTAGAGCAGGAGCAGAGCTTCTTCGATTGAAGAAGATTTACTTCGATTTTTAGAAATAAAAAAAAAACTACTTCGACACTTCGCTTTTTCAAGATCTACTTCGATTTTTCACACAAAAAGTGTCTTACAAAATATCATGACAGCAAACGACATCATTGTGTTTTTTCACTTTCAAATTTCCTGCCAAATTTGAATCTTAGTATGATTTTCTTGTCTAAACGGAATCATTTTTTTTGTATTGTGTCGTTCCTCGTTCGTTTTGTTTTAACTGGTATGTGTGTGCGAACGGAAAACTTCCATGAAATAACTGAACCAATTTTTTTTTGTTTAAAGTTCTTGTTGGTGCTCATGTGGTTTGTTTTATGGATATTTCCTAACCAAATTCAGAAACCGATTAAGTGTTAAAACAGTTGTAAATTTACAGCCTTATTTATTAACTCGGTTTATCGGTGGCGTAAAGTTACTCCGACTTTTTAACGCCTCTTAAACTGGAAAGCTTATTAAAAAAAAAATATATGAGGAATAGAGGCGGAGTAAGCTAAAACTGGTTCCTAGAAGGTTTAAAGCCGAAGTAAAGCCGTTTTAGTATCTAAATGTCATTTTGACATGACATTGTGTGAAATTTACAAAGAGGAGAAATTCTTTAAACGGTTTGATATTTAACAAGAAAGAAGAAGAAAGCCAAGGCAGTACAAAACTCATTTAAATCCCATGACACTAAGGGATGGATTAGTTGTCGGGGAAAAATATATGACAATAAACCAAAATATTTATTTTTATCTGTTGTAATTATATAAATATATGTATTAACATACCTTTTGGGAACTATCCCAGTGTTTCAGAACGTTTTCTTTTCTCTTCTTTTTATTTTATTATTAGAAATTAACAAATAATTTCTTTACCAAAATAAACCAACAACAATGGAAATCAGCTGAGGTTTGCTTACGTTTATGATAGAGTTTGATTGAGATTGGTGATTTTTTGATAAAATATTTGACGTAAGGCAGGCGTAACTGAAACGGCTAAGAAATTTTGTTTTATAAGGACTAGTTCGACATGGCCTAAGCCCGGTGTAAGTGCTTCGACTAGGTTTAACTATTCCGAGGTTTAACCGAGTATAAGTGAAATCAAAAAAAAAAACGGCTGTTAATGTTTTAACGAACTCTAATAAATAATTGTAAGAATATTTAATCGTATTAAATATTTAAAGTTTATAAAACAATACAAATTTCTTCATGTACAAAATAAAAATTCACAATTTTAGTACATATATACCTACATATATGAACATAAACCAAAATATTTATTTTTATCTGTTGTAAATATATAAATATATTAATATATCTTTTGAAAACTATCCCAGTGTTTCAGAACGTTTTCTTCTCTTTTCTTTTCTTTTCTCTTCTTTTCTTTTCTTTTCTTTTCTTTTCTTTTCGTTTCTTTTCTTTTCTTTTCTCTTCTTTTTATTTTCTTATTAGAAATTAACAAATAATTTCTTTAACAAAATAAACCAACAACAATAATGGAAATTAGCTGAGGTTTGCTTACGTTTATGATAACCAGAGTTTGATTGAGATTGGAGATTTTTTGATAAAATATTTGACGTAAGGCAGGCGTAACTAAAACGCTAAAGAATTTTTTTTTAATAAGGATTAGTTCGACATGGCGTAAACCCGGTGTAAGGGCTTCGACTCGGTTTAACTGTTCCGAGGTGAAATAAAAAAAAAACGGCTGTTAATGTTTTAACGAACTCTAATAAATAATCGTAAGAATATTAACGAACTATCTAACAAATTAAAGTTTATAAAACAATACAAATTTCTTTATGTACAAAATAAAAATTCACAATTTTAGTACATATATACCTACATATGTCTAAATCGAAGGCAATTAATATTGTTATTTTTATTGTTTTTGTTAATAATAATAACTTTTATATTTTTTGTCAAAAATATTTTTTTTTCTACTTTATCTACTTCGAAATTTGAATCATGGGGTCCGAACCCTGGTTTGGAGTATATAACCACTTAAATATATATGTTAATTAAAGAGAATTATGCTCTGATTACAAATTTCGGGGTCCCAGACTATTTGAGTGTCGCCCGACCCAGACAGGGTCAAGGTACATAGGGGCGAAAAAAAACTTTTGTGATGTCCCGAAATTAATAAAAATACAGCCCACTCCAGAAATTTTTGAAAAATCATGATTGTTTTTAAATAAATGTTTCTATACCTACTTTTAGACCGAGAGCCAGACTTACTTGCTGTGGGCTCTCGGTGTAAAAGTAGGTTGGTATAGAAACATTTATTTACAAAGAATCATGATTTTTCAAAGATTTCTGGAGTGGGCATTAATTTTATTAATTTCGGTAGATCTGGGTGCGAGTTGCAACACTTAAGACTCCTCACACCTACATATGTATTTGTAACGTAGATTTTTTCCCGATTTTTTGACATAATGATATCACACCAAAAACATAAATGTTTAAAAAGGAGCCAAGTTCTTCTATATCCAAAAACCTTTGCATAACAAGTCAGCCGTAAAAAGAAGTGAGATCTTAAAGTACGCTAAGTTCTTAGTTTATTAATGTTAAATATCAAATATTTTAAGTAGAGTAATATGGAAGAACCTCCAAATTAATGAACCTGAAGATCGCTGCATTTTTTTTTCTTTTAAAGTAGCAGACCTCGAAAAGTATCAATGACATTGGAAAATTTCAAATACCAAAATGTTGTGCAAATAATTTTCCAGGGGCGATGTCCGTTACTTTTTCAAATTTGCATCCCGTTATATTTTTTTTTAATTAGTTTTTTAACATTTTAAAATTAACTTTTTTTTAACGGGCAGACAGACCAAACTAACGGTTAAAAAAAACAAAAACAAAAATGGCACTGTGTAGAACAGACCTTTTTCTAGAGGCGATGTTCCTTAGTTTTATTTTATTATTTTATTAAGCGTTTTTAACAATGAAACATAAAAAAGAACAAAAAGCTTTAACCCCTTATAACTTCGGATCAACGAATGCTACGTAAAAAAAGTACACAGAAAAATTTAGTTTTCCAAGCTCTAGAGGCGATATTTTTTATTTTTTTTTATTCATGTTCTTAAGCCATTTATTTTTGCTTAGCCACCAATTAGGTATAACAAAACGATAAAAATAACAAAAAGGCCAATAGGTTTTTTTTTTTTTTTGCAAAAAAAAACCGCTCGAATTTTATGATTGAAATTGGTAGATGGGTTATTTAAGAGTACCTATACAAACAAATCGGTGTAGGTGTTAGTTTTATGCTTAAGCCGCCATTTTGAAAAATGCCATGAAGAAAAATTCATCGCAAAATTATTGTTTAATATAAATATATAAATATAGAAAACTAAATTATCTTACTTTTCTTCATACAAATTTTGCTTGTAAACTGAAATACATACTTCTTGACGCTTTAACTCTCAATGTATACGTCACACAAAAAAAAAACTTTATACGGAAATAATTAAGATAATTCAGTTTTTTATTTCTATACAGGGTGCCCCGTAAAGAATGGATAACCCTGAAATGCCACATAGTAGACTTTTTTGGGTCCTGAAAAATGATAAAAAAAGTTCTATCCCAACCACAAGAAAAGATACATGCATTTTTTTGTTCAGTGCATTAATTTTAGCCTTACTTTACATTTTTGAATACCACGACTACAAGTGAATGAATTCCATGGTTTTTTTTTTCGTAGCTATATTTTACATTATTTGTGCCAAAACATTAATAGAAGAAAATTATAATAACTGTTGGACTTCTTAGAGAACAAAATTATTTAACTTTGATTTTTAATGCAAAAGGTGAAAGAAAATAATTTTTGAACAAGTTAAAGCATCTCTGGTATAAAAAAAATGCATGAATACCTAAGTGGCCAACCATTAAAAAAAAAAGGCGCGTTAAATGCAAATTTCAAATTAGTATAGCTTGTTGTTGTAACTAGAGTCAATAGCAAGTTATTGGTAAAAATCTGCAATACTAGAGGCAATTTAACAAAAACAAAAGATTTAAAAATTAACACAGTAAACGTGAAAATTGCCTGTTTTTATGATGTTGTCCTAATGATAAATCCAAGCTTTTAACTTCTAGGGCCGAGTGCAAGATTACAAAAATGCTACGATCCTTGTTTCATTACTAAAATTATTGTGACCAAAACAGCCGAGCGACGGAAAAAAATATTTTCCACTCAACATTATGGTAGGAATTGTAGTAAATACAAAAGGCATACATTTAACACCTACTCTTCCTTATGAGGCACCCATCGGGCGTTTGTTCCACCCACTTTTCCTGATAAAAATAATCTTTGCAAAAAGTAGGGAAATCACATCAAAGACCAAAAACATATATGTCAAAAAAGAAGCCAAGTTCTTCTATATCAAGTCAGCCGTAAAAATTAGTGAGATCTTAAAGAAGGTCAAGTTCTAAGTTTATTAATGTTAAATATCCAATATTTTAAGTAGAGTAAAATGGAAGAACCTCAAAATTATCAAAGAAATCTGTTATTAAATGATTACTGACTTAAATTGAGGTGGTTTACTTGGCAAGTTTTCTTTTATTACCTAATTACTATATTTTGAAATGAAAACTGGACTAGTAAACCAAAGTCAGTAATCATTAAATAACAGATTTCTTTTTTTAATTTTGATGAAGCTGAAGATCGCTGCATCCGTTTTTTTTTCTTTTAAAGAAGCAGACCTCGAAAAGTTTCAATGATATTGGAAAATTTCAAATACCAAAATGTTGTGCAAATAATTTTCCAGGGGCCATGTCTGTTACTTTTTCAAATTTGCATCCTGTTATATTTTTGTTATTAGTTTTTTTTAAATTTTAAAATTAACCCTTAACCCCTTATAACTGCGGATCAACGAATGCTACGTAAAAAAAAATACACAGAAAAATTTAGTTTTCCAAGCTCTATAGGCGATATTTTTAATTTTTTTGTTGTCATGTTCATAAGTCATTTATTTTTGCTTAGCAACTAATTAGGTATAAAAAAACGAATCAATAACAAAAAGGCCAGTTGGCAGATTTTTTTTTTTCCTAAAAACAACCGCTCGAATTTTATGTTTGAAATTGGTAAATGGGTTGTCTCTGAGTACCTACAGAAAAAAAATCGGCGTGGCTTTAGTTGTTGTGCGTCAGCCACAGTTTTGAAAAACGCGATTTAGCTTATATCTCGGGAATGACTTATCCTAAAATTTTTTTTGTATACATATACAGGGTGCTCCGTAAAGAATGGATAACCCTGAAATGCCTCATAGTAGACTTTATGGCCGTCCTGAAAACTGATAAATAAAAGGTCTATCCCAACCACAAGAAAAGATACATGCATTTTTTTGTTCAGTGCATTAATTTTAGCCTTACTTTACATTTTTGAATACCACGACTAGAAGTGAAAGAATTCCACCGTTTTTTTTTTCGTAGCAATATCATTATTTGTGCCAAAACATTAATAGAAGAAAATTATAATAACTGTTGGACTTCTTAGAGAACAAAATTATTTAACTTTGATTTTTAATGCAAAATGTGAAAGAAAATAATTTTTGAACAAGTTAAAGCATCTCTGGTATAAAAAAAATGCATGAATACCTAAGTGGCCAACCATTTTAAAAATGTGCGCGTTAAATACATATTTCAAATTAGTACAGCTTGTTGTTGTATCTAGAGTCAATAGCAAGTTATTGGTACAAATCTGCAATACTAGAGGCAATTTAACAAAAACAAAAGATTTAAAAATTAACACAGTAAGCATGAGAATAATGCCATGCGTTGAACATGGTAGATTTTTGATTGATTGCCTGTTTTTATGATGTTGCCCTAATGATAAATCCAAGCTTTTAACTTCTAGGGCCGAGTGCAACATTACAAAAATGTCAACAAAGTGCAAAAAACGGTTGAATTTTCGAGGTTGTTTTGAGTTATACCTCTTCAATTGGGCTTTAACAAAACCATCAAATATTTTGATGCCATAAAATGATGGTCTCAGACGTCCTATCCATCTATACGGTTGGGATAGACCTTTTATTTATCAGTTTTCAGGACGGCCATAAAGTCTACTATGAGGCATTTCAGGGTTATCCATTCTTTACGGGGCACCCTGTATATGTATACCAAAAAAATGTAGGATAAGTCATTCTCGAGATATAAGCTAAATCGCGTTTTTCAAAATTTTGGCTGACGCACAACAACTAAAGCCACGCCGATTTTTTTTTCTATAGGTACTCAGAGACAACCCATTTACCAATTTCAAACATAAAATTCGAGCGGTTTTTTTTTGGACAAAAAAATCTGCCAACTGGCCTTTTTGTTATTGATTCGTTTTTTTATACCTAATTAGTTGCTAAGCAAAAATAAATGGCTTACGAACATGACAAAAAAAATTAAAAATATCGCCTCTAGAGCTTGGAAAACTAAATTTTTCTGTGTATTTTTTTTTTTCGTAGCATTCGTTGATCCGCAGTTATAAGGGGTTGAGGGTTAATTTTAAAATTAAAAAAAAACTAAAAAAAAATATAACAGGTTGCAAATTTGAAAAAGTAACAGACATGGCCCCTGGAAAATTATTTGCACAACATTTTGGTATTTGAAATTTTCCAATATCATTGATACTTTTCGAGGTCTGCTACTTTAAAAGAAATAAAACGGATGCAGCGATCTTCAGATTCATCAAAATTATCAAAGAAATCTGTTATTTAATGATTACTGACTTTAATTGAGTTGGTTTACTAGTCCAGTTTTCATTTCAAAATTTAGTAATTAGGTAATAAAAGAAAACTTGCCAAGTAAACCACCTCAATTTAAGTAATCATTAAATAACAGATTTCTTTGATAATTTTGAGGTTCTTCCATTTTACTCTACTTAAAATATTGGATATTTAACATTAATAGACTAAGAACTTGACCTTCTTTAAGATCTCACTAATTTTGGGGGCTGACTTGATATGCAAAGGTTTTTGGATATAGAAGAACTTGGCTCCTTTTTTGACATTTATGTTTTTGGTCTTTGGTGTGATTTCACTACTTTTT